>OZ026813.1:11506902-11546199 GCA_964023185.1 Macaria liturata | reverse complement strand
AAAACGAAATGAAGGTAGCGTCAACTCGGGACTCTAAATAAAAATGGACAGATCTTACTTTGGAAATATGTCTTTGTTCGTAGCAGGCTCACTGAACCGCTCGGATCTCCAACCCGACGCGCTGGGGGAAGTTCACGAGCTGATGTCGTCAGCACCGAGCAGGAAACATGGAACACCCTGCGGCGTCTGGTCTCGTACCCGAAGTCTGCGGGCTCGAATCCCGGGGTGTGGGCGGAGACGCGGCTTTCGATGACCCTGGAATTCATCATACACCAACGTTAGGAACCGCCGTAGATTTGGGAGATAGATTTATAAAATCCTCCCGCACCTACCTGATATATAACCCTTTTAATAACACCAGGAAAGCGCGCAATAGCGCACGAGGAGTGCGCGCAATAGCGCACCAGGAGTGTGCGCAGCAGCGCACCAGGAGTGCGCGCAGCAGCGCACCAGGAGTGCGCGCAGCAGCGCACCAGGAGTGCGCGCAACAGCACACGAGGAGCGCGCGCAGCAGCGCACCTGGAGTGCGCGCAGCAGCGCACCAGGCGGGCGCGCAACAGCACACGAAGAGTGCGCGTAAGCCCCTGGTCTTGGATCTAAACATTCAGTGCCTTCACCATCATTACCGTTTTCTGAGGACAAAGGCAAAAATTATTCAAAAAACCCACTATGTAACCGTAACCAAGTACCGTTAATTTGTTAGTTTTTGTTAATCAAACAAGACTACTCGTCCTTCTCAAACATCCAATCCACGAGCTGGCCAATGCTCACGGATTAAAAGTTCAAAATGGAATATGTTACAAACATGCAATAAACCTCGGTATGAGCCCCTACCGAGGGAAAACTGCACACAACAAATCTAGGTCACGATCAGAATCTCATTAACAAAAACGAAATCATACATCAACGTTAGGAACCGCCGTAGATTTGGGAGATAGATTTATAAAATCCTCCCGCACCTACCTGATATATAACCCTTTTAATAACACCAGGAGTGCGCGCAGCAGCGCACCAGGAGTGCGCGCAGCAGCGCACCAGGAGTGCGCGCAGCAGCGCACCAGGAGTGCGCGCAGCAGCGCACCAGGAGTGCGCGCAGCAGCGCACCAGGAGTGCGCGCAGCAGCGCACCAGGAGTGCGCGCAGCAGCGCACCAGGAGTGCGCGCAGCAGGAGTGCGCGCAGCAGCACACGAGGAGCGCGCGCAGCAGTGCACCTGGAGTGCGCGCAGCAGCGCACCAGGCGGGCGCGCAACAGCACACGAAGAGTGCGCGTAAGCCCCTGGTCTTGGATCTAAACATTCAGTGCCTTCACCATCATTACCGTTTTCTGAGGACAAAGGCAAAAATTATTCAGAAAACCCACTGTATGTAACCGTAACCAAGTACCGTTAATTTGTTAGTTTTTGTTAATCAAACAAGACTACTCGTCCTTCTCAAACATTCAATCCACGAGCTGGCCAATGCTCACGGATTAAAAGTTCAAAATGGAATATGTTACAAACATGCAATAAACCTTGGTATGAGCCCCTACCGAGGGAAAACTGCACACAACAAATCTAGGTCACGATCAGAATCTCATTAACAAAAACGAAATCATACACCAACGTTAGGAACCGCCGTAGATTTGGGAGATAGATTTATAAAATACTCCCGCACCTACCTGATATATAACCCTTTTAATAGCGCACGAGGAGTGCGTGCAGCAGCGCACCAGGAGTGCGCGCAGCAGCGCACCAGGAGTGCGCGCAGCAGCGCACCAGGAGTGCGCGCAGCAGCGCACCAGGAGTGCGCGCAGCAGCGCACCAGGAGTGCGCGCAGCAGCGCACCAGGAGTGCGCGCACCAGCGCACCAGGAGTGCGCGCAGCAGCGCACCAGGAGTGCGCGCAGCAGCGCACCAGGAGTGCGCGCAACAGCACACGAGGAGCGCGCGCAGCAGCGCACCTGGAGTGCGCGCAGCAGCGCACCAGGCGGGCGCGCAACAGCACACGAAGAGTGCGCGTAAGCCCCTGGTCTTGGATCTAAACATTCAGTGCCTTCACCATCATTACCGTTTCCTGAGGACAAAGGCAAAAATTATTCAAAAAACCCACTGTATGTAACCGTAACCAAGTACCGTTAATTTGTTAGTTTTTGTTAATCAAACAAGACTACTCGTCCTTCTCAAACATCCAATCCACGAGCTGGCCAATGCTCACGGATTAAAAAATCAAAATGGAATATGTTACAAACATGCAATAAACCTCGGTATGAGCCCCTACCGAGGGAAAACTGCACACAACAAATCTAGGTCACGATCAGAATCTCATTAACAAAAACGAAATGAGGGTAGCGTCAACTCGGGACTCGAAATAAAAATGGACAGATCTTACTTTGGAAATATGTCTTTGTCCGTAGCAGGCTCACTGAACCGCTCGGATCTCCAACCCGACGCGCTGGGGGAAGTTCACGAGCTGATGTCGTCAGCACCGAGCAGGAAACATGGAACACCCTGCGGCGTCTGGTCTCGTACCCGAAGTCTGCGGGCTCGAACCCCGGGGTGTGGGCGGAGACGCGGCTTTCGATGACCCTGGAATTCATCATACACCAACGTTAGGAACCGCCGTAGATTTGGGAGATAGATTTATAAAATCCTCCCGCACCTACCTGATATATAACCCTTTTAATAACACCAGGAGTGCGCGCAATAGCGCACGAGGAGTGCGTGCAGCAGCGCACCAGAAGTGCGCGCAGCAGCGCACCAGGAGTGCGCGCAGCAGCGCACCAGGATTGCGCGCAGCTGCGCACCAGGAGTGCGCGCAGCAGCGCACCAGGAGTGCGCGCAGCAGCGCACCAGGAGTGCGCGCAACAGCACACGAGGAGCGCGCGCAGCAGCGCACCTGGAGTGCGCGCAGCAGCGCACCTGGAGTGCGCGCAGCAGCGCACCAGGCGGGCGCGCAACAGCACACGAAGAGTGCGCGTAAGCCCCTGGTCTTGGATCTAAACATTCAGTGCCTTCACCATCATTACCGTTTTCTGAGGACAAAGGCAAAAATTATTCAAAAAACCCACTGTATGTAACCGTTACCAAGTACCGTTAATTTGTTAGTTTTTGTTAATCAAACAAGACTACTCGTCCTTCTCAAACATCCAATCCACGAGCTGGCCAATGCTCACGGATTAAAAGTTCAAAATGGAATATGTTACAAACATGCAATAAACCTCGGTATGAGCCCCTACCGAGGGAAAACTGCACACAACAAATCTAGGTCACGATCAGAATCTCATTAACAAAAACGAAATCATACACCAACGTTAGGAACCGCCGTAGATTTGAAACTGGCTCAAGATGAGAACCTGAGTATATCACAAAAACTCAGTATGGAAAATGAAACATTCTCAACAGATGGAGAAATAAATACTGGAAAAAATTATGACGAGAGGATAGAGACCACACCCAAAACCTATGAAGTAAATTTTAATGAACATCTGAACATAGAAAATTTTGAAGTGAAAATAAATCATTTACAAGAATATGAAAGGGAAAAAATCAATAAATTAATTGAAACATATGAAACAGTTTTTGCTAAAAATAAATATGATGTTGGACAGGTGAATGGATATGAAGCAAGAATAGACCTGATGGTGGACAAATACTGCAGTAAGCGACCTTATAGATGCTCCCTAGAAGATAAAAAAGAGATAGAAGAACAAATAGTTAAATTATTAGATATAGGACTCATAGAAGAATCATACAGCCCATTTGCTGCACCTGTTACTTTGGCATTTAAGAGAGAAGAAAACAAGAAGTCTAGACTGTGCATAGATTTCAGGGATTTGAATAAAATAGTAGTACCACAAGCACAGCCATTCCCTCTCATAGAAGACTTGATGTTGAAGACCAGGAACTGTACATTTTTCTCAACACTAGATATCAATTCTGCGTTCTGGTCCATTCCATTAAGAATTGGAGACAGAACAAGAGCATTAGACAACACAATGAAATCTCATAATTACAATAAATCTCTTTTTGACAAAAAACTAAGACAGTGGGAATTTAAAGTTGGTGATATGGTATATATTGAAAATGGAAACAGACTTAACAGAAGAAAATTGGATGAACTAAAAGTGGGACCATATAAAATAGTTGATAAAATATCTGATACAATATACAAGATAGATATAGGACACAAGAAAACAGAATCGAACCTATATCATATCACAAAGTTGGTGCCAGTTCATATATTGCAAGAAAATGAAGTAGACCAGTCTTGAGAAAATTTTGGGAAAATTTTCTTGCCATGGGGGGGAGATATAAAGAAAAAGTTTTAAATATTGAGTCAATGTCAACTTCATGTAACAAACTGACAGTGTCGAGTCAGAAATAATTATTGAAAGACAATCTAAAAGTTTACGTAGAAATATCAATTTATTCAAGTATTTTCATTCAATAGTGCAACAAAACAATATAAAAAACATAATTGTCGTTTATTTGTCTTTTCAGGTGAGGTTAACAATTACAATTTCACCTGAAAAGAATTATGTTTTTATGCAATGTATGTAAATGTATGTCTATAACAATAAAACTTTGTCTTTTCAGAGCAACCAAATTATGTTTCATTTCATCTTATATATATATGTAAACAAAGTATGATATATGTACATACTCTGTCTATGCTTATTTAAATGTACCGCCTATACATATTTTGAATTTGCCGCGCTCACTGTTGAAGCTGACAGTTTGGAGGTTACATTTTATTATGGAGAACAACGCATACATAGTTTGATTGTGAATTGAGATTTATTTTAAAGATATTGATAAAGTTAGTACTTTTACTTGTGAAGTAGTAACTTTGAATGTTGTTTCTCTATTATTTCAGGTGGGTTCATTTTGATAAGTGTAGTTTAAGTGGTCATAATTGTGTTTGATATAGGTGAATATTTATTAATAAATACTCTATTATTTCAGAACAACAACTTCAATTATTATTTCACCACAACCGGACCGGAAATAATCTTGTAGGTAAATTCAAATCCAATCTGATTTAATATAATACGAACGTGAAACAGTAGGGCTAGTTTAAGTTTTTATGTCAAGTTTACTATTTACGTAATCGTGAAGACTATATAGTATTTCTCACATCGTTACATTGGTACCACGAGTTGTTTTTAGGAAATGAATTCGATCAAAGTTAGCTCGAAATCCGTAAACTGTCACCAAGTTTATTGAACTTCTTCTATCTTTTTCCCACACAAAGGAAAGAAAGAGAAAAGTATATATTCGCCATTTGTAATATTTTGACAGCTCCGAATTGGTTTTCGATCGTACATGGTGGAATTGGTGGATAGTTCGTCTTTCTCTCAGATAAAGGAACCAAGTCTTTCTCCATCTTTTTTCATTTGTTTTTGTGTGAAAAAGAAGCAATAAAATGAGAACCAGTCAGAGCCAATTTGAAGTGATGGTGGATTTCATGGAGCGGTATGGCATGAAAAATTTACTTGTGTTTGTTGTTTTGTGGCGTGTTGTTGTACTTTATTAGCGATTTTGTTTAGCCATGGGGATATCCACAAGCCCGGCTTAGGTCCCCAGGGACGCCTCGCCACCATTGCCAAGTGGGAGGAGCTGGTTGAGGTCCTCAACATGGACCCCACAGGTTGCCCACGTGCAGTGGATAAATGGAAGAAAGTATGTACCTACTTATATCTTTTACTTCTTTAATGCACTTTTACTGTATTCACATTCTATTTGCTTGGGTGAATTTTCCAGTGGGTTGCTGAAGCATGCTAATTTGTTTGTTTATTTACCATGGCACTGACAAATTACATAATAAACACCTACATTGACAAGTCCATATTGTATCCATTTATTAATAATGTTCATTTTGTAATAATAAGCATACGGTGATTAAAGACTTTGTAATAATTAACATTGGATTGACAAATTACAACATGAAAATTTTATTTTACTAATGCTTGCTATGTGTTTGTTGCATTTTACTAAAAAAACAAGGTGTGGTCCGACTTTAAAAATAATACGAAAAGAAAAGCCGGAAAAATGTAGACTAAATCTCCATATGGGTTTGAAAACGCAAACTAATCATCAATCTCGGTAGGTTAGATATTAAAAACAAAAACTCGGGTCCAATTTGTTTAGGGCTGTAGATGATGATGATGAAACATTTTTTCAAAATGTCTCGAAGTTGTAAAAAATCTGTGACTATCAAACGGATAAAATACATATACAGATTTAAAGTAGTCAAAAGTTGGCTGAGGATGATGATGATTTGGTATGATTCAAAACATACAACCAGTTCTCATCATATATCCTTCCACCACCAACACTCTATCTCTAATAGTTTTCGTGTTCCCCTGGGGTACTCCAAGGTCTGATGGTCAAAGTGATGGTGATACTTAGCCTTCAGCATATGTATTAGTATTGCATTAAAAAAAATGGCGCTAGAAAAAGGGTAAAGAGATAAAATGAGGTAAAAAGTGGGCTGAGGATGATGATGATGTCAGATAACCTGTAACTTTGAATGATCTCGGTAATCGTATGCAACTTGATCGTCAAACTCGGTCGGATATACTTATATGAAAAAAAAAACTCATTTCTAATATGTTCAGGGCTGTAGATGATGATGATGAAATATTTTGTCAAAATTTCTCGAAGTTGTAAAAAATCTGTGACTATCAAACGGATAAAATACATGTACAGATTTAATGTAGTCGTTAGTTGGCTGTAGATGATGATGATGAAAAATGTAGACTAAATCTCCATATGGGTTTGAAAACGCAAACTAATCATCAATCTCGGTAGGTTAGATATTAAAAACAAAAACTCGGGTCCAATTTGTTTAGGGCTGTAGATGATGATGATGAAACATTTTGTCAAAATGTCTCGAAGTTGTAAAAAATCTGTGACTATCAAACGGATAAAATACATATACAGATTTAAAGTAGTCAAAAGTTGGCTGAGGATGATGATGATTTGGTATGATTCAAAACATACAACCAGTTCTCATCATATATCCTTCCACCACCAACACTCTATCTCTAATAGTTTTCGTGTTCCCCTGGGGTACTCCAAGGTCTGATGGTCAAAGTGATGGTGATACTTAGCCTTCAGCATATGTATTAGTATTGCATTAAAAAAAATGGCGCTAGAAAAAGGGTAAAGAGATAAAATGAGGTAAAAAGTGGGCTGAGGATGATGATGATGTCAGATAATCTGTAACTTTGAATGATCTCGGTAATCGTATGCAACTTGATCGTCAAACTCGGTCGGATATACTTATATGAAAAAAAAAACTCATTTCTAATATGTTCAGGGCTGTAGATGATGATGATGAAATATTTTGTCAAAATTTCTCGAAGTTGTAAAAAATCTGTGACTATCAAACGGATAAAATACATGTACAGATTTAATGTAGTCGAAAGTTGGCTGTAGATGATGATGATGAAAAATGTAGACTAAATCTCCATATGGGTTTGAAAACGCAAACTAATCATCAATCTCGGTAGGTTAGATATTAAAAACAAAAACTCGGGTCCAATTTGTTTAGGGCTGTAGATGATGATGATGAAACATTTTGTCAAAATGTCTCGAAGTTGTAAAAAATCTGTGACTATCAAACGGATAAAATACATATACAGATTTAAAGTAGTCAAAAGTTGGCTGAGGATGATGATGATTTGGTATGATTCAAAACATACAACCAGTTCTCATCATATATCCTTCCAGCACCAACACTATCTCTAATAGTTTTCGTGTTCCCCTGGGGTACTCCAAGGTCTGATGGTCAAAGTGATGGTGATACTTAGCCTTCAGCATATGTATTAGTATTGCATTAAAAAAAATGGCGCTAGAAAAAGGGTAAAGAGATAAAATGAGGTAAAAAGTGGGCTGAGGATGATGATGATGTCAGATAATCTGTAACTTTGAATGATCTCGGTAATCGTATGCAACTTGATCGTCAAACTCGGTCGGATATACTTATATGAAAAAAAAAACTCATTTCTAATATGTTCAGGGCTGTAGATGATGATGATGAAATATTTTGTCAAAATTTCTCGAAGTTGTAAAAAATCTGTGACTATCAAACGGATAAAATACATGTACAGATTTAATGTAGTCGAAAGTTGGCTGTAGATGATGATGATGAAAAATGTAGACTAAATCTCCATATGGGTTTGAAAACGCAAACTAATCATCAATCTCGGTAGGTTAGATATTAAAAACAAAAACTCGGGTCCAATTTGTTTAGGGCTGTAGATGATGATGATGAAATATTTTGTCAAAATGTCTCGAAGTTGTAAAAAATCTGTGACTATCAAACGGATAAAATACATATACAGATTTAAAGTAGTCAAAAGTTGGCTGAGGATGATGATGATTTGGTATGATTCAAAACATACAACCAGTTCTCATCATATATCCTTCCAGCACCAACACTCTATCTCTAATAGTTTTCGTGTCCCCCTGGGGTACTCCAAGGTCTGATGGTCAAAGTGATGGTGATACTTAGCCTTCAGCATATGTATTAGTATTGCATTAAAAAAAATGGCGCTAGAAAAAGGGTAAAGAGAAATAATGAGGTAAAAAGTGGGCTGAGGATGATGATGATGTCAGATAATCTGTAACTTTGAATGATCTCGGTAATCGTATGCAACTTGATCGTCAAACTCGGTCGGATATATATGAAAAAAAAAACTCATGTCTAATATGTTTAGGGCTGTAGATGATGATGATGAAATATTTTGTCAAAATTTCTCGAAGTTGTAAAAAATCTGTGACTATCAAACGGATAAAATACATATACAGATTTAAAGTAGTCAAAAGTTGGCTCAGGATGATGATGATTTGGTATGATTCAAAACATACAACCAGTTCTCATCATATATCCTTCCAGCACCAACACTCTATCTCTAATAGTTTTCGTGTTCCCCTGGGGTACTCCAAGGTCTGATGGTCAAAGTGATGGTGATACTTAGCCTTCAGCATATGTATTAGTATTGCATTAAAAAAAATGGCGCTAGAAAAAGGGTAAAGAGATAAAATGAGGTAAAAAGTGGGCTGAGGATGATGATGATGTCAGATAATCTGTAACTTTGAATGATCTCGGTAATCGTATGCAACTTGATCGTCAAACTCGGTCGGATATACTTATATGAAAAAAAAACTCATTTCTAATATGTTCAGGGCTGTAGATGATGATGAAATATTTTGTCAAAATTTCTCGAAGTTGTAAAAAATCTGTGACTATCAAACGGATAAAATACATGTACAGATTTAATGTAGTCGTTAGTTGGCTGTAGATGATGATGATGAAAAATGTAGACTAAATCTCCATATGGGTTTGAAAACGCAAACTAATCATCAATCTCGGTAGGTTAGATATTAAAAACAAAAACTCGGGTCCAATTTGTTTAGGGCTGTAGATGATGATGATGAAATATTTTGTCAAAATGTCTCGAAGTTGTAAAAAATCTGTGACTATCAAACGGATAAAATACATATACAGATTTAAAGTAGTCAAAAGTTGGCTGAGGATGATGATGATTTGGTATGATTCAAAACATACAACCAGTTCTCATCATTATATCCTTCCAGCACCAACACTCTATCTCTAATAGTTTTCGTGTTCCCCTGGGGTACTCCAAGGTCTGATGGTCAAAGTGATGGTGATACTTAGCCTTCAGCATATGTATTAGTATTGCATTAAAAAAATGGCGCTAGAAAAAGGGTAAAGAGAAATAATGAGGTAAAAAGTGGGCTGAGGATGATGATGATGTCAGATAATCTGTAACTTTGAATGATCTCGGTAATCGTATGCAACTTGATCGTCAAACTCGGTCGGATATATATGAAAAAAAAACTCATGTCTAATATGTTTAGGGCTGTAGATGATGATGATGAAATATTTTGTCAAAATTTCTCGAAGTTGTAAAAAATCTGTGACTATCAAACGGATAAAATACATATACAGATTTAAAGTAGTCAAAAGTTGGCTCAGGATGATGATGATTTGGTATGATTCAAAACATACAACCAGTTCTCATCATATATCATTCCAGCACCAACACTCTATCTCTAATAGTTTTCGTGTTCCCCTGGGGTACTCCAAGGTCTGATGGTCAAAGTGATGGTGATACTTAGCCTTCAGCATATGTATTAGTATTGCATTAAAAAAAATGGCGCTAGAAAAAGGGTAAAGAGATAAAATGAGGTAAAAAGTGGGCTGAGGATGATGATGATGTCAGATAATCTGTAACTTTGAATGATCTCGGTAATCGTATGCAACTTGATCGTCAAACTCGGTCGGATATACTTATATGAAAAAAAAACTCATTTCTAATATGTTCAGGGCTGTAGATGATGATGAAATATTTTGTCAAAATTACTCGAAGTTGTAAAAAATCTGTGACTATCAAACGGATAAAATACATGTACAGATTTAATGTAGTCGTTAGTTGGCTGTAGATGATGATGATGAAAAATGTAGACTAAATCTCCATATGGGTTTGAAAACGCAAACTAATCATCAATCTCGGTAGGTTAGATATTAAAAACAAAAACTCGGGTCCAATTTGTTTAGGGCTGTAGATGATGATGATGAAACATTTTGTCAAAATGTCTCGAAGTTGTAAAAAATCTGTGACTATCAAACGGATAAAATACATATACAGATTTAAAGTAGTCAAAAGTTGGCTGAGGATGATGATGATTTGGTATGATTCAAAACATACAACCAGTTCTCATCATATATCCTTCCAGCACCAACACTCTATCTCTAATAGTTTTCGTGTTCCCCTGGGGTACTCCAAGGTCTGATGGTCAAAGTGATGGTGATACTTAGCCTTCAGCATATGTATTAGTATTGCATTAAAAAAAATGGCGCTAGAAAAAGGGTAAAGAGATAAAATGAGGTAAAAAGTGGGCTGAGGATGATGATGATGTCAGATAATCTGTAACTTTGAATGATCTCGGTAATCGTATACAACTTGATCGTCAAACTCGGTCGGATATACTTATATGAAAAAAAAAACTCATTTCTAATATGTTCAGGGCTGTAGATGATGATGATGAAATATTTTGTCAAAATTTCTCGAAGTTGTAAAAAATCTGTGACTATCAAACGGATAAAATACATGTACAGATTTAATGTAGTCGAAAGTTGGCTGTAGATGATGATGATGAAAAATGTAGACTAAATCTCCATATGGGTTTGAAAACGCAAACTAATCATCAATCTCGGTAGGTTAGATATTAAAAACAAAAACTCGGGTCCAATTTGTTTAGGGCTGTAGATGATGATGATGAAACATTTTGTCAAAATGTCTCGAAGTTGTAAAAAATCTGTGACTATCAAACGGATAAAATACATATACAGATTTAAAGTAGTCAAAAATTGGCTGAGGATGATGATGATTTGGTATGATTCAAAACATACAACCAGTTCTCATCATATATCCTTCCAGCACCAACACTCTATCTCTAATAGTTTTCGTGTTCCCCTGGGGTACTCCAAGGTCTGATGGTCAAAGTGATGGTGATACTTAGCCTTCAGCATATGTATTAGTATTGCATTAAAAAAAATGGCGCTAGAAAAAGGGTAAAGAGATAAAATGAGGTAAAAAGTGGGCTGAGGATGATGATGATGTCAGATAATCTGTAACTTTGAATGATCTCGGTAATCGTATGCAACTTGATCGTCAAACTCGGTCGGATATACTTATATGAAAAAAAAAACTCATTTCTAATATGTTCAGGGCTGTAGATGATGATGATGAAATATTTTGTCAAAATTTCTCGAAGTTGTAAAAAATCTGTGACTATCAAACGGATAAAATACATATACAGATTTAAAGTAGTCAAAAATTGGCTGAGGATGATGATGATTTGGTATGATTCAAAACATACAACCAGTTCTCATCATATATCCTTCCAGCACCAACACTCTATCTCTAATAGTTTTCGTGTTCCCCTGGGGTACTCCAAGGTCTGATGGTCAAAGTGATGGTGATACTTAGCCTTCAGCATATGTATTAGTATTGCATTAAAAAAAATGGCGCTAGAAAAAGGGTAAAGAGATAAAATGAGGTAAAAAGTGGGCTGAGGATGATGATGATGTCAGATAATCTGTAACTTTGAATGATCTCGGTAATCGTATGCAACTTGATCGTCAAACTCGGTCGGATATACTTATATGAAAAAAAAACTCATTTCTAATATGTTCAGGGCTGTAGATGATGATGAAATATTTTGTCAAAATTACTCGAAGTTGTAAAAAATCTGTGACTATCAAACGGATAAAATACATGTACAGATTTAATGTAGTCGTTAGTTGGCTGTAGATGATGATGATGAAAAATGTAGACTAAATCTCCATATGGGTTTGAAAACGCAAACTAATCATCAATCTCGGTAGGTTAGATATTAAAAACAAAAACTCGGGTCCAATTTGTTTAGGGCTGTAGATGATGATGATGAAACATTTTGTCAAAATGTCTCGAAGTTGTAAAAAATCTGTGACTATCAAACGGATAAAATACATATACAGATTTAAAGTAGTCAAAAGTTGGCTGAGGATGATGATGATTTGGTATGATTCAAAACATACAACCAGTTCTCATCATATATCCTTCCAGCACCAACACTCTATCTCTAATAGTTTTCGTGTTCCCCTGGGGTACTCCAAGGTCTGATGGTCAAAGTGATGGTGATACTTAGCCTTCAGCATATGTATTAGTATTGCATTAAAAAAAATGGCGCTAGAAAAAGGGTAAAGAGAAATAATGAGGTAAAAAGTGGGCTGAGGATGATGATGATGTCAGATAATCTGTAACTTTGAATGATCTCGGTAATCGTATGCAACTTGATCGTCAAACTCGGTCGGATATATATGAAAAAAAAAACTCATGTCTGATATGTTTAGGGCTGTAGATGATGATGATGAAACATTTTGTCAAAATGTCTCGAAGTTGTAAAAAATCTGTGACTATCAAACGGATAAAATACATATACAGATACACATACAGTACATATACATATACAGTAGTCAAAAGTTGGCTCAGGATGATGATGATTTGGTATGATTCAAAACATACAACCAGTTCTCATCATATATCCTTCCAGCACCAACACTCTATCTCTAATAGTTTTCGTGTTCCCCTGGGGTACTCCAAGGTCTGATGGTCAAAGTGATGGTGATACTTAGCCTTCAGCATATGTATTAGTATTGCATTAAAAAAAATGGCGCTAGAAAAAGGGTAAAGAGATAAAATGAGGTAAAAAGTGGGCTGAGGATGATGATGATGTCAGATAATCTGTAACTTTGAATGATCTCGGTAATCGTATGCAACTTGATCGTCAAACTCGGTCGGATATACTTATATGAAAAAAAAACTCATTTCTAATATGTTCAGGGCTGTAGATAATGATGATGAAATATTTTGTCAAAATTTCTCGAAGTTGTAAAAAATCTGTGACTATCAAACGGATAAAATACATGTACAGATTTAATGTAGTCGTTAGTTGGCTGTAGATGATGATGATGAAAAATGTAGACTAAATCTCCATATGGGTTTGAAAACGCAAACTAATCATCAATCTCGGTAGGTTAGATATTAAAAACAAAAACTCGGGTCCAATTTGTTTAGGGCTGTAGATGATGATGATGAAACATTTTGTCAAAATGTCTCGAAGTTGTAAAAAATCTGTGACTATCAAACGGATAAAATACATATACAGATTTAAAGTAGTCAAAAGTTGGCTGAGGATGATGATGATTTGGTATGATTCAAAACATACAACCAGTTCTCATCATTATATCCTTCCAGCACCAACACTCTATCTCTAATAGTTTTCGTGTTCCCCTGGGGTACTCCAAGGTCTGATGGTCAAAGTGATGGTGATACTTAGCCTTCAGCATATGTATTAGTATTGCATTAAAAAAAATGGCGCTAGAAAAAGGGTAAAGAGAAATAATGAGGTAAAAAGTGGGCTGAGGATGATGATGATGTCAGATAATCTGTAACTTTGAATGATCTCGGTAATCGTATGCAACTTGATCGTCAAACTCGGTCGGATATATATGAAAAAAAAAACTCATGTCTAATATGTTTAGGGCTGTAGATGATGATGATGAAATATTTTGTCAAAATTTCTCGAAGTTGTAAAAAATCTGTGACTATCAAACGGATAAAATACATATACAGATTTAAAGTAGTCAAAAGTTGGCTCAGGATGATGATGATTTGGTATGATTCAAAACATACAACCAGTTCTCATCATATATCCTTCCAGCACCAACACTCTATCTCTAATAGTTTTCGTGTTCCCCTGGGGTACTCCAAGGTCTGATGGTCAAAGTGATGGTGATACTTAGCCTTCAGCATATGTATTAGTATTGCATTAAAAAAAATGGCGCTAGTAAAAGGGTAAAGAGATAAAATGAGGTAAAAAGTGGGCTGAGGATGATGATGATGTCAGATAATCTGTAACTTTGAATGATCTCGGTAATCGTATGCAACTTGATCGTCAAACTCGGTCGGATATATATGAAAAAAAAAACTCATGTCTAATATGTTTAGGGCTGTAGATGATGATGATGAAATATTTTGTCAAAATTTCTCGGAAGTTGTAAAAAATCTGTGACTATCAAACGGATAAAATACATGTACAGATTTAATGTAGTCGAAAGTTGGCTGTAGATGATGATGATGAAAAATGTAGACTAAATCTCCATATGGGTTTGAAAACGCAAACTAATCATCAAACTCGGTAGGTAAGATATTAAAAACAAAAACTCGTGTCCAATTTGTTTAGGGCTGTAGATGATGATGATGAAACATTTTGTCAAAATGTCTCGAAGTTGTAAAAAATCTGTGACTATCAAACGGATAAAATATACATAGAGATTGAATGCAGTAGAAAGTTGGTTGAGGATGATGATGATTTTGTATATTCCGACACATGCCACCAATTCTCATCATATTAAGTTCAAGCACCAACCCGCTATCTCTTATAGTTTTCGAGAACCCTTGTGGTACTCCAAGGTCTGATGGTCAAAGTGATGGTGATACTCAGCCTTCAGCATGTGTATTAGTATTGCATTAAAAAAAATGGCGCTAGAAAAAGGGTAAAGAGATAAAATGAGGTAAAAAGTGGGCTGAGGATGATGATGATGTCAGATAATCTGTAACTTTGAATGATCTCGGTAATCGTATGCAACTTGATCGTCAAACTCGGTCGGATATATATGAAAAAAAAAAACTCATGTCTTATTTGTTTAGGGCTGTAGATGATGATGATGAAATATTTTGTCAAGATGTCTCGAAGTTGTAAAAAATCTTTGACTATCAAACGGATAAAATACATTATACAGATTTAAAGTAGTCGAAAGTTGGCTGAGGATGATGATGATTTGGTATGATTCAAAACATACAACCAGTTCTCATCATATTTAGTTCAAGCACCAACCCGCAATCTCTTAAAGTTTTCGAGATCCCTTTGGTACTCCAAGGTCAATTCCACTTATCACCAACTTTTCATTTATTCTATTCATTCTGGACCCACAAGGGTAAAGAGATAAAATGCGGTAAAAAGTGGGCTGAGGATGATGATGATGTTTGATTATCTGTGACTTTGAATGATCTCGGTAGTCATATGCAACTTTATCGTCATATGGATTTGGAAACGCAAACGCACCCCAGCAACGTGGAGATCTACTCCCCACACCCTCGAAAATTTCACATGTACGGCGGCCATCTTTATTTTTAGACATTTCGGAATTTCGATTTCAGATATGGAATTTGCACCCCAAAAAACCCCCGGATGCAAAAAATCAGCTTGCTGCGGCCATTTTGAAAATCGGCCGCCATCCATACGCCATCGGTCGTCCTACATGAGGGGATAGCGTAGACTTTATCAGTTCTTCTCATATCTTCCTTTTGTTGGGAAGGGATGCAAATATAGATATTCGGCGTGTTGGCGCCCAACGTGGGAGCGGCGGGTCAATCGGTGAACTACGTACTTACAATGTAACGAACGCTTAGTTATTTCACGTGAAAAAACAGCCAAGCTACGAAGTAAAATGTTTAATAACTCACTTAACGCTCGCGGAAACTACGTAATAAATTATTAGGAAATAAAATGGCTTGAAATCGAAACGAACTAACGACCAAATTGAATAAAATTAAAATCGTGTAAAATTGTAGGTACTCACATTTCTGGCGACAACAGGCGCTCCAACAGACTCCGGGCGCATGGAGTCCAGTATCTCTGCGATGGACCGGTAGGGCCGCTGAGGCACGTCGCTGGGGCCTCCGCCCCCGCGACTATTATCCTATGAATATTAAAAAAACGTTATCAAATTTGCAATCAACTTTTAACTAATCTTAAAAGTTGTGAAAACCGTTCAAATTCAAGAATTTATATATCTTACCAAGCAATATTGGTATTCTCGACATTTAGACATTCCAAATTTAAAAAAATTAATTAAATACTCACAGGATGTAGTAGTGGCATCGATGCCGCGAAAACTTTCAGAAGTTCCAAACTGTCGAAGGAAAATTGGGCAGAGACACCTGCCGAAATGTATTCGCGTAGGCAACTCTCGAACGACTGAGCTGAGTATCGCACGCCGTGAAGCAGGAAGCCATCGCATCCTTTCCACCAACATCCAGTCGCAGGAAATGTGGGGGCGAACCAATCACTGAGCCAGAATACGCTCCGCCCACTTGCCGCTCACTTTGCGCCACTACAGAAGTTAGTCAGAAAACCTTTTAAAGTTATTTAAAACATAACAAATATGTTAATAATATATAAAAGCTTAATTAAATTTGTTTCTCTTATCTTTAATGTTTGTAGGTATCATATTAAACACCAAAAACCATAATTGAATTTGATTTGAATTTAGGAGAAGATTTCCGGTTGCGGTACAAGACCGGAAATAATCTTGTAGGTAAATTCAAATCCAATCTGATGTAATATAATACGAACGTGAAACAGAACTATTATGGCAATAAATAGAATAGTAAACTATCGAGTGTGTTAGAAAGTTTCTTTAAAACTTGATATAATATAAGCTACAAGTGGAGGGTTGATGGCGCATGCTCAAATCAGACGCTCAATTTATTGACTTGCAACGCTATGATTCTTTAAAACTATTAACAGGAAGTCCACAAACAAAGTGTTGATAATTTTATTTATGTAGATTCTAAAACATTTATAATTTCTTTATAAAAAAATACTTCATTCGTTATTTTTTTTTAATAATTATTCCTCGCTTTTTAGTATTTTTTAATCAGGCGTTGCTCGCTTTTTTTGAGCCACGTGTTACGGCAAAAGATCTTTTGGATTGATTGGCTCTACCAAACAGAAAATAATAATTATAATCGATTCAAAGATAATCATAAAACAGTAACAGTAAAAGCACTGTTACAGAACTCGACACTTAAACAAATACTTATTATTTTTTTGTTTTATTCCGAGAGTTCTCACGTAAAATTAAAGAGGCATATTAATTAAGTAATATATACTTAATTAATAGAGGCATATTAATTAAGTAATAATAACATAAAACCATTAATCTTATAAAAGCTTGAATGTGTTTATGTTCGTTTATTTTTCACGTTCAAATGCCTTAACCGACTTGGAAGTAATTTGGTATGGAATTAGGTTAGGCCCTGACACATAGGTTAACTTTGACCCTGTATTAATGTGGGTAACACCGCGGTGCGCAGCTAGTATGTAGATTAATAAAACACATACATATAATCAGTACTTTTTTTATTTCATTTTATAAACTTGTTTAACATAAACACAGTTTTGAACCCGATCAAGATGTGCCTTCCTTCCTAAACAACTTAATAATTCAAATCTTTCTGCAGATTCAATGAAGTCGATCTATTGACAATAATTTTTATTAATTGGTACTACATGGACCTCAGTGAGGTCGTCAAAAATGTACCTACATATGCTTAGATCTTTAAAACTACACAACGGTTTGATGCAGGTTTTCGTAATGTATAGTGATCTAAGAAGGTTTATGTGCGTAATTTTGCTGCTAAGCCACGGGCAAAAACTAGTAAAACATAAAATAGTTCATAGTTTATTTATTAACATTACTAATATTTAAAATTGTCTGCGAGTTCCAGAACGTGATCGAAGAAAAGGAAAGCTGGTTGGAGACACCTTCGTGCAGTCGAAGTAGAGAGGGTGCCTGCTGCTACGTCGTGAGAGGAGCAAGCTGCTACGTCATGAGAGGAGCCTGCCGCTACGTCGTGAGAGGGCAGAGACACCACGACACACCGACGAGCAACGGGGCGGGATCAACCACGGGCTTCGCACACCACGTACAAGGTCACGTAGTCCTTTATTTTCTTATAACGATTTTGCTAAAATAATTAATATTTTCTTGTAACGATGTAATGAAATAATGCCGCAGAGCATTTTTCGGGCAAAAATCAGAGAATAGATATCTGGTAGTAGTAGTAGTCGGCGAATGAGTTGCGATATACATTGGATGAGACTATAGGAGATCAAACTATTTATTTTTTCAGTTCAAGATTACAGGTATTGGCCAAGATTTTGTTGGACAGTCCAGTAATTTTATGTTGTTTCTATATCTGAGATGAGTGGCGGGTAAAGTAAGGGTACTCTTACACTATTAATAAATAAATATTTTTCTGGTGTAACATCTAATAAATCTCATTTTTTGTCATTTCATCAAAATTAAAAGCCATGAAAAGTTTTAAATGAAAGCTTAACATTTCATGTGTTTCAAGAATTGTTATACAATAATAACATGACCACTGATTTGGGTAGTCTCCTATAGATATCTACGCCACAGTAGCATTCTGCCATAAAAAATTAGTCAATTTGCAAATACCGCCATTGCAAATATTTTTAAGATGTCCAATTTAATAAAAAAATATTACAAAAAAGCTCACTAGGTGTACCTAGCAGTAAATAATTCCGTGTTTCTTGATTCATCCTACGTAGGTATTACCTACTCTTTGGGTATAACAAACATTTGTTTTTATTAACGCATATCATTAGAATTAGCTAAGTCACGTTTATTTATTTTAACGGGGAACACTGAAAGCAATTGATATCGTGACATTACGGTGACATTCGTATACTTGACAGCTTTGTACTCAATGTCATGATTTATTTTATAGCTTCGATGCTAAAATTATTTAGCTATCTATAAAAATCATCTAGTATTAATTATATACAATATTAATTTTAAAAAACTTTTCGTGAATCTTAGCATTAATGATGCCGGTCCTAAGCCCGGATAAAGGAGGAAGGCACAAAGCTCGTGAAAATATTTTCTAGATAATTGCCATTTCGATAACCAACACTTTATCAATTCTATTTGTTTGTGTTTTTATGTAATATTGTCAAAATTGTACACATACTATAAATGGTATGTACCTCTAAGTCTCTCCGTTGTCATTCCTGAATCGGCGCGCCGGTCCAGTAATTACTAACGGGACCGCCTAACGAATAGTAATGGTGAATTCAAGGTCTAGTTATCCCCCTAAGCAGTACCTACCATATAACTGTCACGTGGTCACAAACAAAAGGGATTTCCTAGACTTACCTATTCGTTAGGCGGTCAGCCCCTTAGTATTTATGTATATGTTACAGCGAAAGTAATAAATCCAGATATTATATATACTATCCAGCTATTATACATAATATCATATCAATTTAGACAAAGTGATAATTGAGACAAAATTAATCACATTAACTAGCTATTTTATAAAATATCTTGGAATACTTGGATAATGTAATAAAAAAGTAAGTTAAAGGTGAAAATTATATTTTTTTATTTAAATATAAATATGAAGCATAAATATGTAGTAGGTACCTAACAATTTAGTCTCATTTTAAATAGTTATTGTAATAAGTACTTATGTATTATATTTTATTAATTTTCAAAATATATATTCACGTTGATTAACATTGTTTATAAAAATTAACATTGATTATTGGATTTAAATTGTATGTTAAAAAATAAATTCCTTGTTCAATAGCCATAAGACAAAACTAATAAAACACAGAGATCAATACGAGTAATTTAACATTGCTTAGTAAAATTAAAATGGTTTACAAATCAATACGAGATGTATTTGGTATCACTCCTTAACAACTACAATATTAATATATTTAAAAACAACTGGCATGAAATTACAATAAAATGATTATTATTTATTCTTACATGTAAGGCTTTTATGACATTTTGAGTTACACAAGAGGCTTGACTTTTTACATTTGCATCTATTAGAAACGCATTCCCCAGTACAGTTGCAATGCTGAAATCCTTGGCCACCAAGATGTGACTCTTTCTTTGCACATTCTCGAATAGTAAATTCAATATCAACTGTAATAAACGTATCTTTGCAGACAGTAAACTGATATTTTACTGAAGATAGAGCTAACATTTTATCAGCTTCTTTTTCTTGTCCTGGTTTTTTTTTGAAAGATTGTCCAATTTAATCTTTGATATCTCCAATTTCTGGACTGGCCTGTTAGCTTAGTTGGTAGTGGCTCTGCCTTCTAATCTAGAGGTCGCGGGTTCGATTCCCGCATGACACAAGTATTTATGTACTTTAAAAAAATATATATAATTACTTGTGTTGAGTCTGGTTGTTTGTATGTATAATAAGTATGTATTTACAAAAGAAAAGTATATAAGTAATATATCCGTTATCTAGTACCCACGACACAAGCGTTTGCTTAGTGTTGGGCTAGATGGCGCTGTGTGCAATGTCCCGGAATATTTATTTACTTATTTATTTATTTCTTGTTTCTTTTTAACGAGAAAGAAGGTATTATGTGAACTTTTAATCAGAGATTTGACCTCATAGGTATAGGTAGGCACTACCTACCTACTAAGAAATCACAAAGCCCTATGATAAGTTAATAGCTTAAGCTCAGAGTTAATTACCTATTACTAGGCTTAATAGATAGGTACCTAAGTACAATATGTACTTACCTAGCTTGTCCATACTTAGCATTCAGTATTTATAGCAAATAAAAAAATATAAGTTGGTAGGGACATTAGGAGTTAATACTTAAGTCTAACCTTTAATGTTAAAAAGTCCTACTTGAGCATACAATTAAGTAGGTATGTCTAATTTACAGTTATTTGAATAACATCTTTGGAAATGTCTATTATATAAGCTTAGGTAAGTAGGTACTATAGTTACCTTCAAATGTTGCGATAAAAAAATAACATAAAAGACATCCCTTGGTTTACCAAATTCAACCAAAATTGATACAGCATCTAACTATGCATTTATTTCCAGGTGATGTGACCAGGCAAAGGGAAAGTTCTCGAAGAAGCCAAGATCACATCATCCATTCCATTTATTTACCATATCAATTTAATTGCAATCTAATTGTTGGTTATCTACCTACCTACCTATTTAATTGTAAAGTTACAGATTATGAAAAAAAGTCTAGTTATGGAGATTCATTCTGTGTTTTAAACCTACCCCTGGGCACCGTCCACAACTGTAGGTATATAAATAGTTACTTATTTACTTTAAAAGATTATTAGAAAATTATAATTAGGTTAAAAAAACAATCAAGATTAAGATATTAGTTTATGAGAACACTTTATTAGATAAATAATAAGTATATACATACTTGAATAAAAATTAATAAATTAGATAATCAGTCCACTATTGTTCTCAGAATTCTCAGAAAAAAACTCTCTTGAAAGTTGAGGTGAGCTGGAGAATGTTCAAAGTCATGCAGGAACATCAGTAGGTATAGATAGTGAGACACAGTTACACTAGAAGCAGGCTTCCATGGATTTTCAAGTTTCCTTAGAGTGACATTATTCTGTACTAAATAAGTAATGTTTCATTTGAAGTAAACAAGATAGGTACCTAAGGAGTTTATCAAATAAAATTCTGCCTGTCATCAATGCTAGTTGGTTTATTTTTCCTAGTTTTTCTGCTCTGCTTTGGTGGACTAACTATGTACCTACATGAAGGTAGAAGCTATCTATTAGACTCAAAGTTATTTATGTAGAACAAACCTAAATTTTAGCAAAAGAAAATAAAACATTGTAAATGATCTCATTCTTGATGACATTGTTGGCTACATACAGAATGGCAAGAACTGACTAAAAGAAAGGGTTAGAAGTGGCAAGAACTGACTAAAAGAAAGGGTTAGAAGTGTCATCATTATTAGCAGATTCTAGTAGATTCTGCTTGAACATAGCATATAATAATTATACCTAAGTAAGTACTTACCAGTGCTATATACACTTTTATCGTTTAGCCACCATCCTTGCCTTCTTTGAGGTTATTTGAAGAGGAACAGAAAGTAATTTCTGATGAGTTGATATAGGTACAACTCAATACCTACAGCAGTTATGTACTGAACCACACGAAACCTAACAACGCGTGATAAGCTCCCTGGTGATAAGCATTACCATGGATAAATTGGTATTTTCATTCATTATATCGCTGCATCAGGTTCCAAATTGATTTTGTAACGCAGACTAGTTAGAAAATGATACCTAACCTACGCGTTCGAGTTGAGAATAAAGATGGCGTAACCAAACCAAAATAAATCCAAAACGAAATCGTGTATGTACACGATATCCTAACCGTACACAAAAATTAAGAAAATTTTAAACACTCCTACAAGCAAACAAGCACCCAGTAGATCTAGACACCTGTTTTTAAATAAGTAAGCAGGTACGATAGCTCTCGCCAGATTGGTACTGCGTGAGAATAGCCAAAACAAACAAACTATTACTTATTCCATGGCTTCACGCAGTTTACTACATTGATAAAAACCTAAACACATTGACAGAATTTCTACTCACACACAGAAAATTTTATATTTTTTCAAAGAAAAGGGATATTGCCAGAATACAGAAAATATTAGCGTTCAATCAAATTAAAGACAAGTATTCGAGTTTTTCGACATCTACGGAAATAGTAGTACAGATGACAAATATTTTCATTGATTTCTTGATAGAATGAACTAAACCGTATATTTGTTGTCTGTTTAGAATGAACAAAATGAACGTTGTTATGAACATGTTCATTCGCGACTGCGTGAAAATAACTGGTCCGCAAAAATTGGGTATTGACGTGACGGTATTGTATTGTACCTATTGAGAGCTTGTGAGCTGAATGTCATTGAATGAGCATACAAATTAAAAATTTGTTTCGGGCCAGCCATGCAATTCTTTAGTAATTTGTGATAACTTAAGTATAATTAGGATAAGATAATTTACACACAAAACATTACTATCATACACGTCGGTAAATGACAATATTGCGCTATGTACCGCTAGCCTACATGAAGTAGTTCTTCGGTTTGTATTTACATTGTGTTACCATTTCTAACACAAGATGAGTAGCAGGGGTCTGTCGAAGAAGGAGCTAGAAGATCTCCGGAAGAAGGAAGAGGAAGAAGCTGCCGCTCATGTGAGTACTACATCAGCACAACTAATAAAAAGTAAAGTAAAGTTGCAAACAAAATTAAAAGATAGATAGGTATTCAATGTTTATTGAAATCATAGAAAAGTTGTAAGAGATACTCCTCTTTCTTTATAATAACCCCATTATCATGTTGTTATAATTTTTATATTAGATTTACCAAGCAATAACCTCTCCTGTTTCAATCATTCCGGTTGCCGGACTGTCATGTATTAAAAATATACTAACAGCAAATATTCTATTTCAGGTATTCAAAGAGTTTGTGGAAACATTCCAAGAGGCTCCCACAAGTGCTAAAGTGTGGGTGAAAGCCGGCACATATGATGCTGGTGCGAGAAGTAAGTTACAATTTTTACTGTTAGTAAATTTTAAGAACAATATTTGTTTATAAAAAGATTAAAGATTTATTAGCATTATCTCTTTAGTTGATTCAGTTTATTAAAATATACTGATATATCTGTCATATTAGTTATGTGTGGGCTGGCCATAAGGCCACTAACTTACCAAAACACTACAGCTAAATCACCATAAGAACTGAAAGTGAATTAACTGACACACATTACAATATGAACTATTTGCTACATAGCCATGGCATTTCAACTTAGCATCCTTAATGTCAATGGCTTCACAAGTAGTAGGTCAGCATTCTGTAAGCTAACTTTAAAACATTTTTTTATTGCAGGAGAAGACAACTCGGAGAGAGGGAAGCTGTACAAGCCAGTGTCAAAGTTTGATGACAAGCGAGGCTCCGAAGCAGACATCATCAGGAACCTGGCACAGAAGGCTGACACACCCAGCAGGATCCGAGCCAAGCAGAAAGGAGTGGATAAGAAGAAGAGTAACCTGGAGCTGTTCAAGGAAGAGTTGAGACAGTAAGCAAATAGTACAAATATATTGTAGAACAATTGGTTGTACTTACACATTGCATTGATGCATTATACACTTATAGGGTCAGAAGAGTACCTACATTGGTATCTTTAAGGTATACCAGTTGCCCTGGGGTTCAAATCCCGCAATGCTTATATAGGCTGTACTCTGTAGTCAAATACAATCTGTATTAATATTTTATGGCTCAGCCTAAATCAATCAAAAAATTTCATGTTTAGTTTACAATTCTAGATACATTATTTTACAGGAACTGTTTGATGTTGTTTAATTTTGAATTCATATCACTTTGTACTTATTCCTTTATTTGTTACTTTATGTAAGTATTACTCTTTAGCCATTACTCAACTTGTGTCTATTCCTCAGAATCCAAGAAGAGCGCTCCGAGCGACACAAATACAAGAATGTCCTGCGCGAGCGCGGCGCGCCGGGTATCGAGCCTGTGCTAGACATGATCCCTGACATAGGCTCCTATGACACCGGGGACCCTAACACCACCAACCTGTATCTGGGGAACTTGAATCCTAAGGTAATAACAACATATTCATAAACCTAAAGTAAATATTAATCTATTACATTCGGACTCACATTACTGAATAGATAATTATAAACCACCATAAATTTTAACAGCTGTGATGGTTACATTAAAGTTTAGTAGAATTTGATATCTAACTAACTGAGCAAAGCCATTAAAACTTATAAACATTACATCCAGGTGCCTTTGTATGTTTTCACTATTAAAATTACATGATAGAGATTTGAATAACAAGCAGCAGCTTTATAACTAAAAGCAATCTCTTTCCTGCAACTTTTGCACACAGGAAAGTAAGCTTTGGGATAAGTAAAAGTATAGTTGCGCTCATAACTATATGATAGAACTAGTGGACGCCTGCGGCTTCACTCGCATTATTTCAGGATAAAAAGTAGCCTATGGCACTCCTGCGACAGCGAAATTCGTCAGAACGTGTTCTATCAATCGAAGTATCTCCAAACTATTCTTTATTAAATATCTTCAATGTTCAGACTTTCGACCTTCTTCAGCTTTATTACATGTATAGATTATATATCTTCTGTACAGATAACAGAGCAGCAGCTGATGGAGATATTCGGGCGCTACGGTCCGCTGGCGAGCATCAAGATCATGTGGCCGCGCTCCGACGAGGAGAAGGCGCGCGGACGGAACTGCGGCTTCGTCGCCTTCATGTCCAGGAAGGATGGAGAGAGGGCTCTGAAGAATATTAATGGTATATCTATCTAGATAGAAAACACTTTATTATAACACCAAAAAACAGGAAAAATAATGAAATACATTTATTGTCCGGAAACTACTTAGGTGATTTAGGTTGTTTACATAACTAATAGTACATTTAGGAAGTTCCTCTAGCTTCTACACGAGACAAAAACACAAAGAAACATACAAAACTTAAAATTATATAGATAGATAGATAAATACTTTATTAAAACACCACACGTAAAAAAAAACAATACAAAAAAAACATAGAAATTAAAATTAGTGTCCTGATTGGCAACCTTGTCGCTCAAAGCGATGTAGTATCAAAATCATGTATGATATATTTCGTCTTTTCTATTATGAACCTGTATGCGAGTCGCAAAATAAACTATTTATGCTACAAATATCCTCTTTTCGGAAATTTGCTAGTTATACAGCAATATGCTAGACATGTTGCGTTTTTGTTAAAAATACAATATTTGTATTGGAATTTCTGAGCTGGATTTCAAACAATTAAATACTGCTACTACTATGATAAATAGACATTATTCGACTCGACCTGCTTTAAAATTCTGATACAGTAAGTTATAATGTACTGACATTTGCAGGCAAGGAAATAATGAACTACGAGATGAAGCTGGGCTGGGGCAAGGCGGTGGTGATCCCGCCCGTGCCCATCTACATCCCGCCCGCCCTGCAGCAGCCCTGCAAGCCGCCGCCGCCCTCCGGCCTGCCCTTCAACGCGCAGCCGCCCAAGCATCTCATCAACAGGGTACAACATACGTTGATAAAATAATTGTAGGATGTTGCTTGAAATATTGTTTTTTTTTTAATTTTGTTATCAGAATCAGATAACCAAAAAAATTTACACAAATTAAAAAAAAATGTGTAAAAGTGTTGCAGTAATATTTATTTTGAATTCTTATATACATGAGATTTATATATCTAACACACATGAAATTGTAAATTTGGTAATTCCACAGATACCTCGCGTGCGTCCAGGAGAGCACTACCCGAGTGATCCAGAAGACAAGGAATGCTATGAAACGGTATGCTGTTTTATTTGCAAATTCTAACAATATAATGATACCTATTTTTGATCAAATTGATTATGTGTTTATCTGCTATTACAATAATAATATCGTACTTTTTTTGTTCAGATTTATTGATTATGTATTCTATTCTATTCAATTCTATTCTATGTGTTTTATCTATTGTTTCAGATTCTATCACAATCAATCGTTAAAGTTGTGGTGCCTACAGAAAGGTATGTATTTTTTCTATTCCCTATTATTATTATCTTCTCGTAATATTCCCCATTGTTGACGAGCGTGACTCCTCCGCTGAATCGATTTCGTGTTCATTTTAATAATTCCCTTACTATTCACATATGTAAGTGTGTATAGTGGATTTTACTGTAACGCAAATCTAGAGTAAATAGGTTTCTTCTAGGCAAGCGTGCTACATCTTAGACTATAGTGGTGCTTAACATCAGGCAGGCTGTAGTCAATCGTAAGCCTATTTCGTGTTTTAAATAAAATAAAAAAACCACATTGCTTCTTCCAGGAACATCTTAATGCTGATCCACCGCATGATCGAGTTCGTGATCCGCGAGGGCCCCATGTTCGAGGCCGTCATCATGAACAAGGAGATCAACAACCCCTTCTTCCGCTTCCTCTTCGAGAACCAGTCGCCTGCGCATGTCTACTACAGGTAGCCAGCAAAAGCAGAAATAATGACATTGCAATAATGAAATTTTGCTCAAATATGTACTTTTAGTTGTAATAACCGGCTAGCAATTACGTCAATAGTTGTGTCGAGAAATTACCTCGACAAGAAATATGTAGTGTATATTTTTCCGCTGCGACTGCTCCTAAACCGGCTTCAAACAACAAACTTGATGGTTATAGGTGTGTTCCTCCATATACCACCGCCACACCTCTCCTCCTAACCAACGTGGCCTCCGTGGCTCTCAAGATCTTACCAACACCCTGACGTCTAGTAGTAACGCCAGATTCAATATCTTATGACATTGAAATAAATAAATCACAGTAGTTTCTAAAAACGCAAACGAAGTGCTTTGCTTCTTTATAGTGATATTAATTTATTCTTCTTCTTATCGAATGAGAGTGGCCAACTCTGGTGCCGAGAGTTTTCAAACCGCCCTAAGGGACTGACATGGCTTAACGACTGCCGTACTAAAGAAACAGCCGGGGCCTACAATTTAACGTGTCGTCCGATCTACCGAGGCGCCCAAAATGGAATGCCACTTTTCGGTCACCCATCCACGTACTGCCCGCGTCTACCTTTGCTTTAAATTGGTAATCGTATTCGATTGCCTCCGCTAGCTGAGCTACGGGCGCTTCATATATTCATTTAAAATGATCCCAGCAAAACTATGGAACTTCTTATTTGTTTTATTATACTGTTTCTTTTGAGCAGATGGAAATTGTTCTCCATGCTTCAAGGCGATTCTCCCAAGGTGTGGAGTTTGGAGGATTTCCGTATGTTTGCAGGTAAGTTGAGGAAGCTTCTAATTACAATCTTATATAAATTTACATTGTATGACTAAACTCCTTTTATTTAATAAGTAGGTATATATTACATTAGTTAACTGTGTAACTTGAAGTAAAATTCGAATTTGCCTCTTACATTCGCGCCCATAGTTCTGCCTATATTAACCGCAGGGTGTTTCACAAAACTCACTCGTAAAACTTTGAAGCCTTTGAAACTTATATGATTGGTTGGTTTGTTTGGATTACTGTCAATTTGATTAGCTATTTCAAATTTTCTGACATACTTTTTTTTCACGCATTTAATGTTTTTTTTTTACTTTGCACGCTTTCATAATGTTTCCTCCCCAGGCGGGTCCGTGTGGCGGCCGCCCGTCATGAACCTGTACACGGCGGGCATGCCGGAAGAACTGCTAGATGAAGAGGACGCCAAGGAAAACATACGCGGCACACTCTCCAACAGGTTAGTACCAATTTTGCGTACACTATCGTATTCTTTGGAAGTCCTATTCTAACATTCTAGATTTGACATTCTGTTAACTAGCAGTACAGGAAATGATTTTTGTATTATGTATAGTAAAAGACATGTTCAACTAATTGTTTTCAAGAAATAAATACAGATAATTTAAGAAAATACCTATATACTTGGCTTTGGCTGCTCTTTTTCACCAGTACTTTAAAAAATGATAACCAAATCCACAATTTTAAGTTTACATTTACATTTGTGTGTTGCAGCCAACGCGACCGCCTCGAGGAGTTGATCCGCGGCCTGACCCCCTCCCGCAGCAGCGTGGCGGCCGCCATGGCGTGGTGTATGGAGCACGCGGAGGCAGCCAGCGAGGTGGTGCGCTGTCTGGCGGAATCACTGTGCGGGGACAACACGCAGCCCAGCAAGAGGGTGGCCAGGCTCTACCTGCTGTCGGATATACTGCATAATGCTCAGGCCAAACTGACCAATGCCAGCGCTTATAGATCTTGGTAAGTGTTGTAAACTGATAACGTGTGACTGGTCTGCCTTTTATTCCTTCACAATTATTGCGAACCACAAATTAGTGTTTTTCATGTAAATCGGTTTCTATTGGTTAAACAAGCTTCATTTTGATCGTGGTTATAAGCAATAACCTTATCATATTGTATGATTACATACCTATTATTATGTTTGACATGATTTTAATAACAAAAAATTTCATTATTTTATTAATAAAACTAGACATTATAACTTCTAAAATTTTATAAAACTAAATGTTATACTTAAATTCAATTTGACGAGATATTGTAATTTGTGTAGCATATTCTGTGATATTAAGTAGTACTTATACCTATACCTATGTATGTTACAATTTTACATTATCAATAAAAATTTATTTATTTATTTATTTATTTATATATGCTATACACAATACAAAATTACCTTTATCTTATCTTTATCTTTATCATAAAAAAGTGGTTAAGTGTTTTTTAACCTTTTCTAGTAAAAATCCCTCGAAAATTTAAATTGCCTAATACCGCCGACTTTCTAGTGACACTTCGTTCAAGTATTTATGTCGATTTCTATGTATAGTACAGTTACCTACATTGAAGTCTCTTCTCCGCAGCATCCAAATCCACCTGGTGGATATAATGCGCGCGCAGCACGTGATGTGGTCTGCCCTCCAAGCTCGCCTCCAGCGCGAGGGGTTCCGCGCGCGCGTGACGCGCGTGCTGCAGGCCTGGGCCGACTGGGCCGTCTACCCCACCGACTGCCTGCTGCGGCTCAACGATGTCTTCCGGGGGGATGACAAGGTGAGTCAAACTACACGTTGGATTTGCATGTGTCGGGTCTAATAAACCGATCATAAAATCTCATTACGCCTAAGCAAATGTTCAAACAGAAAATTACCTTGACTCGTGTTGAGGGAAACAATGGTGGAACGACAAAAAAAAACTGCACGTTGGAACTCCTGCAGGGCTAGCACGGCACCGGTACTAATATTCTTTCCACTACTTTATCCACCTGTCATCAAACACCAAGTGGATTAAATGGTGGGAAAGACTATTAGTTCCCGTGCCGTGCTTGCCCTGCTGGAGTGAGTAAGAAAACTGAGTATGTTTTTTACATGAGATAGGCTCACGCTTGACTACAACTTGCCTGGTGTTAAGCAACGTTATAATCTACGATCTAGCGAAATAGTATGAAAGAGAGTGAGGGTGAGACAAAAGCCATCTGTCTGTGTTAAAGCGGTTGAGATGGAAACACAGAAGTATCTACGATCGATAGAGGTATAAAGCCATCTCAGACGGAGCTCGACTAGTCGGGAACTACGGCAACAATATCTGGTAGAGCCAAGACAAAGAAGCTTATATTATATCAAACTCGCGAACCTAGACAGAGAGAGAGAAAGTTTATTACAGCTATGTCCAGTGTCCAATAGCCAGATATAATGACTGTTTAGTAGAACTTTTTGTAAATTGAATATTTAATCTCTTTCCATCCAATGGTTGCCTGGAAGAGATGCTTTCAGCAATAAGGCCGCCACTTGTGGCACTAGTATAAGTATTTTTTTTCTTCTTTCTTTGTAATTATCACAATAAATAATTTTCTATTTTATTCTATTCTCTTTCTGATTGGTTACGTCTCGAAAGCTTTTTTTTTTACACGGCCTAATAGGCCAACGTTTGACTACAGCCTGCCTGATGTTAAGCACCACTGTAGTGTAAGATGTTGCTTACAGCTGTTGCAGTGTATGCTCCCCCAGTTTAAAATAATTGTAATAAATTGGGCTTCGCCAAATTTGTGCTTGCAATATTAGACTTGTAAACTTATTAGGTTTACTATCTTGTAGCAGGAGGATGTGGTGACAGCGGTAGCAGAGGCGGAGGCGGGCGAGACGTCCCCGGCGCACTCGTCTGCATCATCATCATCCTGGGACGGCGGGTCGCGCGGGCCGCTGGACGGGGCCGCGCTGCGCCGCCTCGCGGCTACGCGCCGCCCCGACCCACCGCCTGACGCCGCGGAGGACATCGACGGAGTACCCAGTTAGTAGCGACGTAGAGATAGTACATAATATAGGAGAGGCCTATGTTCAGGAATGGACAACTAATGGCTAAGAAAGAAGAGTGTCATTGAGTTTTCTAAAAAACTCTCGTAGTAAGACAGGGGCTTTTCGAAATGGGTGACTTATAATGTATTAGGGACTAAAATTTGGTATATTTGCTATAGTGTTTGTAATTGTGTATGCTACCCTATTCCACATAACAGTTCTTAAAATAGTTGGGCGCATTTTTAAAATTTTGTGAGTGATAGACCGGTACCAGAAAGTATCCTTATTAGTTAGTACTCTTGCTACCTTTTGCTTTTATAACAGAATACACTATTATACTCGTAGTAGTGCAACTGTATAATTTTCCATGTTCCTTGATTTTCTTATATCTTCGATATCACTGATAAGAAAATTATTAAATAATTAGGTTATATGTAATTTTAAGATTAAATTGTAAATTGTTAATAACACCTCATATGGAATTACTTTGTATCATTACCACTGGGGAGCATGCACCTCTAAGACACAAGCTATGCTTAGTTTAGAGGTGCAGGCACACATACTAGTGTGACTATTAATATGTTCCTGAGACACAAGCATTCTTGCTTAGTTCAGAATAGCCGGTTCTATTCATTGCACAAATAAAAATGTACTTTACACATATTTTCTAATATTATATTATAGGCTACTATGTATATTTTAAAATGTTGTTTGTGTCAATAAATGATTTTATTATTATTATTAATGATAAAAATCATAAAAACCACATACATATTACAAAACATATATTGGCCTGTTCGCGTAGTTGACAGTGGCACTGCCTTCTAATCTAGAGGTGCGGATTCGATTCCCGCATAACACAAACAATTATTAATTTTAAAATTTAAAATCGCTTGTATTTGGGTTGGTCGTTTCTATGTATAATAAGTCCGTTCTCTAGTACCCACGACACAAGCGTTTGCTTAGTGTGGGGCTAGATGGCGCTGTGTGCAATGTCCCGGAAGATTTATTTTTATATACATATTTATATAGATTTTCTTCTTTTTTCCAGTGGACGAGGACATAGACGGTGTACCGCTGGACGGGTCCCCGGAGGGCTCCCGCGCGGCCAGCTTCGTGCCCTCCAAGTGGGAGAGCGTGGAACCCGCCGCGGAGGCCTGGTCTGCGCCCGCGCCGCCCCACCACAGGGAGGAAGAGGACGCTACGCCTACCACGCCGGCACATAGTGACAAGTAATAAACCTATACCTACCTAAACCTCGTAAATGTCATACTGCTAAGTGTGCCTTTCATTTAATTTAATATTTTTTTCGTATACGTGTTCAAACAGTATATAAACATTGTTCTGTACACTTGTGAATGTCAAATATAATCTAAATAAATGTTTCCATGGGGAAATTAAAAATATATTTCTGAGTTAAGTGTCTTTAAACTGTACAATCAGGTATTTGACTACCAGGTCACCTCAAGCTACATCCACAAAAGCGATGCTGTAGCCTAAGGTGGAACATACATATTAGCATTGGGATGAATTGGTCGTGAGTTCAAGGCATGACATGCTTAAAAAACAGGTTCTTCTTATTTTTCAATGTTTTTTTCCACCCCAGCAGCAGCAGCGGCGCGGGCGACGAGCGCCTGGTCCCGCGCGCGCGGCTCCGCGAGATCGAGGTGAAGGTGCTGCAATACGCGGACGACCTGGAGGCGGGGCGCCGGCCCGCGCGCGCCGCGCTGCCGCCCGCCACGCAGCTCGCGCACTACCGGAACAAGCTCATCAAGAAGGTATATCATATTTTATACTACTTTATTTACTTGTATCTAAATGATTAAATTTTTCGACTATTTTGTAGCACTTCTAATAGATCTTTCTTTTGTTTATAACGATTGTTTTGACTATTTTTGTAGTTCTTCTTATAGACATACAGTTCAGCAAACAAATGTGTTGCTACCCAAAAGTCAAACATCTTGATTAGAAAGAAAGAAAGAAAATATATTTATTGAGACACACACAAACTTTAACCTATTTACTTACTAAACTTACATGCTAAGAATGTGATGTCCCAATACAGCCGATTATATTATAAACCGATTACCGAGACACTGGTTATAGTGTGAACCATGACCATGACTGTCCCAGATACTCAGGAAACATCGATTCTTATTTTTTAAGTATTCCACATAACCCCAAATTAAGACCCAAAACTGAACTGAAGAACTCATTACCCGATCCCCACTTTTCTATAAATCATAATATTAAAGAGCAGTCGTTAACAAATGTCTATTCTTATAATTTCAGGCACTAAAGGAAATGAAAGAATCCAAAGAGGAAGTACTAGAATCTCCAGACGTCAGGAAAAGAGCTTCGCCTGAGGAAGATACATACTCGTAAGTATTTCCATAAAAAAACACAAAAGAAATGAGTAAAAAAATTATATACGGATCAGTGTGATGTTAAATAATTTGCTCTATTTTACAGAACATCATCGAAGAAATCAAAGAAGTCGAGAGAACCTTCATTATCACCGCCACCTAAACGGTCCCGACATGTGTAAGTATGACGCCTTATAAATATAAGTTCATTCAGAACATTCTACTATTATTAATATACAGTTCAATATACACAGTTCAATTCAGAAACTATAATTTCAATAAACAATAATTCAATTAAATCACATTTTACCATCATCTACACTACTTTAGTACTATTGTACTATGTCGATTTTCCGTACAGATTTTATTTTCCTGCAAGTTGAGTTGTTATGATGAGATCAACTAATTATTATATTTCAGGAGGTCACGCTCTCGATCAAGATCCAGAGAACGCGAGAGGGAGAGAGAGCGCGACCGGTCACGTGACCGCGAGCGAGAGAGGGAGAGGGAGCGAGAGCGCGACCGCGAGAGGGAGCGGGACAGAGAGCGCGACAGGCGGCGCCGGTCACCTGCCACGCCACCTAGCCAGCATCACAGGAAACATGCTAAACATGCCAAGTATAAGTACTAGGAGATAGACCTATGCCCAGCAGTGGCTAGCAACGGGCTGATGATGATGATTAGTACTAGGTATATATAGATACATACCTCATATAATTGCAATAAGAGTTGGGCGGAAAATAACAGGAGCATTAGAGTAGGATGTCGAATAATCATAAAATATTTAGAAACAGTACTGATACTGTTTCTAAATATTTTATGATTATTCGATATATGAACTTTAGTCACTGAAATATTCATTTTTTTTTTAATAATAATAATAATAATCATTTATTGACACAAACATTTAAACTGATCGTAATTGCATTTACCCCCAAAATATACTATAGTAGTATTAGGTAGTAAATTTTCCGCCTAATTCTTATTTCATATTGTATAAATAATGTAAGAAAGTGTGTTTAATTAAATAAGAGTATACAATGAAGTTTACTGGACATGATTGACTATTACATAAAAATATAAGTACATATGTATTGTAAGAATGCAAAATAAATTAATTGTGTACTGAAGAATTCATATTTTCTTTATTTAGCTTAGATTTCTACCTTCATTAATTCAAAGTTAAATGTAAAAACTTTGTATGAATTCCTTCAAAACATTACATTGTTTTTTTTCGCATTACCTACATTCCTACGCACGCCGGTTCGATCCTTACAAGAGCTCACGATGCATGTCCAAGAGAACTTTCCTACTCAATTATTTCACCTCTAAGGACCCGCAAACCTCAGTGATGGGGAATACGACTCAAGGAGAAGGAGAAAAATAAAAACACACAAATAAATTAGTAAAAGTTTATTCGATTCAATTTTCATACCACAAATTAAAACATTAAATCCACAAAATCAATGAAATAATACACACATCATTGTAAACATTAAAACTAATCTCAATGATTTCAAAAATAGTAAAATTTGGCCGATCTTTTGTGACGTTCTTAGAGAGCATATCTCTGTAAACAGAAGAATCCTGTTTGCAATATGTTAAAAATAGTAAAAATACCTAAAATGATGCACTCGGTTACATGTCTACCTACCAAACGCTTTGCTAAATAAAATCCAATGTACAACAAAAAGAAGAAAAACTAGTTTTTTAGCTCAATATAATATGACCCAGTCAAGTAGATACCTCAATCAGCAGGGTGTTTCCCAAATTCGGGACATTTCCGCTCGGAAACGAAACGCCAATAAAAGACGTCAAAACTGACTTATTTTAACCAATAACAGTCATCCACCAATCATAGAAGTTACAAGGAGTTCTACGATTGGCGTTTCGTTTCCGAGCGGAAACGTTCCGAATTTGTGAAACGCCTTTATATACCTATTCGTTTATTCGACTACCTCCTTCATACAAGTTAGATTCCTACACCTTTCTTTAACATACTTTATCTTTATCCGAGCTCAGTATACAAGCTATTTATCATCATCATTTCTAATCTTAGCTAAATTCTTCTATATTGCTTCGCGCTAGATATATACCACCTCTAGACCAATATTACATAACAGCTATAGTATACAATAACATGAATATCTTTGTGTTAACAAGCGTACGTAGCCTCAAGCATGCAGTTTTGGTCCTTACTACACTGTTTTAAGTCTTCAAATCGCTCAGCAAGACTTGACGACGAATAGCAAGCTATATAATTGATCGACTGTACTTAAATTATATATATTATAATATAAATCTGAGTTTCTTATACAAGCCTGGACATTTAGGCGTGTAACACACCATTTTTAATTACATTCGGTATTTATTAATGCCCTAAATCTATAGCAATAATACTGAAATGAAATAAACACAAATTAACATGAAATAAAATCTATAAATCTCTTACACAATATAAATAGAGATAAATAGATGTGTCATGATTCTATATAATGTAGGCACTACGTGTCTAGTTCGATAAATGATTATTTTGTTCTCTGCCGATCGCCAAACTACCCGTAGCAAGGAATGTACAAAAATACTAATGTTCGAATCACAGATATAAAAATAATGGATCAGTTTTATAAAAATCTTTGATGTGTAGTTGCTATACTGCTGCCTAGGATAAACATTTTGGTGTTCAAATTTACTAGTTTTTATAGTTAACATTTATTTTAGGAAAGTTTTGCAAGAGAAAGATTAGGTATCTACTGAGCTTTTCAGCTCAATTATTTAAAAGACTTTCTTTTTCTCGACATTTAAGAGTATTTGAAAAGATTTTATTTTTCTCTTAATTAATGACTGATGAAATTGTCTGTAAATGATTTGTGCGTTCGAATAAAGTAAGGCTCATCCAAGTCTTCACGATGACAAAGTTCCTCTATAAATACTAACTTTGATAAACTATGTGTGTTGTTTATAAACGAATCACAGGTGTCAGCTAAGCTAAGGCTGCATAGGTACTTTGTAATACTACTGTGTATAACAAATAATTATTAATTACTACGACTAATAAATAATTTAAGAGTTATTTGCACATATTCTATCAAATATTAATTAATATGAAATTAGCTGCCATAAGCGCTGATGATGGTTTGGCACTTCATTTTGGTAAAATAATGTTGCCAGTCTTTGTTTATATTCAACATACTTAAAGGTAAGCCCCAAAAAAATTTACAACAAGTACAGTAAAAAATATTTTAACTACGACTTTTAGTAAATTGGGGTAAAGTTTATGCGTTTACCAGCAACCTTGTCAACAGGTATGTAAATGGAGTTTAGGAACTGTCTACCTTTATGCAGATTGGTAATATTTTTAAGTGAATAGAGTTCATATGGTATCTAATTTCAATACAATCAAATCAAATATCTTGCTGCCTACCTGTATGTAAGGGGTATACAAGATCAGTTATTTTTCTTGATTTATGTTTTTTATTGCTTGCTCAAAAGAGACATGGATGCTATCATCCAGTCTAGAAGAGCCAGCATATGAGTTATGAACTATCTCAACTGGTTGAGTACCGAGTTTCAAAATAAAGCGATATCACATCTAAAGGTAAAATTGTGTATTTTCATCAGTAGAAATATGTGCAAACAATTCTTAAATTAGAATAATATGGATCTTACACGAACAAGGCAATTGATTGAACTAGCTGACTTTAATTCATAATACGAGGACGATTATAATTGATTATTATTTTAGTACACCTAACTTATTACAATAGTTAAGATTATTCCAAGATCATATAATTATTACGTCTTTTGATTCAAATACATAATAAAATTGAAATTAATGATTTTCATATTATATTTATTGTATTGTCTTAATATTATTTGCATATAATTAAAAAATAAGATGTTCAAGGTCATAAAACATTATAATAATTATAAATTCCTTTGCCAAACTAAATAGGCCTTATAATCAGTGCCGATGTCAATTTGTAATTTTTATAAAGACTGTTTTTATTCATTGATGTCTTTGTATGTATTTTCTAGATTCTCGAAACTGATATAGAGATGATAAAGAGATCATATTCCATTTATAATTTCATCTACAACTATACAACCTAGATACCGCGCAAACTCGCAACTTAACTTTATATCGCGAATAACTTTGCACTTTGGAAGTTATCAAATCTAGCCTAATCTTCCAATAAAACAAAGATTAAATAGTGCCGATTTGTCGGCACGTACCTAGCGCATACTATACCTACAAGTTGCATATACATATAAGTTATATAGTAGCATATGGTTCGTGTCACCTCCAGACGCGGCGCGGCGAGCTGGGCACGCTGCGTGCACAATGCGGCACGCTGCGGTCCCGCGCCGACACGCCGCGGGCGGGCGACGGCACGCTGCGGTCGCTGGCCGGCACGCTGCGAGCCCGCACCGGCACGCAATCTTCCGCCTGTCATCTCGCCTTGCGAATCCGCCAGCACTTTATCCTCCCGTCGCTGGATAAACATTTAAGACGTTAGAACATAAAAATCGTTAGTGCAAACATGTTATGTGCTATTTACAATGATTTGGTTGTTCGATGATGTTAAGTAAGTGCGATGTTAAGATTATTTTTCCCTTCTTTTTTTTAATCAAAAAGTCGTTTCATGCGGACCGTTCTTTGGTGCAAAACACTGGTGTTCAACCACGCACAGAAACTTCGTAAAATCTTCAGATAATGATTGTTGTTATTCTATGTTAGTTACTATGATTAAAGCTATAAAGGTTAGTATCGTACGAACAAAGTGTACTGTACATCGCACAAAGAAAGCCATAAAAGAAAAAGCCGATTACAAATATTTAAACGGGAATAACAAAAATAACGCTATCCTTTTCACACATATATAGTTAGAAGAAGTTAGCGCATATTTTTGTTATTTTTCAGGTGAAGTATTTGTAATAGGCCATGATGTGCGTAAATATAAGTTGAAGTGAAGCGGCGGCGACGTGCGTAGCACGGTTTTGACTCAAAGCTGTGCTTTATAACTGCAAAAATCAACTAATTCTTATCTAAGGTCCCTAATTTCTTATATTCAGTCTATCACTGTAGAAATTCCTAATTTTCAAAATATTGAACGAGCTAGGGATATAATTCAAATATGAAAATAAGATAATTAAAAAAATCTAATAGAGAATTAGAATTACACGAGTTCTTATATGTATAATCGTAGGTGTAGGACAGAAATTACTGAAGAAAAATAAGAAAATCCACTTTCAAAGACGTCTAAGATGTAAATGAGAGTAGTAACTGGTTGATGAAATAGACAGACATGCTATGGGTTAGTCACTGCAATAGCGAGGGAAAATAGAAAGAAAATGAGGAACAAAAGAGATTTCTGATGAGATCGCAACCCCGCAGCGACTAAACTAGCTCGACGGGCAAAATATCCGATCTTTTTATAATATAACTTTTACATAAACTGTTGTATGTAAGACTCAGAATTTATCTATTATAAAGATCGTGATGACGATCGTGACTGGAATAGAATCCAAATATTGAGTGTGCCGCTAAAAATCTACCAAAAATGTAGGTTTAGCGCCAAACTCTTTATTTGGAGTTGTCTAGAAACGATCTCCTTGTCAAAATTACCTTTGCTTTGAGATACATCTCTATGATAGAGATTACTTTTTAAGTCTAACATTTTTATTTATTTACAAAAGGTCAGATATCATCCCCGAAAGGCTACATGAGTTAGCGATGGCTGTGATGGCATTATGGCCCGTGTTGCGTGCACGCAAGGGCGGGAGTGGTATGCACCTGGTTCACTGCTCCGCCACCCGCCACG
>OZ026813.1:11395940-11506702 GCA_964023185.1 Macaria liturata | reverse complement strand
AAAAAAGTTCGTATGAGAGTGGAAAACTTTGGTGTTCAAAGTATTTAAACTGTAACACTGTGACTGTATGTGTGTTTTTTTGAACAAGTACAATTGTGTTTGTTTTTCTGTTAAATCTGCCACGGTAAATGTTTTCTTTCTTTCTTTAACATCTGACGCAGTCGAACGACTTCAGCAGTTTGAGCGCTTACAATGCAAGCTTTTTACGGACGCATATTGCTGTACAGCAATATGCGTCTAAGTAAGGTTTTAAAGTTGGAGTTATTTTTCACGTGATACTTAGACATTTGACCTACGTCACCTGTCGGTCGATGTCGGTTCGTGATTAAAACACCAATATACAAGTAATAAGAAGTGTCTACATACATGCGCAGATCCCAGAGTCGTATCTTGTCCCCCGCGGCGGTGTAGAGTCGGTGTGAGTTAGTGAGTGCTAGTGCGGTGACTGCCACCTCGCCGCCTGCGGTGCGGCCCGTCGGGAGCGGGCCCGTGGCACCTGAGGACCTGCGAACGATAAATATATATAGGATAAGCTTTGATTTCAAGGCTCTTTGAACTGGTTCAATATTTAAAAAACCCCGTTTTTAAGAGTTAACAGCATTCCTTGGTCACTTTAGCGCTCCCTAAAGTGACCAAGATCTAGACACTTCGTCGCGTTTTTAGATCATATGAACCATATAACATACTTAATCCGTGACATTAAGATATACTGTTTCTGCAATAATTTCGTGTACACGATGCAGATGATGAGGCTTAGTATAATAGTTTTATGTATGTATATTGTGTTGTTACCCGTGTTGTCCTTTAATTGGATTTTTGTTTATATTATTATTTGCTATTGTGTGTCTGTATCCGTTGGACAACTTGTAAGTTAAATAAATAAATAAATAAATTTTGACTGCTTAACGATTTTAAAGACATAAATTTACTGGAAATCGAAAGTAAAAGTTTTTGGTTGAAGCTTAAGTTTATTATTAATATATATATATATTAAGTTCTGGGTTGAATATGACTGAAATAAATGTCTTTTATTTATTATTTATTTATAAATATTTACCACAGTGTAGTGAGCGGCGTCCTGCTCCTGGTGTCAAACAGCCTAACGGCGGCCCCCGCCGCAGCGAGCAGCAGGCGGCCGCCGCCCCCCTCCCCCGCGCCCAGCGCCGTCACGGCCCCCCCGCACCAGCCGCGCCACGCCTCCGAGCCCACCGACAGGTCCCAGCCGCGGACTGTGCGGTCTTGAAACAAACAATACAATGTTTATCCGAAAATCAAACTATCGGACGCAACCTTAAGCCACAGTGGAGAAGGGTAATCATGCAAACATCCAGATTGCTCTCTGATGTTCGAATGGTCTAAGGACGCGTCCACGACATCCGAGAGTTTGCACGGCTCTATGGTCATTCATTGTCTATATACCTACCTTTAGGCTCATTATGGCCTCCCGCGACATACAAAACATATCCGATAGGTATATTTTCGATTTCACAGTTTATTCAGTTTAATGGGTCCCAGTGGACACCAGTCATTTCCATATACCTAAATGATCATTCTAATCTAGCCAGTAAGCTCCCACGAATAGAAGTGAAACTCCTACTGAATACATACCAACCCCCCCGCTGTAGACGAGGTGGTGCGTGGCGGCGAGGGCGAGCGCGGCGCCGGCGTGCCCCTCCGCCACGTGCGTGCACTGGATCCAGGCGCCGCCGCCCGCGCCGGGCCCGCTGCCACCGCCGCTGATACGCTGCAACACACGTGTCTTAATGATACTAGTAGGTACAACAGTTGTCGGTTCTGTTTAGAGTTGAGGTCGATTTATAATTAGATTTTGCTTTTACTTTTAATTAGTTAGACGCAATGATGAAGAAGCTATGATAAAATATATTCGGTTGTTAAAATGAAAAGTTTATTTTGCCATGCTCGCTCAAACTTATTATTTAGTAGTAATTTAAATAGTAGCTGCTTACTTTATTTTCAAAGTGGGTTTGCTTCAATCGTAGAAAGACGCCGTCATCTCTCAGGACTGGAGACGCAGCCAGTTTCACGTTAACGATAGAAAGAGAGTTAAAATACCTTCAATGACAGTTCCTTCACGATTCCTTCCTTACACGAATTGTCGTGCTGTACTCCACTCATTTGAAGGAAGACGTCGTCGTCTCTCGCACGTATCTCTGCGCTGGGAGACGTAGACAAGTTCACACTGTTTCTACCACTATTTAATAGATAGAAAGAAAGGTAACATACCTTCAATGCCAGTTCCTTGACGACTCCTTGCGGTGAATTGTCGTGCTGCGCTCCCGCCAGTCGGAGGAAGACGTCGTCGTCTCTCGCCCGTCTCGTGGCGCCGGGAGACGCGGGAGGGGTGACGCCGGTGCCGCCGGAGTCTCTGTTGTGTTAGTGCCACGTAAGCGCGGGTCGGATGGTACACCCGTTGGGGGTTACATATGGGGGTAAACAACAACATTACCGAGTGATACGATGCACCAAGGAACCATGATGACTAATTTTATATTCATATTTATTCGATGTTATTTGCCCAGTCTCGCATTTTACAAGTTTCAAAAGTATTTAAAAATAATATTGAAGTTAAACCCGTTGGCAACATTTGTTTATATGTGTTGTACGATGACTGATTAAAGTAACTTTAACTTTATTTTTTCAGAAGCATGTGATAATGTTGTTGCTTACTAATTAAAGCTATGAAACGAATGATACAAACAATAGAACACTGTTATAATTAATACATGGTAAATTAAATAATGCTATTAGATTTCATTACAAAGATGCTATTCATTCTGGTTTTAATTATAACGTGAAATTTTAAATGATGCATGTAAAATTTAAAAACCGATGTATCAGAACATGTCAGACAATCTCAATATACATTTTATTAAACGGGATTATGGATTAAGCAAGTAAATAGATATATGAACACGAGCAAGGGATTGCACTCCCTAAATATTACATGTTATAAATGGAAATGGATGCGTACAACAGCAACACGAAATACAGCCAAATGACACACAACTAAACATGTAAGTACTTACATAAACTTGACGAACTGAACACTTAATAAATTGGGATCTAAAAATGCTTGGGATTTTCGGGACAGCTTTCAAACTGACACACAAACATTAAAACGAAGCCTGCTTGGTGATAATAATTAAATGTACTACTTAGAATCCTAAATCTAGAAGTCTTATTCCATTAAATTTTGTGACAATAGTATACTATGACGATTTCTATTAACATTGTAACTAAGTCATCACTTGTGAAACATTAAAAACCAAATATAAAGTAAAAATAAGTGTATTTTGTTAACACAATTAAAAAGTCTAATAAAATTAAATGCAAATTCCAAGCAAAACATGCAACTCTAACGAGTCTTTTCTGCGTAAATAATTGTACAAAAAAAAACTTTCTGAAGACTTGATAACCTCCTTTTTTGGAAGTCGGTTAAAAATATTTGAAATGGGTAATAAATATTGATTCTTATAAGACGATTTAGTCTTGTACAAATGTATTTTCCACGATTATTTTTAGCAGAAAAGACTTTTTGCCTCATGCGGGTGGCGAACACAAACACAAGCTAGATTTAATCCATTTATTCAACCCTACATTCGAATATACACCATAATATAAAATACCATTGTCCTAAGCAAAAGTACCGCAAGAAATTCAGATCTCGTCTAACTTTGTTACTTTGCTTTGTTAGTACAAAAAGTTAATCATTTTAAAAGAAATTTGTTAGTGACACTTATTAATAAGACTTCCTTAGATGTTAATTTTGCGTTATTATAATAAATTGCCCAATACTTTTTTAAACCTTTATAAATAACTACGGTGGTCTTGCTTAGGACAGCTATAGGACTCGACCAACTTCCATCTTGGCCCACCGTCATTTTGTGATGTTTATCGTACAACAAAATGGCGGAAGATCTTTGCGATAAGGCTATTTTTAGACAGACAAGTTCCACAGTTGGGTTTATCAAATCATTTATAAAAATAGTCTGATCGCATAATATAAGTCGAGTCATTGTATGTAGCTGCTGATTCCCGTGTTAAAGCTTAGGTTACGTACAATTGTGACGTTAATTACTTACTATACTAACTACATAGGCAAGTCACTGTTTACATATCTTATGTTCTGAAGGCTAAGTCTACAGCAATAACTTTTGTTGTGATTTATAATCACTTATCCGCCTTCTAATTGTATATGGACGGCGTACTATGTTTGCCTTATATTAATTTATTATGTAAATATACTTATTCCTTGTCTAAAAATGTTTTTAACATTTAAGCACCAATTTTAAAGCGTCGGCTCAGAGGCCATAGAAATAAATACATCATAAAAATGCAACTTTCTTAATGTAAGCTATTATATTATACTATGCTATACGAATAACCTTTGGATTATTAGTTACAGACATACATACAAACACTTAGTAAACATATTTTATTCCTGCACAAAAAAACTAACGTTTGCTTCAAAACGCAATGCGTTTTGTTGCTTTTGCAGGGTTCTAGAATAACTTTCATAATATATTCTATTATAATATTAATTTTTATCATTTTCTTCTAAAAAATATGCTCGTACTGGGTTGGGTTAGTATCACTACAGTTAAGTATTTGCGTAGCGTCCTGTCGTCAAGCGATATTGTCCATCTCTTGTATGGAGACACGTTTGAATAGAGTCTATGTTTGTGTGTCGGTGAGCTGGCGGTGGTCGTCAGTCCTCCACTATGGACAGTTCGGTCAGCAGGCTGCAAGCAACCAGAGTAGCGTGAGCCCCGCCGCCCGCGCGCCTCACACCCCCTCACCAGGGAAGGACCTAGCGATTGTGGCTCACACACTTTTTAAATAGTTCCTCTATTTTCTCACAGATGGCGCTTTTACTATAGATTTTATGACTGCTAGGAATTGGATAGGTCTAAAAAAAGTCTAAAGCAGGGTACTCATCTAGCCGTGTAGCATGTAATGTATCAGATACTGTATCAAGTGAGTACATAGGCACGAGCCCGCTGCGAGCTGCTCGCGCGTGGTTCGCGGGGAGATCGCAGCGACCCGCCGAGTGGCGGTATCGCTGTGAGCACAAAGCGGCTCGCAGTATGCGCGTGGAAGGCAACACGATCGTTTGTGTAGTGAGTACGTAGGTGTGAGCTTCAAAAAAACGCGCGAACGTTCTTCACAATGGAGTGGACAGATGAAAAAGTATGAAAGTATAAAAACCTCAATGTTAGAGCCAATTTATCTTGAACCGGTATCGCTTTTCTAAATTTTGTGTGAATTTGAGGTCCAATTAAATTAATCAGATATTTAAAATCTGTACTGGACATACGAGCGAAGTTCTTGAAATGTCCACTGATCTCTTGAGACTTCATATCCAACACGAAATTATATCAACGATTTCTATTTTTGAATATTTCGCTTTTTATATTTTTCGATGATATTGTAAATGAATATGAACGCAGCACTAGCCACCATTTGAGACATGTTGTCGGCGTGATATCGTCACGAGCACTGCGGATCCGAGAGCTCGCAAATAGATACGCGATGACTGTGGACGAGCCGTACTCACTTGAAGGTTGGATACGTTACATGCTACGTTACGTGCTACTTGGCAGGTGAGTACCCTGCTTAACGGACGGAAATATGATACATAAAAGCTGCAATTAATATGTACAAATAAATCAACAAATTGAGATTACAGAAACATTCTAAAGAGATAGCTCGAGTAGAATCAAGATAGTTTTAAACAATGAGCTACAATCAGTTTTTTTATATAACCGAGAATAGTACAAATCTTAGAGACAAGATTTACAAACCACTACAGTCTATTGAAGGATGTTTGTTGACTGTATACATTAAACACACTGTAGTCTGTATACTAATTTTGAGAACACATATTCGCAAAACGAACACACTTCACAGATTAAATACATATATTTGCTTTTTTCTAAAGCAATTCCATAATGAGCAAAACTAAAAATAAAAAAAACGGTGCACATAGTTTTGAAAATGCATCTAAGGTGTTCATAGCACATTAACCCAGGCCAAAAGTGTCGCATGCAGAAAGAGACAGACATATATCTCAGAGTACGAGTGAGACAGAGATAGGACTATAACTACATAAGCATTAATACTACAACTACATTGCTTAGGGAGCTAATGTACATAAGAATCTTGGGTTTCATTTTAAAGCTTGTTTCAAATGGTAAGGATAAAATATAAAGTTAATTGAATAATAAATCAAATCTTTTTTTCTACAATCTTTGAATTCACAAAAGAGATCGATCGAGGTCGAGAATCGACAAGAACCAATAGAGAATTTAAAAAAATTCGTAGAATCAAGTTGTTAGTTAGTCAAAATTACCCGATATTATTACGAAAAAAAAATGAAAAACAAGCTTTAAAATAACAAAGCTTCACGGTAAACAATTCCAAAAAAGCTTAAAAATATACATATTTGCGTGTGTAGTGTCAGTCGATTCTGAGCACGACGTCGTACGGCGATACGTACAAGTTGTTGGGTTTGTTGAGGCGGCGCGGGGGGCGCGGGGACTCCGGCGGCGGGGGGCGGCGCGGGGTCAGCGGGGACGCCAGCGGACCGCCGATTGGCTGGAGACCTCTGTGAAGAAGATTGTTGTGTTATATAACAGGAAAATACGCAAATCTCCAGACAGGAAACGGTAATGGACGCGGCTGTAAGTCGCGACTGATAGCCGTGATACAAAGGTTTGCACAAAACATCCAGCCCTCTGTATGTACGTACGAAAAATTTTTGGGACTCGTCAGCGATGTATGTTCAACAGTTTGCACGGCACGATGGACATTCATACTTTGGATAGCTATATGTCTCGGCTTACAGCCGCTACTTTCTTTTCATTTTTTACCCGACTTCAAAAAAAGGAGGTTATCAAGTCTTCTGTTTTTTTTTTTTCATTGCCTTTATTATCTTATCTATTTTTGCTATACCTGAGGCTGCCGGGCGCGCTGGGCACCCTGCTGAGCGGGACGGGGCGCGGGGAGGTGGGCTCCACCATGGACTGCGTCATCACGTCGCCACCCTCCTCGCGGCTGTACACGCCCAGGTCGCGGAGACGCACCGAGCCGCGTCTACCGCTGGACAGGATAACAAAATTAACATACACAAGAAGAAAAATAATATGTCAAAGTTTATTTTCGGGACCTTCTATTTACCTAGTCATCTTTTTAACTACCTATCGAAGGACACACATCCACTCACTACTAATATTAAGGAATGCTTATTTCATTCTCTAGCGCAAAAGCACAGAGCCGCGTCTACCACTGGATGGAATAAAAATATATAAAAGTAGATGAAGAACATTGTTATTGAAAACTAAACTAAACGTCAAAAAAATCAAACTAGATTACCAGAAATCGAACACTCCCTACTTCTACTACTTACCCTTATGAGGATGGATAATAATGATAAAGGACTTGGCCAATTTAACGTGTTATCTCATCACGGAAGTGCTGTTGTTCATCCTATGACTGAACGTATCGACTCACTTGTACAGAAAATGCTTAATTCGTCCTCAAAGGGCCACAAAATACGATTCCACACACTTACGTGTTCCTATGGAAGGGGGAGGTGGTGACGTCATCGGGCGGTGATGTAGGCGCAGTGCTGGTCTCGCGGACGCCGTTCGGTGGTGGTCGGGACTCCAGGAACGAACTGCACGAAACACATGCATCAGGTCAGGAGTGAAGAAAGCTTAACATTGAGTACATTTGCCATAAGAAAGTCATAGTCGAGAAGACAGATTAAGATCTCTTTTTCAATAATCGTGTGCATACATGCTACGCCAGAATTTGCGTTTCATGTGGTGGGTAGGTATTTAAGGAAGGCATCGAGGCAAATTGCTAAGAGACTGACATAAAAGTAATTGCCATCAAAGAACAGTTACTTAGTTACTTACATATAGCACACCTGCCTGTTTCTGAAAGTCCTGTTTGCCAGCTGGTCTGTTTTGGCTTTCCGTTCAAAGAAAGTATATATGTATAACTAACATATTTTCTTTTTCTTATCGAATAAGAGTAGCCCACTCTGGCGTTGAGAGTTTTCCCATGTACCCAAAGAAGCTCTGACGTGAGTTAACAACTTCACAGTACATTTTCCCAGTAAACCTAAGGCCCTCTGACGTGAGTTTCACAGTACAACCCACCTGTCCACCGGAGACACGGATCTGGTGGAGGTGCCGGAGGAGACGTGCGCCAGTAGCGCGGCCAGCGCGGGCGGCGGCACGCCCCACGTCGAGCTCTGGCAGTCCTGCGCCGCGCGCATCGCCAGCTTGTTGCGCTCCGCCGTCTCTTCCAGCTGGGGAAACAGATATACAACAAATAATATCTTATAATATACTACTGGGTGCTCGCGGCTTCGCTCGCATTAACAAGTTAAACTTGCATCCTTTATTTCACCCCTTTAAAAGTGGCATTTCCAAAAATCCTTTCTTGGCGGATGCCTACGTCATAACATCTACCTTCAATCCAAATTTCAGCCCAATCCGTCCAGTGGTTTGGGCTGTGCGTTGATAGATCACTATATCAGTCAGTCAGTCACCTTTGAGTTTTATACATTTAGATTTATCAAGCGTCATTATGAGATAAGTATCTTTTTTTCTCTCTTTCTTTCCCCCTCACTTACTCGCTTTAATATTTCTCTTTTACACACTCATTCGTTCTCATGCAATCACACACTCTGACATATTCCACGCACACCACTCCATGCTAAGGGACAGTACCTCGTGCAGCTGCGCGCGAGTGACGTCCAGCATGTTCTTGTGGCGGGCAGAGTCCTGCGCGTGCTGCAGCGCCAGCGCGGCGAGCCGCTCCAGCGCGAACCTGCCCGCCTCCACCGACAGGATCTGCTCCAGGATGCGAGGGAGCTCGTTCTCGTCGTTTTCCTCCTGCAATTCATGACAAATTCTAATACTAGGTACTATTGGCACAGAAATCATCTTTGTTCAAAAATAGTAGCGTAGTAGCAGTAGTAGCTGTCAGGCTGCAGGCTGGAGACCGTACTATGTGGCACGTATGAGAGGAGGCCTATACTCAGCAGTGGGTGAACACGGGCTGTCATGATAATGATTGAATCCTTCGAATACTCGTTCGGTACAGCCGAAAACAAAAAATAGCCACAAAAATTGAGACCAATGGAAAACTTGATTACGTTAATCGCGCTTTCTATGTCTTTCAAAGTTACTAGACTTTGGTATATTTCGAATACTCGTAGACAGAGTCAAACCCGAATTTTCTTGGGTTGCTCCTCCCGCTATTCAAGCTTCTTTCCTACAACAATCTGAAGATAACATACCTCAATCTGCATAATCTGAGTCTGTGTATCAGCTATAGCATCTCTGAGGTACTCCAGCATCTGACTAGCTTCCGGATCCGTCTCGGCCTGCTTCCTGGCTTCCTCGCGTTGCTTCAGCTGCCTCTCTAATGAAGCCTCGAGGTCTCCGAGAGTGGTCTTGGCCGCGCAGGCGCGGGACACCCAACACTCTACACGCGACCACGCCTCGCGGCACGCGGCGCGACTGCGGCCTAGGGACCGGTCTGAGGGATAGAGGATATGTTAATAATAGAACAAAAAAATAAAAGCATTCTAACAAGTAGATAAGAACATGTTAAGCCATTAACAAAGTATGTTTATATTTGCATAATATCTAAATAATAGATATAAATCTCAAAGGTGACTGAGATGATCTGTCAACGCACAGCCTAAAAAATTGGATGGTTCGGGCATCGGGATCGGAAATTTGGCAGATAGATAGATGTTATGACGTAAGCATCCGCCAAGAAAAGTTTCTGGAAATGCCACTATTAAAGGGGTGAAATAGGGGCTGCAAGATTTACTTCTTAATGCCAACGAGGCCGCGAGCGCCCACTAGTTAAACATAGTCAAACGTAAGCCTATTTAATGTAAAAAAAAAACATATAACTACTACAAACTAACACATACCATGTAATCTCCCAGCGGCTCTACTGCTCAACTTGTCTCTGTGACCTTTTCTTAGTATTGACACTTCTTCTTGTTTCCTCTTCAACACCTAAAGCATAAAGGATTTTTTATTTTAGTTCTCAAATACAACAATATCAAAATATTTGCAAAATTAATTTACATACCTGTTCTTTGAGTCTTGTCTCCGCTTCTAAAGATCTAATAATGTTGGCATTCTTTCGAGATTCTTTACGTAATTGGGCAACCTAGAAAATAAAGAAAAATGTCAGAATAAAGAAAATAATGTAATATATTATGTTATGTTAATGTGCGTTGTGTATGTTCTTACTTCTTTGGCACGTACGGCCTCAGCTTGCGCGTGACGTTTCGCTTCTTGCCGCATTCGTTGTACTAGTTTCACCTGAAACAAACATTAATTAATTCAGATAATATTACACATTATTTTTATTATTAGTTGGTCAATATCGTATGTGATAATATGTCTTCAAATATTTATTCAGTAACCGTTTTTGGATAGTAGGTACTAATCTGTAAATTTTGGGAGAAATATACTGGTAAAGTCTTCTTTGAAGAACGGGAGCGGGAAGTAGATCCTGCCGCTCACCCAATCTGCATTAGGTTAACACGGAGGCGAGCCGCCCGGGCTCTGGAACCCTGGGGCGAGGGAAGGAATGCCCCCATCTCCTCAGACCCTCTAGCAGGGATAAGGGCCTACTGAAGAGTCGATGCCCGGATGTTCATGAGCATCACTCGCGCTGCAAGAGGGGGGTGTCGCCCCTCCTAGGGCTGTTCTTTATTGTATAATTTGGTGGGTTTAGTACCTTGTCTCGCTGCATATTAGTGAGCTCGGAGCGTAGTGTGGCCAGCTGGTTGGCAGCGGTGTGCTGCGCGCGCTGCAGCCGCGCGTGCTCGCGCTGGGCCGCCTGCAGCCGCCGCAGCTCCCGCGACATTTATATACTGTTACTATAGCTAGTCTCACCTTATCTCGCTTCATATTAGTGAGCTCGGAGCGTAGTGTGGCCAGCTGGTTGGCAGCGGTGTGCTGCGCGCGCTGCAGCCGCGCGTGCTCGCGCTGGGCCGCCTGCAGCCGCCGCAGCTCCCGCGACATGGTGGACACACGGCGCTCGTACTCCTCGCGGACTCGCTTCAACTTCTCGCTCGGGGGGGATGCTTGTGTTGCTAGACGAGTAAATATAGATTTTTGTAATTGTTTGCGAAAGTAGTAGGATATTGGGCAAGCCATATTATAACCGCATTACTCTATGATGGCAATAGACTGAGAGTAGTCGTTTCTTCTTTCTTCTGGCATGAAAGAGATATCTGATCGGCGAGAGACAACAACTGACCTCAACTTGACCGAAAGAAATATTGGATTGGAGTGATAGGTGGCTCGTATTTTGTCGCTTGAGTTTCTGTTCAGGCAGACATTTGCTTTCAGGCAGATATTGTCAAATTGAAAAGAAACACAGATAATATATAAAACTTATGTAAGTGGTCTCACCCAGCGAGGCCAGCACCTTGTCCCGCTCGTCGTTGGTGGCCTTGATCTGATGGTGCAGCGTGTGCAGGCGGGTCTCGTAGTGCGCACGCAGGGCCGCCAGGCGGCGCTGCGACACCTCCAGCTGCTCGATGAGGCGCGCCTTCGTGTCGATGTCCTCGCTCAGCGCCGCCAGCTGCGCCGTCAGCGCGCGCTGCCCTGCGACCGCACACACCAACACACATCAAAAAAGGGAAATAACAAACAATTGTGCGTTGTCAATGAATGTGTCTAACATGCATCAGTAACATGTCTAAATATATAAAACTAAAAGGTGATCGACTGACTGATATAGTGATCTATCAACGCACAGCCCGAACCACTGGACGGATTAAAATTTGGAATGAAGGTAGATGTTATGACGAAGGCATCCGCTAAGAAAGGATTTTTGGAAATGCCACTTTTTAAGGGGTGAAATAGGGGATGCAAGTTTTACTTCTTGATGCGAGCGAAGCCGCGAGCCCCCACTAGTCTTTCTATATTTTTACGATTCTGAAAGATCAACTATGCTACCTAATGTGAATTAGAATAAAAACAAATATAGTAGAGAGTGATAGAGATGTAATTTTAGTACTCGTAAGAGAGGCTTTATTTGAAAACTAGCATGTTAGTATTGTCATTATAGTCATCATACAATACTTTTAGAAAGTTGATCCACTCTCTCCACATCGCTAACGGTTAATCTGACTATTTTTCAAGAAATCCTGTAAAAAATAAGTCTAGTTCACCTTTAGCCTCTTCATCGTCTATATCGGAGTGCGAGTCGTCGTCCTCCGGGTCAGTCTCGTCGGCGCTCTCTCCCTCGGCGCGCTCCCTCTCCCCTATAGTCTCGGCAGCACTCGTCACGCTCTCGCTCATGGTCAGCTTGCGTTGGAACTCCAGCTCGCCCATACTGCGCGCTAGGAGCTCTTTCTCCTGTACAAATATAAGCACAACAGTAGAGTCAACGAACACGGTATTGTTATATACAAGTCAATATAAAAGCAATTCGAAATCATACAGAATTTAACCAGTCAAAACAGGAAATAAAGATTAGTCGTTCAATAAGTATTGATTTGTTTTATTCCGCAAAAGTTAGACATGTTTATTGTACATAGTTTTCATCCATCGAAATGAATGTGCTGTTATTTTGTTCATAATTAATTTTACTGCAAACTAAGTCAAATCATGTGTGATTCTTACCTTGTATAATTCCTTCTTAGCCCCATCAATAACAGCCATGGGATCACTGACAGACTCATGTCTCGTGCGAGCTACGACAGCCTCCCGCTTCCTGCTCGCTTCCAACATGGCGCTCGCTTCCATCAACTGTGCTCGCAGGTCTTCTATCTCACTCACGTAGCCCTGGAGGAAAGGAAATGTAAGGGTCGTTCATATATATGAAGAATAACACAGGTCCTAAGAGATAGCCTTGTGGCACTCCCAGAATCCGTGGACTAATTATGCAGCTGTATCTTTTGTTAATCTTATATATGGATCAGTAGCGAGAAGGATACATTATATGAAGAACCAATTTAAATCCAACAATAAGTTGACTAGATTAATTTAATGGTGTTTTAGAGAGATGCGATACGAATCAAACGCTTTAGCAAAATCAGGATTCTCCATAATGTTTATGTAATTACCTGTACAAGAGATGTCAACGAGCAGTCATTAGTATCTGGACTGCCGTCTTTAGGCGCCCAAGTTCCGAGCGCCTTCTCTGCCACTAATTCACTATTCCTTGCCGACAGTTGTTCGATGGTTCCTTGCATGGCTTTCACTCGTCTTCTAAGAGATTCCACTTCAGCTGTGAGGATGGCGTTCTCTTGTACCACGTCGCTCCAGCCTTCTTCGCCGTTTTCTGATATCACACGTTTACCCTGTGCAACAAGTATAGTTTTGTTACATGTTGATATAAATACTAGAAGTACACAAATTTGTTTCTTAAATAGCAGCTAAAAATTATATATCACAATTTCATTGGACGTTTCAATTAAATTAAATCGTGCGTTTTCGTGTTTACCGTCTCCGAAACGTATCTGTCGGCGAAACTCATGACACAAAGAGACGTTTACTTTAAATACTATTTATTATACCTGTTTGAACTCCTGCAACTCCAGCTCGCAGCTGGTGAATGGTTCTCGTGCTCAAGTCAAGGTTTACCACGCATCTGTACTTGATGTTGCGCGCTCGGTTCGCGTATTTGATCGTGCATAGCGTCTCTATCAGCGATACTCATGACAATAAAGAGACGCCAAAGATATATTTAATATATTTCCCTATATATCATACCTGTTTGAACTCCTGTAACTCCAGCTGCAGCCTGGCCACCTCAGCACGCAGCTGGTGTATGGTCCTCGAGCTCAGGTCCTGGTTCACGACGCATCTGTTCTTGATGTTTCGCGCTCGGTTCGCGTATTTGAGCGTGTTCAATGTTTCCATGAAGTCGCGGTCGCTCGGCGATACGCACGCTATCATTACTGTGTTGCTGTTACCTGGACAATAAAGAGTCACATTACACTCTGGTTTAAGACAAAACTAATTGTGTATAATATGGGATGGCTATTAAGATAAAAGGTTTGGAGGTATATGCCCTGCAGTGGGCTGCAATAGGCTCAAATAGATATGTACGAGTAGATATCAAATTCAGGAATCGGTCAGTTCTTTTATGAATAGGATAAATTACTCTTTTTGATGTTCTTTGAATCTCACCTCCTAGAGAGTCCTGTAGAAGCCTGGTAAGCTTGGAGTCTCTGTAGGGCACATGTAGCACCTTCCGAGACTTGTCTCCCAGCGCCGAGATCACATTGCCGAGGGCGAGAAGGCCGCAGTTTATTGATATACCTTCCTTCGCCCGCTCGCCGGTCGCACCTAAAATACAAAAAAATACAAAATACAAAATGTATTTATTTCCATTTTACAAATATAACCTTAATTATGAAATAATTATGAAATGAATGAAATAATTATGAATTAAAATTAAAATACAAATCAGATTTATTTTATTTTATCAGGATTATATCTCAAACGCAAAAAAATAACTAAGTACTCCAAACTCTGTTTAATAGCGGTAAATGAACCAGGGCTCTCAATTTAATCATATAATTTAATTTCAGTTCTGTGTGTAAAGGTCACACATTGCATTCAACATAACAATTAAGAGCACAACTATCATATACATAGGGTATTCCACTCGGCCAAAAGAGGAAAAAATATTCCAAAATTACCTGTTCTTTTCAATCTTTCCGACCCAGCCAAGTCGACAAAATGAAACTTAGCCGTCAACGTTTCATACTGATCAGGCGACTCTGTGTCTGCGTCCCTTTCCACCCCCTCGACCTCTGCAGCTAGCCGTCTCTGTCTAAGCAGCAGCGTGAAGACCGCGTGCGAGCGAGACGACGATGAGTTCATGTTGGTCGCCGCTGTGGTGCGAGCGAGAGCGCCGGCGCGGAGAGCTCCTAGTGCTTCCTGGATTCCTGGAAATAGATATAATTTTAACATGATTCATAACTATGTTCATCCCCCTATTTATTTTTTACGTGGTATAGGTTTACGTTTGACTACAGCCTGCCTGATGTTAAGCATTGCTGCAGCCTAGGGTGTAACACGCTTACCTAGAAGATACCAATTAACTCTATTATTATTTATAAGCAGAAAGTTTGTTAGGTACTTCTTCACTCTCAAACGACTGAACCAATTTGTATGAAGTTTGATAAGGAGATATTGGACTATAGTAAACGCAGCTGAACTACGTGGTGTTGCTAGTTAACAATATCGTTAGATAAAATAGTTTTGCTTCATCTCCTTATTTACCTCTCACTGGTCGCATAGAGGCTCCGACTACTTTCACTCCTCCGCATCCATCCTCTGTTATCCTTAGCGCTCCCTGAAAGTGGTTAAGGCAATAAATTTAATTTATTTAATAAGTATATATTTACAAAAAGAAGTGTATATGTAAGTGTACCTATACGAATTGGTATCGCTGTAAGGTGCACTTATTGTAATGGTATAAGGTTTAATAATAAATAAATATATGTATTATATGCGTTATCTAGTACCTATGACACAAGCGTAAGCTTAGTATAAGGCTAGATGACGCTGTGTGATATGTCCTGAAACATTTATTTATTTATTTCATGCATAACATTTTTCACAACATACTGGATAATTTGTTTAATTAATATTTTCCGACCCAAATGTAAGGTTTCTATTTTTCTTATATTCCTAATTTCATTACTATGGTAGCTATAATCCCAAAACATACGGCTTCTCACATTGAAAAAAATACATCTAAACATAACATTTTAACTTTCATCAATCAATTTCCTACCTAACAACAATTAAATAGAGTTGAAATTACAACACAAAAGTTGTACATATGTACAACTTCTGTGTTGTAATGTATGCAAGTTTACGTGTAGTGACTGTGCAGCTATCATTGTCCTAAGATGCACTGTAGATACATGCAAAGTGGTGTAAACAGCTGATTAAGTCGAGGACTGCTTGTGTAACAGCACGCCATGTATAGTGTTTTACTCAATAGAAGGCTAGGTGGTATGGAGCCTAGGTACAATTAGGAACGGAACGGGTAGTTGATGTTGTTAGCTGTTATATGTATAGTTAAAGAACCTGCACTCCACAGCACAAGTTATCATAGTGTGGAGTGCAGCGAACACATGATAGCTCATACGTTTTTTTGACGTGACAACGTCTTATAAATTGGTTTGCCGGGTGACACTTCAAGAAACTGCGTTACGCTCCGCTCACGTTATGCGCTCACAATGAGAGCGAGTGAGAGGCACGCGTCCCTTCCACTCGGGCATGGTTAGCCCGCCTAAGAGCGAGAGAGACAGACATAAAAAGTGATGTATATTTGTATATAAATACGTATGTATGTGTAAAGGTAAAAATAAAATTTTGTTAATATGAAATTCAGTGCGAGATTCTTTGTATAAATTAATGTTTTAAATATAATTCTTTGTATAAATAAATGTTTTAAATTGTTACTATTATTTCATCCTTCTTCCTACTATACGAATGAATATTCACATTAAAATTATTTTACCACTCAAAGTCGTTGTCACGTAAAACTTTCGCCCGTATACCGACTTTACAGGCAACAAATTTTTTTTTTCTTGACTAACTATTTTTTATTTGATTTCTTTGAAACCTATTTTATCTATGATTGTCAAAGCTGAAGATGATTTCTCGATGTAGAGTTGTATTGTTATAATGCTAAGGACAACAATGTATGCACAATATATTTTGGTTCCTCTTTTAGTTACTAATAAGTTTTCTAGCAAAAAAAAAATGTTAATAGAGAACTTTTCTGCTTTAAGAGTATACTAAAACTCCTGACTACGACTGTACATGCAGTTCAGAGTTATTTCATCACCAGGGTCGGTAGAACTAAGTGTATCGCGTATTGTTCGCGATTGCATGCAAATGAATTGCTCCGCTAATATGTTTGCGACTTCGGTTATTGAACAATAGATGCCTGTCATAGCATGTTGTATCTCAACCAGAAACTTCCATGTAGTGATGTGTATGGATGGGACATGACAAATAGGTTTGATCATATTTATAAGGTCTATTCTATAGATCTCGAGAAATGAGCTGTCTACAGGATTACGAGTACTAATAACGAATGTATTACCCTTTAAGGGCTACTTTGCACGCTAAAAGCAATAACTATCAAAATCGCGTAATTTCCACGATTTATCTACTATTGTAGCGTAAGAATAACATCTTTACTTCAGACCCAGAAAGAAATAAAAAAAATAACATATAATATACCTTAGCAAAAGGATCTTTGGCGGGATCAAGCAGGTCCACTATATCCTCATTGTACAGCTCTATGAACTGCGCCTGGACGGAGAACTCCGGCGGCAGCTGTCCCTGCGCGCGCGCAACCTCCGCGCGGCCCTCTGCGCCGGTGAAGAGGTCGCGGATGGCGCGCGGGATAATGCCCTTGCGCTCCTCGTCACCGTCGCCCTCGCCCTCCCAGCCACTGCCCATCGTGTAGGTCTTGCCGGACCCGGTCTGTGGACAAAGGTATATTCAGATAATTCATTAGCAAAGGTATAAAAGTAAGTAAGTTCATATGAGAGTAGTCAACTCTAGAGTCTATTGTCAAACCACCCTAAGGGCAAAGGGATTTTGTCTTTTTTATCTAAACACGTTAGTGATCAATTAAATCTAGTCTATAGTAAACTTATCGCTGTTTTCTATGAAGTTACATAGCAGCTGAAATGCATTTAGTAAACATTTCTCATTTTCAAAGAGACATTTTATCAAAACTATAGCCCTATGTGTATTGTCCATGTTAGATACAAGATGACTTGTCAAACAAGTAAAACGATCGATTGAATGAGTTTGCAAAATGTTTAATCTTAAAATTCGTATGTAAATAAATCTATGCTGATCTCAAAGTAATCGATCAAAAGCGCACAACCAAATTAAAAATAACACACATAACAATCACAGCATGAGCAACAAACGTACTTGTGCTCATTTTAGTACAGGTTCTTAGCCGTCGTGTTTCAATCGAGCTGTTTTCACGGCGCATTGGATATCAATTAGCGTTCTGGTCGAATTAGTACGTACGTAGATTCGGAGCTGGTTCGGTGGTGGCGCAAACCGACCGCTCACTTCGGTAATAGAGCCGTGTGATGGTTATCTGTTTGATGTATTAGGGTGTAGAGTTACGTTGTGGCAGGCTAGATTTGACGATAAAGCAATATTGGCCCAGGACTCTACAGTCAGGCTATGCTAGTTTCTTGGGGGTTCCATTACTTCTACGTGGGTGCAATCGTATGACAAATAGATCGCCTTGATTTCGCATATCATCGCCACACTTCGACTCAAAAAATACATGTCCTGTCCATACTATAATATTGCGCCGATCATATTCCGTCATATGTATATTTCTCCAACAATATTGTTCCGCTTTTATAACCCGCAATTATTAGCATAAGTATATGTAAAACACAGATTCTAACACAGTACATTCACTCTGGCCACGTCGTTGTTTGTAACGTATTAATTACACCGGCAGTGGGCGCGCGTGACGCCGCGGTTCCCACGGACGCGGTCAATGGATAAACTCACTTTCTAAATCACCACAATTTATGCAAAAGGAAGAGACGTGGAGCTACGTCACCATAACTATAGTTCAAATCTAAAGAAACATTATTCAGTCCGACCCGTTGGTATGGATATTTTAGCCAGGATATTGACGCGTAAAGAACCCGGCATTTAATATTCTCAAATATAACTAAAATGACCGTTTACAATTTTTAATAGCAAATAGAAGGTCAGTTGGCTCTGAAGAGTACCCCGAGTAAGTCCCCAGAGCCAGCGAATCAATCGAATCTGTCAAACGTATACTAAACAAAAACTTGCTGAATCACTCACGTTGAACAAAATATTGTTACAGCTAATATTATTGGACAATGTGTTTATCCTTGGTAAATAAAGCAGCACTCAATATTTTTGCAAATTTATTCTAAACAGCCTTTCAGAAACATCAGATGACATTGAAGAGCATTGCAAATAAGTGAAACATTGTAAAGATGTCTTTTTGAAAATGAAAGTTTGTTTATTTTAGAGAAATGGCACCGAAGCGAATAATTCAGATCGGGTTTTCAGAAAGATTTACAAAATCGTTATCTCAAACTGTTATAGTGAAAATGTATTTGTTGGTTTGTTTCGCTTGAGTTCTCTACAAATTCGCTCAAGTTTGATTCGCTCACGGAACAATCTTCGAGTCCTACAAAATCGAGTGAATGTATGAGTTCTATTTTTATTTTTAGTATAGACAACAAACGGTATGAGGAAAGAAACAAAACTAACTGCTAATTAAAGATAGCGTGAAAACCTCGTAAACAATTTGCTCGTTAAACGTTTCTAATATAAAGTGGCGTGCGAAATAATTGTAGTTTTGCATTGGTCGATGTGATTAGATGCGCTACTTTCTCTTTGTTCCGCCTCTTATCTGATTAGACTGCGAACAGGCACTGCTTTGATTGCTTAACTATGCGGATGGTTAAATAACGTTTAGCATGTATTGGCAGATTGGTTAAAACGTTTTTTGTTCTTGGGGATGTTAGATTCCACCCTTCAAGTCATATAAATATCGATCTACTCTTCCTTATATTCTTCTTCTTCTTATCGAATGAGAGTGGCCAACTCTGGTGTCGAGAGTTTATCAAGCCGCCCTAAGGACATGATTTAACGACTGCCGTACTAGACAAACAACCGGGAAAAACCTACAATTTAACGTGTCATCCGACCCATGGAAGCCTTCCTTATATTGATTGGATACTCAATAATGGGATTCAAAATGGTGGCTTTTCAGAAGAAAACGCTATTATGATAGAATTATTGAATAGGCGGTTTTCACTCAAACAAAAATACAATAAATAATCAAAGGTGTGTTTGTTAGTCTATTTATTTAGCTTTCAAGACAAATCGAAGCGAGGTATCATTGTGATTTTTGGTATGGTGGTATGATTCTGAGAGTGACAACGCAAGTCAAGCGGCACTTACTAGCCTGTAAATAAATACAAACCAGCCAATAAGTAATCACCTCAGGCTGGTAGTCACGAGGACATCAGTATTGTGCGCACGCGCCGCTCCTGGCAGCGGTAGACAGGCGGTCGCCAATACTACTACATTTGCAGCACTGCCTAGTTTGGGAGCACGTGCCTACTACACTTACTGATTTAACATTCATTTTAAATTCAAGTAATGGTTGACAAGATGGTGTTTATTCGAGCCGAATGAAGCGTTGATTTGGCAGGATGCTTGAAGAGAGACTGTTGATATAAAAGTTAATAGTACTCGTATCTAAAGAAACGATTAAGGTGATTTTGTTGCCCATCTGGTTAGAGGTGGATTTGATATGTTATTGTTTTCAGTATATATTTTTTACTCTAATCAAAGGCTTGGAAGAGATTTTACTATTCTATAATACCATTTTACCTAGGTTAAGTATATTTCTGAAAATTATGTCAAGGCTTTTTTTCTTGATTGTACAATAGCTACTACAGTCATATTGTGATTAACTTTACAATTATGTTCTTAACTTATTTTGATCATTGTTCGATATCTATAGCAGTAGTCTAGTTATGATTTCAGTCCGCAGCTCCCGGTCTACTTACAGCCTAATCGATAGTGTCAATACAATGGCCTCAGACAGGCGGTAGGTCCGATGAGCGCTTGCAAGTCGATTGTTCCACTCACCATACTCGGGGCATAAAGGCGGCGGCAGATCTTACCAACATTAGCGCATCATATACGCAGGACATTGATTATATAGTAGAGCAGAGTCGGAAAGTTTGTGACACTGTACAATATCAACGTGTTTTCTAATCTATACATATATACACTTAGCACTACCAAATTGGGTAAAGCCCAAATTTCTCTTATTATTGTATCCAAAGCGCGCGGTTTATATTAATTGTATTTCTACCACCAATTTTACCCGTTACATATTTACAGGTAAACTGTTGTGTAAACTTTAATTATTATCAATAACAACATACCTAAATTAACATACAAAATGCTATCTTCATAAAAGATAAGATTGCAAGATTTTCGCCGATAAGATAATCTTGCTTTCATGTTGTTATTAATAAGCTTTCTTTAAAAGTAACTTGATTACGTGAATATTTGTTGCACGACCTCACCATACCCAGAAGTAATTCAAGCAACTTGTCCATAACACGAAACTAGTTTCCATCTACGTCGGCCATAGCTCACCCACATCAGCATATTTGCTAATCTCATCTAAGGATATTCTAAACGAATCGGCAAGGTCGTTTCCGCCGCGCGTAGTTTCGCATACATGACATCACGCCCAACAAGGTGCGCGTACGCAAGCAGTTAACTACGTACTTATGTCACTTGGCTTTACTGCTCGGTTATAGTTGTTGTACAGATTAAAGGAACATCAGATAGGTATTCATGTGATTATTCTTTTATTATAAAGGTATAATATGATACAATCTTACCTAAATATTTTTATACGAATGTACCTATGTAAAAACAATTATGACAAGAAATCATAGTGTTACATGATAATAATAATAATTATTTATTTGTTTTGTAATATTTATGATTTTAATAAATATTTCTTTCTTTCATAGATCGCTTCTCTTGATGAATTTCGAGCGGAAAGTTTACAAGATTGAATCTCTTGAAGATTTGTGCTTTGCGCAACGGTATGGAAGAAACTATAGGATACACTTTGATTCCTATCGAACTATCATCTTTAGGTCTGAGATGGCCAATAGATCACATTTTGCTTACCACCGCTAATCCACCCCAAATCAATCTGCAATACTATGTAAAATCATTCGAGAATCAATCATTGAGCATTGTCTTTTTAAGTGAATTTCTTATCCTTAAAAAACTTACATACATTCAATAAAATTGCCAATGTGCCTTTTCATTTGCCAAAACGTGCCCAGAAACTTCAAATTTAATAGCATAGAAACTTACAACTGTAGAAGTAGATGTAATTCAAATTCAACGACAAGCATTCAATAGTCGAGAATAGATTACTAAAGCAGTGGCGATGCATTTTAATTTTTATTAGCGATGGATGCTGCCTTTATTGGACTAGCAATGGCGTTGTCAAGGATAAATAAGGATTTTATGACTTGCTGCATAATTATATGGATACATTGTCGAGTAATATGTTAGATTGTAGTGTTTACTGTTTAAATTAGTATTGCAAGCCAGATCTTAAGACGAAAATAAGTGCTTAGTGTCATCAAACGACCTTTGTAAAGATATATACATACCTCATCAAAAGTCTGTTTAAAAATGTTCATAACGGATTTTTAAGCATGACGAAAATCATTAATCAAGAAAATTTGCCACAAATGTTGTTGTTACCAAGTACGGTAAACCTCCTAGGCGAATATTTTTAAGAATTTCTGGTGTAAAGTCTACCATATACTGTAAGATAGCTCAGTATACCATTCTAAGACTCCATTGCATTTATACCAGCAAAAAGTGGCACCTACACAACTTCTGAAATCTTATTGAAGGCAGTTCCACGTCGCAATACTGCATTATGAAAACATCTGAAAAACAGTGGAACAAACTCCTTGACCTATGTCTACTTGTATCTGCATACGTAACTCTACAATTGCTTCTGTCTACGACCTTGGGCATATTTGCACAGACATTTCATCCGCAATTTGATCACACTTGACAATTTGAAGAGCACACTTCTAATATTGCGCTGTATGAAACTCAAGATGATCAAACATTATGCAATGCAATAGTGTAGGTGTGAACTTTTTTGTAATCAAAAAGCTGTAACAGTTATCATGACCGGTCAGTTCCGTTTTAAAAAAATCTTAATTGTATGTACTTAGGTCTTTTCTGCGCAATCTATATATCACCGTTAGATTGTAAAGATCGTTAGATTACAATCTATCTAGCGAGATTGTAAACTATCGATAGATTGTGAACCGTATCATTATTGATTGCAATTTGACTCATTATTTTTCGCTATATTGTAATCTACCGAAGTGAAGCCGTCAAATTGTGAACCGGCGTAGGACGGAATGCAACTCGCGCTCTATGTTTAGGTATTGCGAAGTCACTTGTCTGTGACAAGAGGTAAGATTAGGTTCGTTAGGTTGCTTTCTACCACGCACATGCGACGACGAGCGAAGCGAGGAGGAGCTAAGTCCTGTTGTAGTGCAAGTGTTGGACTCGAAGATGATACGGTTCACAATCTATCGATAGTTTACAATCTCGCTAGATAGATTGTAATCTAACGATCTTTACAATCTTACGGTGACATATACATAGCAGAAATGTTACTTCACATTCGCTGTCAGTTAATAAATCATTTGTCACAATCAAATACGAATTTATTGCGACAAATTGTCGTATGATGCAAACCTTATCACAATGCGAAAATGAATATGGAATGGTGGACGCAGCTTGTGAATAAAATTCTTCTACAAGTATATCTCTGTATATCTATTAAATTATCTGTCCCAATAATAGTCTCTACCTTTAAACTGGTTATTCCAACTATATCATACTTTCTGGTCCATCTCGAGCGGTCGGAATGTCACAACTTCACAAGTGTCCCAACCGTAAGAAGGCAGAAGGTAAAGTTTACCCAACATCCCATGCAGGTAGCGGTGGCAATTATAAGTGAAATGTCAACAGTTGAGGTAAACGAACGATAAATGCCCGCCGACCTCCATTCCGTCTGTTGTTTCAGTGACCCAAGAACTGTGTATCTTTATGATAGTTACAGTAGTTCCGTCTAATGTGAGGATCGCATGCGAGCTTCTTATCGTATCGTTTAGAAAGCGATGTTGACAATACACTAACCTTATGCCATTTTACTTGGTATTTTGAAAGGGCTTTGGCATTAGTCTTATTGTCTTTAATACAGATACTATGGAATTTGTAGAAGCAAAATTTTGGGACAGAACATATATTTTAAGATTACATACTAAGAATAATGAAATGTTTAAGGAAATAAAAAAATATATATCGAGAGGTTATCTAACAAGTATGTACTGTACGCACAGTACCAATTCGTGAAAGTATTTTAATTTTTCTTCTTAATAAATAATCTATGCTTGTCACATTTGTATGTAGATAATCAAGCATTGCAGAGGTTATTAACACAAAAATCTTGTTCTACAATTTGTTATCTCACTGCACTAGTTTATTTTGTTAAACTTTCTGTTTGTTTTGAACAAGAGACATATACTAGTTCGTTGAGTGAAATCGTGTTAACAGTCTCATGTGATTACGTTTTTACACTTTCTTTTATACAAACTCAGCTTACTTAACGTTATACTCTTACCTTAAGTTAGATAAGTATGTATTGTCTTTTATTTGTAAGATGCCATGCCTATTTGCCCTGTATATATCATATTTAAAGGGCATATAAGATTTAAGTGGAGACGTAAGGTATGCCAATTCAAAAGTCAAGATTGTTACTCCTCATAACATAAAACAACATAATATCAAGCCCTTTCATTCAATAAACAGGATTGTACTCGAACAAAGCGCGCGGGACTTGCAAAACTTGGACTTTCGATCAATACTCAGTCTGTATGGGACGAAGGAAAACTCATGGCAACAGACTGCATGGTGTGAAACCAGTTGAAAGGTTTGCTTCACTTTAAACAAGATAACAATAAATTGTGGCATTCATTTAATAAATAAATAAATAAATAAATATTTCGGGACATTGCACACAGCGCCATCTAGCCCCACACTAAGCAAACGCTTGTGTCGTGGGTACTAGATAACGGATATAATACTTATATACTTTTCTTTTGTAAATACATACTTATTATACATACAAACGACCAGACTCAACACAAGTAATTATAAATTTTTAAAGTACATAAATACTTGTGTCATGCGGGAATCGAACCCGCGACCTCTAGATTAGAAGGCAGAGCCACTACCAACTAAGCTATCAGGCCAGTCAAAACCAGTTAATAACCAGGTATAACTTCGAACAAAGCTTCCCTATTGGAAGTTTCGTTTAATTGATAGGCTCACGCTTGACTATAACTCGCTCGTTAAGTAACGAATGGAACTTAAGTTTCCAGTCCCCTTACTTAAGAGGCAGATTTAAGTAAGCAAACTGACGCATACTTATGTAATAGAAAGACCAATATGGGATTGATACCACGATGCGAACCGCAAAGCAAATTGTTACTTCAATCCCACACATTAGTCTTTCGATTCCATATGTATGCATTAGTACCTAGTACTAACGCAAGAGGAGAGACACGAGGCAAATTTTAGTCAGAGTACTAACTTAGTACTCTTGCAAAAAAATGCCTCTTGCCTACAGGGCATATAGTTCATCCTAGAAATAAGCTTATCTAACGGAACTTTTTTTTTACTTAATAGACTCAAGCTTGACTAACTCGCTTAATGTTAAGCAACATAATGGACTTAAGTTTCCTGCTCCTTTTCTACCTACACCAGCCCTCGACAGTCGAATAGACTTGGATCGATACGCCGGTGTGTGGGAGGCAGGAAATCACACGGAAACAGACGCATGATGGAAGTATGCGGGAACTTAACGCGAATTTTATCTGGTCTAGACTTATATGGTTCGATTTGGGTGAGCTCATTGAGAGGTGAGTGAATGGATTATTAATAAGAAAGAAACCGTAATTTTAACTAGATACTGTTCTGTAATGGACTCTTCTTTTGGAGTACAAATATGTATCTAAGATTGTGCCACAAGATTTTATTTCATTTCACCACATTGTGACATGTGTGTACAAGTACATCACTAGCTTGTAGACGTTGCGAACACAAACGATTTTGCAACCATGTTTGTACTTAGACGAGACCCAAAAATACCATTGAAGTGTAATTTATTGACATTTGCTCAGCTTATAATACCCAAAATATATATCTAAAAGATACTACTGACCAAGTTAACACATCGCCAAAATGATGTAATGTTGTAATAATAAACTCCACGTCAAAGTAATCTCTCATAATATTTGCCGACCTTCCTCCACAAGTCCAAAAAGACAAGGTAAACGTTTGTAGAACAATAGTGGTCAGCGTTATCACGCTGCTATCGCGTACCTGTTCGCAAGCCGCGCTTATCAAAGTTAGATTAATCGTGATCAAAGACATGATACGCAGCAGACGGCTGAGTATGGCGCTACGATTTCGTATGTGACTATTCCAACGCCATAAGCGGACAATCATCGTTTAGAATTTAGGACAAGACAGTGCATTTTAATTAATTCAATTTTTGGTTTGGTTCATGTTGGAGTAAGTCTGTTAAGGGGAAAATGTACAATACGCCTCAAACAAATAGCCACTACAAATTGGAATCAGAGATTTTTGTAAAAATTATGCAGGAGGCTGTATTTGTATTAGGCGTCTGAAGATATTAGAGTCGTTGTTGATGTTGAAGATCTTATCTTTGTTTGGCGCCCCTGACTCATTAGCTTTACGTATCTTACCATAATAATAGTACGGAGTATTTGCATAGCTTTACCTAGTTTTTTATAGTTGCTCTTAAGGAAGATTATATAATTAGGATAGTGAAACTATTTTTGATGTGATTACAAATTTTAAAACACTTTGCTATACTTTACAGATTTATCTTTTTTCTATTAAGTTGTAAGTTGTGTATTAAAGCAAGCAAGGTACTCAGTAACACTTTACCTTGAACAAAATTGAAATAAAAGGTCTGTATGATTTAAATAGACTATTAAGACCAGCTGGGATCTAGGCTTTCTATCATAGTCATCCAACCCAGGTTCCTGACAAAATAAAAATCTTATCGTGAGCTATAATTGCGACAGAATAAGATGTCCCACAATCTGTGAACTACTTCAAGAATAGATTCGGAGTCATTTCGATGTCTCAGCTATATTGATTGGATGCTATTTTAGCGGCAGGTGGGTGGACGCAAGTAGCTGCAGTAGATGTGCGTGCTAAAAAACCTAGAGATTAAAATACACTTATAAAACGTGTTAGTTGGTTTGTAAGAATTAACACACCGCAACGGGAAAAATGACATGATTTAGGCATGGTGAAAGATAGTAATGGGCTCTAAAATGATCTGAAATTATTTTGCATGAAAACCCGCTTATACGTTAGAAACAAGAAGTGATTAAATTAATGTGATCATTATTTCAAAGTAACGCCTTCACTACGATAAATTTACTGTGTCACCACACACCATCTAGCATTTTAATCTGTGGATTTACCCGATGTAGCGCTACGTGGAATTTTATTAGAATGCTCACAACTATGTAGGTTTATCTAAATTGTTAGGCGTATGAGGATTATCGCCAAAAACATATTATTTTACATAAAATAGGCGATAAACAAACTGGCGAACCACCTCATAGAAATAGGTGCGTTGCTGTTTATCTATTTATTTTAACAACGGCAGAACGGAACTTCATGATTTTTTGTATATAGGTAGGATGAGGTCCTGGGTGTGACATACGCTACTTTTGAAATAATTTGACCAGCCGGGGGCGTCCACTAGCTTAGGATGATAGGATAAAGGAAGAGATAGGAAGGACACATGCTTAAATGTATTGTTTACATTGTTCTTAGACTTAAAGATTTCCAACCTGTTTGACAGGTACATTAATTGCATTGTTATGTACATACAGCTGATTAAAGCGAGCCTGTATGTAATTGCAGCTATTTAAGGCCACCGCTAGCCTCCGTATAAGGGCGGGCGGCGCGCGTCTGATCCATATCGGCGGGTGCATACTGACTAGTACCGTTTCCTTCATTAATGCCAGGTAACTATGGAAATGCGTAGAAATACAAAAGACATATACCATGGTATGTCAATTCTCTCGATATCATAAGGGGCTACCTTTATTCCACATGTCAATTCATGAACTTATTCCTGCCATTTCTTTATTTAATTTCCTCGCTATTTTTTTTTATATAATTATCAAATTGGTAACATTATTCTGATAAGAACTTTGTTTGGTAGGTAATTAGTATTGGTGTTAAATCTAGGTTTTCTCAATTTTGTTGCAAAATAACCATCATAACTAGAACAGTTAGTTAAAACACTATTTTTAGGCTTTTAAGAATTTCCATTCATTATTTTACCCGTGTTTATGTATGATTGACGCACAATACGTGTTCAAACAAGGCGCTATGTCGTGTTGCCGTTTCTGGCGACACTCGCTCTACAAACTGTTTACAAAACAGGGAGAAATATGCGGTTGTAAGAAATAAGGTAGTTTATGCAAGGCAAGATAATAAGCTGTGTCGCGATTAGATTGTGTTTGCAATGAAACTGCATCATTTTTATTTGTACCTAACAAAATAAAATGATTTATAACTATCGTATGATTTTGATAAGATACGACTAAACAATTGCTACTAGTCTTGAACGTTTATTGGTCTTTAAATATATTATTTAGTATATAGTAGGTATAACGGGTATATATAAATATAACTAATATATGTAGGTAAGTATGTATGTATAGAAATCATTTGAAATACTGAGGCACTACAAAGTACCCAAAAAGTGTGTACCTAGGTATTATCTACAACAATATATTTAATCAAAGGAAATCCTGTCCTTAAACACAGCCCTTTATCTATTCCACGAAAATCAATACCGAGTGTGAATGACAAGTTTTTATAGAGATGGGTTTTATGCTTGTTATGACGTGATCGTGATACACAATTAATTTGGGGTCGTTACACTTTCAGTGGCTTGTTTATTTTTATTTTAAATATATCTAGTTATTATATTTTTTAAGACCTGTGTACATCTATGAACAGATATAGCCACGGCTACCGGTTGGGTCGTCCTGTCGTCCAGTAGCAAGATGGGTCGACGACATAGTCAAAGCCGCCGGTTTATTGTATGAGGTCAGCATAATATTGATGCAACAAGTCAAGAAAAGCCTATACAGCAGGATAAAGAAGTGATGATGATGATGATATGCATTAAATATTTACGGACAGTAAAATGATCAGTGTTTGAACTATAAATCATAAGACTAAACATTTTTTTATTAAATTGAAAGCCTATAATTTGCATTTAATAATGAGCTCAGACTTTTTTGCGCTATTCCAAATATCCGACAGTAAAAAGAGCGACACAAAAACATATTTTTGTTGTTACGATTTAAATCAGCGTAGGTGTAAGTTATTATTGTCAAAAGCTATAATTAGTCAAATATAAATAAAAAAAACAATTATAACTGCATTACCTTAAAAGTAAATACAACGCAAAAGACCTTAGAATAAGATTTATACCCAAATTGTTACGCCCAAAGCGCGAACAATATACGGATTTGCCGAATATAGAAACTCAAACTATTTCATAAATGGTTAATTCTCAAATAAATCAATAGTTTTATAGAAAAATATTCACGAGTTTGTTTGTAGGGAATCCTCTTTTTTTGGTTGTAAGCTGTGGACAACTGTTAATAACTGTTTGAATTTCAATAAAACCTATAGGGTTCCTACATGCGCGGGGGATTCTAAAACTAGTGTTTTTAAAACTAGCTCTATAGTAGTAAAGAAACATAAAGTAAGAAAACGCGGACTTTTAGTTATAAAAAACATACCATACGATATTTAATTAATCGTTATTTTGCAAAGACTCATTGCAGATGATAACGTTGAAGAGGTGTTCGCTTTGTTCCGTTGCGAATGCTCTTTGTCGCAAGCCGCAGGGAATCAACACTAAACATCTTTCCAAAGTTATTATAGCATAACAAAAAAATAACACGTGACTGACGACAAAAAAATCAGACATCACAGTAGTCACGTCACCTCAAGTAACACAGCTAGTTCGGATCTATTCGGTGTAACTGGGAGAGTGGTTCTATACCCAGCACCTGACTCACGCGCAACGGGACTGCAAATAATCATGAGGAGTAAAAATATAGAATATATTACTCGAAATTGCGTAATGGTTTTATAGCTAAGTATCTACTATTTTTTCTAGGAGATTTTAATTCAAAGATTGGAATACCATTACCAGAAGAAAATCAAATATGCGGAAAATTTGGATATGGTGAAAGAAACTCAAGAGGGGAATTACTACTAAATTTTTGCCATGAAAACAAACTAACTATTACAAACACACTATTCAAAAAAAATTCAAAACAAAAATGGACGTGGAAATCTCCTGACGGAAGAACCACAAATGAAATTGATTTCATACTGGTGAAACAAAGACGGAAGATCAGTAACTTGGAAGTAATTGGAACCATATTTTCTACGGACCATAGAATGTTACGAGCAACATACGAAGTACAAATCGCCCAAAAGAAATGTAGAAACAATTTTGGTCAGAAAGTAAAGAATTACAACCCAATCGAGATAGACTCTCTCAAGACATTGATAGGCGCAAAACTACCAGAAATCGAATGCTCTACCAGCATAAACATGACTTACACTCAAACTCTATCTGCAATGAAGGAATGCATACAAAAATTACCAACATGTAGAGAAGAGAAAGAAAATATAATAACACCGTATATAGAAGAGCTGATGAATGAAAGAGAGCAACTAAAACAAGTCTATCCTAGATCATTGGAACAAAGGAGCCGGCTTAAAACTCTTCACAATAAAATCAAGAAAGTAATTGACAGTAATAGAAAGAAAATAAAAATGGCTACAATGGAGAAAGAACTTGAAACTCGAAGCTCTACTAAACTCTCGAAAAAGTATTTCGATGGTAGGAAAGAATGGATCAAGTCTATTCACACTCCGACAGGTCAAAATATTTCTAACCGAAAAGAAATACTACAAGAGGCTACCAACTTCTATGAAAAACTATACTCTAGCGAAGATAATCATCCACTTACAGAAACTGCTACATGCTGCTCAAGTGAAGAAATACCTAACTTCCTCGAATCTGAAATAAGACATGCAATAACAAAGCTCAAGAAAAATAAATCTCCAGGGGAGGACGGAATTACAACGGATGTAATTATAGCTATGGTAGAGTCGCTATCTCCCCATTTGGCGAAACTCTTCGACAGAATCGTTTCAGAAGAAATTATTCCGCAAGATTGGGAAAACTCTGTAGTGACACTTTTGTACAAAAAAGGCGATCCGAAAATGATAGACAATTATCGCCCTATCAGTTTATTACCCACCATATATAAATTATTCTCTTCCGTAATCCTGACGCGAATAACAAAAACACTGGATGAACAACAACCCCGAGAGCAGGCCGGATTTAGAAGAGGGTTTTCAACTACGGACCATATATTCACGCTCACACAGTGCATAGAAAGATGCAACGAGCACAGAAAAGAGCTCTACCTGGCTTTCGTCGATTATATTAAAGCCTTTGATTCCATATCACACGTGCATTTATGGAAAAGCCTGGAACAACAAGGAATAGAAAATAAATACATAAATATATTACGAACTATATACAGTAGAGCATCAGCTAAACTGAAATTGGAATCCCTCGGACCTAAATTTCCTGTAAGAAGAGGCGTTAAACAAGGGGATCCAGTCTCGCCGAAGCTTTTCACAGCTATTATAGAAACAATGTTCCGCACTCTAGATTGGGAGAGCTACGGACTCAATATTAATGGAGAGCGACTGTCACACCTGCGTTTCGCAGACGACATCGTTCTCCTAGCCGAAAATCATGAGTCTCTACAATCAATGGTAACTATGCTGGAAAGTGCGAGCCGAGAAATTGGTCTCCAAATGAACATGTCCAAAACCAAAATAATGACAAATGGAGAGCCAAAGCCTATCGTTTCAAGTGGAAACATCCAATATGTTGAAGAGTATGTATATCTGGGTCAGACAATTTCTTTCCAAAACGCAACTCTGAAGGAAATAGACAGACGAATTGCCATATCTTGGAAGAAATACTGGATGAACAAAGACGTATTCAAAAGTAAGCTCCCGATGCGACTAAAAAAGAAACTGATGGACAACACCATATTACCATCTCTACTGTATGGATGTCAATGCTGGCCCTTGACAAAGCGAGTAGTGGACAAAATCGCCGTCTTTCAAAGAGCCACCGAACGCTCTCTCCTTAACATTAAATTGAGAGACAGAGTCCGCAATGAGGAGATTAGAAAGAGGACTGGACTAACGGACGCGGTAGAGTCGCTCTGTCGGCTGAAGTGGAAATGGGCGGGTCACGTCGCTCGGTCTACAGACGGTCGATGGAGTGAACGAATACTGCATTGGAACCCAGCAGAAGATCCCAGATCCAGAGGTCGACCACGAAGGCGGTGGCGAGACGACATCGAGGAGGCAGCGGGCAGTACCTGGACAAGGCTGGCGCAAGACCGACGAAACTGGCAGCGCTTGGAGGAGGCCTTCACCCTAATTTGGGTGCCCAATAAAAGTATGAACAATACTTAATTTAAAATTTAAAAATGTGTTACTAACGTAAACCCCAAAACCACAAAATGTTAATTAAGTTACTGGGAATAAATGGCTTTATTTATTTATTTATTTATTTATTTATTTATCTACTATTTTTAATTTTGTTCATTTGTATAGGACTTATGTATTCTGTGGTTTATGTTTGACTACAGCCCGCCTGAGTTAACGAAGTGTGAGTAACTTATTTCGGGGGCAACAAAATAATAATATATGTATTTAATTTTATTTTTTTAGAATATTCAATAACATAATATGTACTGTCACTGTGTTTCGATAAATAAATATTAGTATTTGTATTTATAGTTTGAGTGTAACGTTTATATTGGAGGTCTAATCAATCAGTGTATAGTTTAGTTATAACGATAAGCCAACAAGAATCTCTAGTCGAATTATGAGATGTAAAATGATATTTTAAAGATAATTTTGTCACACATGTTGTCAAAATAAACCTTACATAACTGCTACAGATATATAATATCGAATATGTAACTACTAGTGGCAATATGCAGAGTTCAAGTGCAAGGTGAACGTACTTATCTGTTCTCTGAAGCAACATTACTAATTGAACCTGATTTATGTGATAGGCTAATAAATCTTTTATAAATAAAAATTAATTGTTGTTCGTTAGTCTGATTAAAACTCGAGAACGGCAGAACGGATTTATCTTATCTTAGTCTTGAAATGTTCGTGGAGGTCTAGGGAAGGATTAAAAAGGAAAAAAAAAAACAAAAAAACAATACAAAAGTTTAGGTCGCAGTACGAAGTCTGCCGGGACAGCTAGTAAATAATAAATAAATATTCCGGGACATTGCACACAGCGCCATCTAGCCCCACACTAAGCAAACGCTTGTGTCGCGGGTACTAGATAACGGATATAATACTTATATACTTTTCTTTTGTAAATACATACTTATTAATGTGCGTGTACTAATTGGAGTATATCAATATTTACTCAGTATATTTGCAAAAGCTCATTACGAGTAGCTCCAGGTGTGTACAAGATAAACAATGTAGCAAATAAATGCTACGCCAATGTAAACGTAATGAGAAAAATACATCTTGAAAGAAAATAATATTATTCCTTCATGAAAAATCTAAATAAAGGAGAAATCTGTTTTTGCTTTACAATGGATAGGTTCATGTTTGACTACATCATGCCTGATGTTAAATAATTATAATTAATTTGTATTACAGTAGCTAATACAAATTACAATTGTGAGCTTTTACTAAAATATAGTTTTATGGGAATAACTAAGTATTACTCGGAATGAAAACTCACGTTATTTTATTTCAGTCCACAGAAAGTGTTAACAATTAAAACAGTCTCAATAGATAATAATAACATAATATACTATGTAGTTGTTTCTAGACGAAGAGGAGTAGGCAGTAAGTAGCTATTGAGCAAGGTGAATGCACTGGCTGCCAGAATCGAGCACGATTTGTCATAGTGTATTTATGAGCCAAACGGATCTCGAGAGGTGGCGAACGGGAAGAGCAATTTCATACAACGAGCACGGCGAGATATTGTTAGATTAGTTGTTATACACACTGAGTGATAGATGTCAAGAGACAAAACTGCCGGAGTAACTAATCTGTAGTTACTTACCGTCTTATAACAAAACGCGGTTTAAATATGAGTCCAGAACTATAAAATGAGAAGTCGGTTCTTGTTATTCATACTACACATACATAATCAAAATGTCAACTTCAAATTAGAACATTGATTTATCATTGGTTACATTTTGACGATTTGATTATTATGACAGAAGAAAACAAAGTTTGAACAACAAGAACAGACTGCATATTTTCAAAGTTCTGGACTAATTGTTTACGTTTGTAATAAGACCCTTAGTGTTTCTTACTAAGGTTCACCATAGGATGTTTGTATCACTAATTAACTGCACTATTTTGGCTGTGGGTAAATAAACTTTTTTTTTTTAAATAGGCAGTTACTAAATACCAGACTGGTATTCCCACAAAAGTTGTGTACTTAATGAAAATAAAAACTAGGGACGATATGAATATTTTTTAAACGTTGCCGTTAAGTAAACCATAAGGCAGCACCTACCGCATCGAGGTCGCGTTTATGTTTTTTAAACTTTTTTTACGAGAGAGACATTAAACACGCACATCTGGGTGCAGACAGGGAAGCATGCACACATACATAAAGGCACACATGCACATGACCATGTGATGATTTATCGAGTACTTTTTATTTGGTATTTTACGATTGACGTGCAACACACATCGTGCAACGGATTTTTATATTTAGTGAGCAGTTATACGACATGACAGTTATTTTATTACACAAAATATTACTTTAAAGTTCAAGAACCTATTAAAGTATATTAATAAAGTTTCCTGCAGTTTCCTCTAAAATTTGTTAAAGTTTCCATTCACCCAAAGCCCATTAAACCAATATTTACCAAACAAACGAGATATTAACAGCACTTAGGTAGTTTATAACGCAAATATTTACGCCGGACTACATCATAAACTTACTTATATTGTACACACAGACATTGTAAATCAGAGAAACCCAACTAATCAACTTCTAGACCTATCTTATTCCTAACCTGCAGCTTCTCAGGATTGCAACGCCACATTGACATTTATTTTCGGGATTCTCTACTTTCTTCACTCCATTGAGGAGTAAAAGTGAAACAAACATCTACAAACCAAGTTTTCTGAAACTTGGACAACTGTGCCGTTTTAAGTAACTTGGTGGGCGAGGTAAAAAAAATTCTTCGCTATTTAATTTTTGCTGTCATCGAGCGTCCATTGGGTATTACGTCGTTATTTATATAAATCTATCAAGATAATATTATGTCTGTATATTAAAGTACGGCTGAGGTCGGCAGCCACGTGGGCGACAAGGCCCGATCGACGCCTGCGCACAGTTCCGTTCAACTCTTATTGTTGTCATGTTAGCGGGCAAGCGGGGTATAGGAGGCAGATCTAGTAATAATATTAACCAGAGTAGGTACTTCGTTATCATTACAGAATTCTTGTCGCCGAACGTATAGATTTTTTGAGCACATTTATGTCTGACACGGTTGCTTCTACACCAATAAGACGACCTGTGCGACCGAACTGGTCGTCAAGTTTTATGTATAAAACTATTTTATTGAAATACTGTATAATGGGCGGTAAGAAATTGGAGGGCACTGGTGCAATGCCATCATAGGCATCAGGGCACTCATTCTGTGATATACGACATTCGGAAATTGTATATGTTATAGCATAGACAACTTACTTAAGTTTGAAGTCGACAAATTACGACTTACGGATTCAAAATTATGTTACCTTTGCTCCGTATATTCCAATCTTAGTGTTATAGCTTTATCGTTGTCAAGTTCAGATTCGGATTGTTATGCTCATGCAAATCATAATATAATCGGTGCTGTCATTGAGCGTTTTTGTAACGTAACATAATGAGTGTTGTGGGCGGTGAAGGCATTCCGAGTAATTGGCCTGTCTTCTGACTCATCCACGCAATTTGGGGCAATATTAACGTAATTAGTGATCTGGGGCTTGATGGCTTCATTTGCTTTTGGAAGTGAGTAAATGAAGTTTTTTAGTTACGGGTGTTATATGGCAAATTGTATTGTATGTTGTAATAATGGTTTTATACTTAAGATGTGGGATATTTTTTTTTTAATTTGCGCATATAACGTCTGACTCAAAAACATAAACTTGTACGAATCAGCAATAACAGTTAAATGATATTTTATTAAAGTAATGTCATATAATTTTAATTTGTGTCTTCTCATTATGGTTGCATTTTTTGTAATTTATTGTACTGTAATTTCCATTCAAGATTTATAACGAAACTTGTGCTAACTGGAAATATAAGTGTATGGTATTATAACTCACATAATGCACACACATAATACCCATACCTTCAATGGTACATAACACGTGTATCATGGCGAGATTGATTGACTATTGTTACCAATCTGAATGACGTCAGATCAAGCTTATTTTTATCGCACTTTTTGCGGAATCATTTGACGCTGGAGTCAAATCGTGCATCGTTTGTTACTGTCCGATTTAACGAGCTAACTTGATATATTAAATGCGAACTTAATCGATTTGATTCCAGTTAAATTAATCATTTCAACACGTTACGTCGAGCATTATCGAAAATAGACATCCATTAAGTATTCATTTTAGTTGAAAAGTAAAAAGCGGTGAATGAGGCATAATATTTTTAGAACTTTCGCTTTCCCACAATAGAACAATGTAGATCCATTTACAAACTTCAATAGTATACAAAAGGTGATTCAAATCAAAGTCAATAATCGATTTAATAACGGCAAAGTGGTGGTTACAGCATATAATGGATACCAAAGCAGTGAGTTACAAAAGTCTTTACAAAATGGTGTTGTAACTGACACAATAACTTGTTTAGTGCGAAATTACTTCGTGTAGAAGACAAATATAGTTGTATAGCCTGGAGATTTATGGTTTAGATGTCTATTTAATATTATCAGTGAATGGAGATCGTATATGATTTTATTTTGAGGACTAATGTGATCATTTTCTTCATGCTTTCTTTGTATGAATCTATAAGATATAATATTATTATGTACAATACAAGGAACAAATACGACAATTGGTTCAAAATTAAGTACCGATGATATACTTAAAGTAATTTCAATACTATTCTTACTTAACTATACCGACCCCACGCTTTAAAAAAATGCAATATAACGATACAACCTTCCAAGTGTTATACGTACATTGCAATTACGAAGGAAAGGAAATACACACTTATAACATAATTTTTACCATTTTGTCATTTTCGCAATGTCAGTTCCATCTCAGTCTCAACTGAGTTCGGCAAGCTCCAGACAGCGCGGTGGGCGGTAAAGCACTCCGGCACATTTGCATCATTGGTCGCGTAACGCTCGAATAAACCGGAGATAAATGTCCGGTGACACGCTAGAATTATAAGTACGTACTTTCAAACTAGCTGAGAGAAAAACATAATAGGTCTTACGACGGGTAAATATTGAATTAAATGTAAGTACTCTATGTTAACGCAATAAGGGTCTAAATTAAAAATATTTTAGTGCAGTGGTTTCTAGGTAAGTAATAAAATAGTGAGTAGTTTGTTTTCGTAGCTAGTCACTCATTCAGTAAAATAAGAGATTAAGTGCGGTAAAACTGTTTGTTTATTTGTCAAACATGGATTCGTAGTCTGTCCCTTACTTATTTCCTGGTTACGTCACATATATGTTTAATTGATAGACATTACATAACTTTTGTGCTATTTGAATTTTTCTATACAATCGGCTAAGTTGGCAAACATGTTTGTCTGCTTTGAAACATTTGTAATGTTTACTATAAGTAAAGCCATGATAAGACGTTAAAGTTCGTTAAATCGTAAAATTTTAAGAGCATAATATGCAAATTTCTTAGAAAATAAAATTCCCTCAGATACAAATTTTTTTAATAATTCAGCTAGCCGGAGCACGTTCCTAACTTAATATCTTTCTTAATATAAAAAATTGTTTCTAATCGAACAGCGAGAATCCGGTCTACCATGTTTCAGTCATAAAAATAAAACTACTTATTTGTCTCAATAATTCTAACATCTGATACGCCATTGAGGGCAAATTTGTCGAAACAGCTATTATTTTTAGATCAATATCAAACAACGGTAACGTACAGAAGGCTGATATTATTCGGTACAGTTAGTACAAGTTCTAAGTGAGCTATTATAGACAATATTAAAGTCAAGTAGGCTGTAACACGCGACTATTCTGAAGTAGGCGATACGAGAAACGTGAAGTGATATTCATATTTTACAGGTTATTTACATGAAAATACTTTTGATGAAAAATTCATTGAATTCCCTTCAAAGAAAAGGACATAAAAGTTCTTTAATGAACCGGATTTAATATATTTTTTAGGTAAGTTACTGCTGTGATACGCGACTTCAGAAAAAAATAAGTCATTACCACAGTATCAACGACTTCGAGCTACAAACGGCACAGCCACAAAGCTGTCAGCGAGCTGAGTCTTCTCATCTCCAAATTACGCGTCATATATGTTATTTATGTCACATAGATGTTATTTATGTCGTCCACATCAAAGCGGCTCACTTCCTTCAGCATCCATCACGGCTGGGCGTCCCTTTTCAATTTACTGGTCGGCGCTAGTGACGCTACCGCATCTGCCTTCGATGAATATTCAACGGGTGTTCAGAACAAAGGTGAACATTGCTGGCGTAGTTATGAGACTTTATAAGTGAGTATGTAAATTAAGGAGGTAAAGTATATATGTATCACATGTAGGTAGAACTTCTTAAGTATGTTCAGGTTTGAGAAAAATCTATGAAGTTCTAAACTTAAACTTTTATTACATTAATTCAATTTGGTTTCAGTAATAACTAGATAAACAAAGCATATCTTTGTGTTGATTTTTAGTATTGGAAAGTGAAATGTGGAATTGTAGAAAGAGAACTATGTGAGACTTGACTTGACTGCGCCGTTAGCTTAGTTGGTAGTGGCTCTGCCTTCTAGTCTAGGGGTTGTGGGTTCGATTCCCGCATGACACAAGTATTTATGAATATTAAAATTTGTAATTACTTCTGTTGAGTCTGGTCGTTGCTATGTATAATAAGTATGTATTTACGAAAGAGAAGTATATATGTATGATATCCGTTACCTAGTACCCATGATACAAGCGTAAGCTTAGTATGGGGCTAGATGGCGCTGTGTGATATGTCCTGAAATAATTATTTATTTTTATTTACTTGCATCTTCAATAAAAACACTTGTCCCGTACGTTATTTATGTTATACCACTTATACGAAGATATCCATGCCCAAGGTGCCCGTTTGTCCACAAAAGTTAGCCCGAAGGTGCCCTCTCAATGTCGAGTGGAGTGCTAATAATGTGTGTTGACCATCCGTGCGATACCAATTATTGTTTACCTACATATTTCCTACCTGTACACAGGGTTAGTGATGCATCAACTCGTAATATAGAGCTTTGTTTAAAAAAGCTTTACTACTTCAATACTGTTTAAAATTATTCATCAATCAATGTTCAAAAAACTTCAATATTAAAAAAGTTTGTTCTAATGACAACTTTGCAAACAAACCCGTTGTAAAGTTCGTCAACTTACGACAAAATGTGTGGACTGAGGAGTAGTATTTTATTTTACTCTCAAATTTCTACAAGTCAAATTGGAACAGATATATTTCTCTAGAAGTTAGCTCATAAAGTAATCACTAACCCAGTACAGTGTACACCTAGCGGAGTCTAAGGTATGTTTGCTGGTGTAATTATAACCAGCTGTCGCGGCCTTCACGGTGTTTTAATAGAATTGTTGTCGTAACTTTATACCGAGCGAAGGTGGACGTTCAGGTCACTGGGCCGTACCTTACCTCAGCCTTTGGAAAAATACCTTGTGTAAAGGGCGATGTTACGCATGCGAGACGTTCACGTGTGTTGCAAAACTAGCTGGAGATACGCAATTAGTTTTACACAATAAATATCTATCTATAACGTATAGGGCTTTGACGAAATTCAAGATGGCGTCAAACTCCCCGAAGCATAGAAAACATTGATCTACTATCCTGTTTCCTTACTTCCAGGAAGCCTTTAAAAGGGAGCGCACAATAAACCATCCAAACTGAACCGTTTCTGCGGAATAAAGGAAACAAATAGCCTGTCTTTCTGTTGTTGAGTGCGAAACATATTTCACGTATGTTAGTGAGTATATGAGTATGACAAAGCCGCGAGTTTTTGTGACGGGTTAAAAATACGAGGCAACGCCTGTGGCGAGAAGTCTAAGCACTCTCTTGAGATGTGTCTCCTTGGAAGTGAGGGAAAATGGGTCAATGATGGAGGAAAACGGAGACGAAAAACTTAACAATATTTACGGCTTACTTAACATCTGAAGCGTCGGAACAGCCTATATTTATAAAGAATACGAATTATTGCTTCATTTCGTATTGGATTAAATATTATCATTACCATTAACCTTGTCCATGTCGCTTCGAACCTACCCAAAGCTTCGAGCGTAGGTATATAATAGCACGCCATGTGAGATTTATAGCATTCTCATATTTTTTCAGCTTAATTTTCTAATGCATTTTTCTAATCTTCATTCTCTTAGTGTAGAATTCCAAAGTATTCTACAACATTGTACAGCAAACTGGGTGCAGTTGAAATCTAATCGTTTATGTTCAGCACAATGGTATAAATGTAGGGGCAAATTAAACGCTGCCCACTTATCTGGCAATAACGGTGGAACCGCATTAACCTCCTTCGATAAGTCTTTTGATGTATTTCCCTGAGAGTGTGGCATTTCCAATTTAGATTTACCAGTTTCCATTATACAACAGGCTTCCGGGCTTTGGGTTACTTTGATGTGATTGGTTTCAGGTTATTTTACGCTGATTTGGTTTAACAGATTGGTTTTCATGTATGTGCAGGATTGCTAAAAAGTTACTATACTGACGTGTTATATTTTTAAAGTGTCGAGAAAGGAACTTGGCTTTTCTATTCCTAGTAAAGTGTTTATGAACAAGATTTTAACTTCTATTAGTACTAACACATCGTACAAAACTTTTTTAGTTCAGAAAGTACTAATACCATGACGCAGGTATGAACCCAGGGAAAACCAACTAAGCTTAAACGGTTTTCACTCACGTGTAATTCGCGTATGTTGTTTACGCGTTTCGGATGTTATGACATCCATCTTCAGAACGTATGTTATGGGACCGCGGCAGCACGCAGACCATAAACAATATACATATGAGTCGCGTAAACAACATACGCGAATTACACGTGAGTGAAAACCGTCTAGTTAACATATTGATAAAATGTCTCACAAAAGTTTTAATATTAAAATAAGCTATAAATGTATGATAGTACCAATGTTGAAACTAACCTGTCCATAGGCGAGTACAGTAGCATTGTACCCGTCGAGCGCCGCCTCCACCAGCTTCCTGACACACGTCTCGTACACATCTTGCTGGTAGACGGTGGGTTCGAAGGCGTAGTCGAAGGTGAAGGCGCGCTCGGTGCCCAGCGCCACGCCGCCCTCACCGGCCGCGCCGCCTGCGCGCGCGCAGATGCCGCAGCCTTCGACCTTCTCGCCCGGAGTCTGAGGGCGGATCCTGGAATTAATAAAAATGTGGGTATTATTATACTAGCCAAATGGATTACAAAAATAGGTAACAACGATCGGACACTCAGGCCCCTTTAAAAGAGGCACATGATATCTTTGACTTCTAATGGAACCACTATTTGGGTAGTCGTAGCTAGTCGGCAGGGGTTCGAGATGATATTTCTGGATATAACATAGAACACGTACTCAATAACAGACAAGTTTAATCCACTATGACATTCTCAGGTTTCTATGGTATGTCACATTTTGACAATCGCCATTTAATTATATTTAATATCAATTTCTTTTCAATGTCACCACTCGATTACTTATGATAACAGTTTTGTAGAACTTTCCTGCACAACAAGTGATAAGAGGCGTCACTCAAAATTATTACAGTAGCGGCATCGGCACTGAACTAATCGATTGCGAGGATGAACTGATAAGAGATAAGATAAGGATATTTACGAGAATAGATTGTAAACAAACAATTAACAACAAAGCATGCAACTGTGTCATTCACAGATTCATTCAAATAAATAATACAGAATAATAAGACGAACTAGGAGGAAACTGTGTTTAATTTAATCACATTAACTACGTAATAAATTATTTTTTAAATGTTAAGCTGACAGTACTTGCTGGTCGTGAATATTTTCGCCCTCTCTCTCCAATAACTTTCAGCTCAAATTATTTATTATTTTTTGTACAACTTTCTATGCTATATATAGTTCAATGGCCAATTTCGCAAGGTAATTGTACCTTTCGAAGTCTATCGCCGCTATCTCGGGCAGGCCATCTCATGTTCCTAGACATTCTTTCAAACAATCTGCTATTTCATCCGACACAGTGGAAACTGCAATTCTATCAATGAGAGCACTTTCACCGAGAGAAATGGCTGTAATAACAATCTCTGGCAATTAAACTAGATCGTGTGTTTTTAGGAGTCCGTAGTCAAAGAGTAAAAACAAGAACTAAGTATATATTACTACACCTACACTGTCCGTCTATCTGTATGCTGTATCGTGATGGATAAACGGTTGAAATTTCACAGATGATGTACGCAAACATAGTTATTAATTCTAAACATTACTTTTGTTTGTTGATTGTTTTTGTATTATTATATGTTCGGTGATATTATAGCAAACACTAACATATGAGTAAATTTAATATTTGAGTTCTTAACAGGGCTACTCAACAAACAGTGTTAGTTAATTGTTTCAAGAAAATAGTTAGGAACCCTTCTTGTGTCAGTCCAACTAGCACTTGGCTGGTATATTTTTGTGCTATCTTACAAGAATCCTATTTGTTTGTCAATCAAGACCGACCGTGTTGTGGTAAGATATTTTTATCGGGAACAATGGAATGAACAATGGTGGTAACTTGGTAAGTGGATGATGAAGCTGGTTAATGTACAGCCGCATTGTAATGGGGAGATGAGGAACAAAAGTAGGGGTCAAATCTAAACCAACGGTGCGACTAGGAAATATAAACAAATAAAAATATCTAGAAATTGATGAGTTATATTAAGAATGCTGTAATTGGACCCTACAGTAGTAGTATATTTTAAAATTGAAGCTCAGAAGATTGAAACTAGATTCTTGATTACTAAAATAAGTAAATAAGTATGAAGTACTTAGACTCAAAAATTATCCAAGATTATTAAAATTGATATACAGTGAGAGATAAACTTGGACGGCTTGATAAACTACAGAGTTGGTACTCGACACCAGAGTTGGCCACTCTCATTCGATAAGAAGAAGAAGAAGAAGAAGACAGTGAGATATATGTACACTGTACAGTGCGAGATATAATAAATTGTTCATAACTTTGCAGTCTCTTCATTCGAATATGTATACCACACAACGATGTGTGTTCGCATTGTTCCTGATAGTGTGACACGAGAGGAACCAACATCCGACGCAATGCAGCATTGAACGGATGCATTCATTTACCATCACTAGTGCCATGGGTATGTATGGGGTCGTCATGGGATGGGAAATGACAGCTGTGTTGACAGGAGCCGTGTGACATGTGCTTGTTTGTGGTCGAACATGTGTCAGTTTTATGAATGGGAGGAGTGTTTTGAAATTGTATATTAGTGCAGAGGTGACTTAAAAACTTAAGAGATTAACTGTACCTACTTATGTGCGATTGATTTGTAACTAGCAGCTATAATCTATTATTTACTTTACTAGTAAAAATGCCTAAGTCTTAATCACAGTATGTACTTATTCTACTCCAACACCAGCTGAAGTGCTCAATTCACATCATATAAAGATGAAACTTGCTGTTTCTTGGTTTTTAGTCTATTTGTACTGCCTTCACGGCAAATCACCATTATTTTTGAGACGGAGATAGTATAAGATCCCGAGAGCGAAATAAAAGTTTTATCCCCAAACAACGCAATCGAAACCGCAACCGCATTCGACCAGTTGCTTAATAAAATGTAGCCCTATCACAAACCCATAAAATACGCCAAGATCTATCTAAACCAGATTGTACGGTAATGTTATGTTTAGAAACGACATAGATTGGACAGCATACCGCGACTCAATGAATACCGGATGCTCCAATTGGCTGCGAAGGGTCAGGGCGCGTGGTGTCACGACCAATGACTGACAACTATACGGTGCCTTCGTTTAGTGCAACAAGTACAATGTAAACCCACTAATAAGTATTATGAATGTGAAAGTTTGTGTAACTATTTTTTTTACTTTACGTTTGAACGATTGAACCAATATAGATGAAGTTGGAGATCGTTGGACTCTGGACTGCTTTGAAGTAATAATACAGGCTGCTGTTTATTCTGAATTGACGCGGTAGAAACCAACGGGTGCCATTAGTTGAGCCTATAGATTTGTTAGTACTTACGTCCTATAAGTACGTTAAGCAAGCAAGTAAATGCATGTGTGCTTGAGGTAAGTAGTAACTGTAGTGTTACTTTGTTGCAACTATCGAACCAGTAGCTCAGCTGTCAGTCCTTGGACAGGTGACCACAAAGTGGCATCAACGTTTTTACGATCTTTTATGACAGATGGTAAATTGAATTATGGTGCCAAGTTACTAATAATAGTACATCTTCGGTAGTAAATAAAATAATAATTCCGGGGCATTTTAAATTTATCGTTCAACTATCTTCACTCTTCGAGTAGTATTCTTCATTACTGGTAGTCATGATCCCCCAAAAATTAATTCATTGGTAAGTTATCTTGGGCAAGTAATTAAGTACATACACACAGTTTTATAGGCACCTATTGCGGTTTGAAAACCCTACAGCTACACCCATTTGCGTGTCCCGACCGTTTATCTTATGTAAAGTAAAATCAGCACCTATCTAACATAGCAAATGTAATAAGTTGGTAAACAAGTAAATCAATTTGCGCTAACAGGAGTCATAACAAACGATTATAGGTACTGGACTTATAAGTAAACGGCAAATTGCATCTCGGTTTTCCAACTATACCCATATTAGTACACAATAAAACATTAGCCGAGGTAGCAGGCCTAGGAGTGCCGTTCGAAAGCGGCTGTGTTTATTTTAGATTTTCGTTCGGTTGCACATAAAATATTTTACTTAAGTAGGTACCTACTTACTTACATGAAAAACATTTTTCTTTGTAGAAACTTTGCAGTTTGTTTAAGTACTTTTTTACCGAAACAAACATAATGATACGATTGCGTAACTGGTTAACGATTAGGTACGATACCAATAAATGTCTACACCGCTCTATGAATATTTGTATAGCTTCATGCATATACATTTTCTTTCCGCTTTTAATGGTAAGCAGTAAATCATAATATTAGTTCAGGGACCGACTCCATATAGACTGAGAACATGGCTAAGACGAACAACAAGAATGGTAGCCACTAGTATATGTATAAATTCAGGTTTCTCATCTGTGTTTATATCAAACTAGAACCAACCTCTAGTGTCCAAACGCAGCTCCACTAAAGTATGTTTTCCTCGGTTGCACATGCAACTGCACACAAAGAACTAAGCAGTTCATTGACCTCCACAACCTCCTCGCGAATATTGAAGTGGCACCGCTGTGTGCTGAGCACTCCGCTGTAATGTGCCGCCACAATGGAAGGGTTAACAAATAATATGCACGTGACTTGTGGAAAATAAGCAAAGTTTTATATGTCACGTACAAGTTTAATAGAAGAATAGTGGAGCTCTTAGAAAAACATAGATCTATACTTAGTAGGTACTCATTTAATTCGAAGTTTATATCCCTGCCAGATTGGTTGCCTGGAAGAGATCGCTCTTAGCGATAAGGCCGCCAATTAAGACGCTAATTTTAATTTCTATGTTTTTGTTTTGTATTGTTTTTTATATGTGGTGTTTTAATAAAGTATTTTCTATCTATCTATCTAGTAGGTAAGTACATGGTCTATTTTTTCTTCTAATTCTGCAGTAGGCAGTACTCGTAGGTACCAAAAAGAAAAGCCACAAGACACAAAAACATTTAACTATACAAAGCACACAAGGTTATTGATAACTGGTAACCAACGCAATGTATAATTATATCAAACAACTATTTGTTCACAATGAATGTATTTTTCTGTTCGCTAAGTAACTCCTACACATTCATATCGTCAAATACAAATAAGTATACGAGCAACATCACAAAAGCTACTAAGTAATATCGTGGTAATTAAATACATCTACAGCTTACAAAGGCCTGAAAATAAACTGTTGAGTTTATTTAGAGAGACAGGCAACGTAACACATTGAATCATCGGGACGAGTATTTACGGCTTCGACAAAAGGAGACAAAAACGCATGCGGCGTGTGGCGAGTGCAGCGATGCACCGCGCTGTCTGCCACACTCACTTATACAGGGTTACTGCTAATTTTAGGAGATTAAATCTATATGAATCAGAATAAAGATGCTGTGAAACTGCATATGGCGGCCATTTTTGCAGGTGTTTACAAAATATTTTTTTCTGTCAAATTCACGGTAAAACCAATTTGTTAAGCGTAATTTGTGATGTGGTTAAACAAACGTTTTTAGAATGTATCTTGTAACAGAAGCCTATAAAAAATTATAGCTTACTTAAGTAACTTTACAAACCACCAACAGAAAAAAAATAGATCCCCGGCGATCAAATCGCTAAAATCGATCTCTTTTTCGAAAATTTTACTGCCAGTAAAAAAGGCGTATACGATAAGTTCTTCGTATGTCACTTGTAACACTGTATAACTATATGTACACATACATGTATGTATATACATACTGAGTAGTGCAGAACGCAGGGGCTTTGCACTGTTTGTAGTGCAATAATTACACAATGGGCAAACACGCACATCCGAGCGCCATGCGAACCTTGCGCTGGGAAATTTATTTACCGGTATAAGTGTTAGTCAGTTTAACTTAAGTAGAGCCTAGTTAATACAAAGGGTATGTAAAGGTGTTATTTTTTAGATTCAAGCAGAAATTTAAATTCTTTACGTAGTAGGATAAAAAAGCGGATAGATGTAAAGATTGGTCTGTTTGAAATCTTTATACATTATATATAATAGAATAGCTTGTTATTATGGTATATCTACAACATTAAATGTATAAAAATGGAAGTGGAAAATTGAGCAATAAATAAAAACTTGACTCGTAGACAGGCAATTTCCTACGCTTGATATTGCGTTTTAATATGATTTATGAAATTTCCACGCCACGGCGACGCCTCAACAAAGACCATATACCTAAATAAAAATATAATAAAAATCCTTATACGCTAAGAATCATAATTACTTGAACGTTTAGAATCAATGAATTACTTGAACGCGCGATTATGAATAAATTATTATCACGTAGGTATCTAGTAAATGGCGCAATCATTTTAGTTCTTGAATGACTCTGAAAAACTTGAATCAACTATGTTGTATTTTTTATCTAGAAAATGAAGGACACTAGACGTTCTCCGTTATGATTGAAAAGGAATGGCCACCGTTGTCTATATATGACAGGACTGGTCGGGAGCACCGTTGTTGTGCTCTACTTTACACTGTTTTACTGTGGCTACATTATACATATATGTACATACATAGATACAGGCACGGTGTTTGTAAAGAACGCTAGATAGACTCAGAGATCTCAAGATTATCTTTGCTAATACTGATCCTATTTTCTATTGTTATTGACATTAGATTCTAATAATTAGTAATAAGTTATATTGTTATATAGGTATGACGAACCTATTGTAGCGCAAAGTTATAAGGTCAATAAATAACTTTGAATCTTTGATTTCATATTAAAAAGTGGCTTCAATGTTATGCATGTACGTGTTTTGTTTGTCCTCCTTTTTAGCCGTATAATTCGTTAGGGGCGTTCTCTTGAGCAGATACATCGTGGTGGGCGCCCAGGTCTTTCCACGGATGACACATGTCCTTCGATGGTCCTTCCTTGGATTGTAATTATGTTTGTAAATAACGCTTATTAAATATCTGTAGGTACTCGTATAATTTTATATAAAATTTATCAAAGTCGCGTCGCAGGTAACTAAACGACATTATATGAACACAATTTTATAGAACTTTGACAGATCTATTAATCGTTTAAAAATTAACATAGGCCCTGAGGTGATACCATGATGTGAGTCCTTACTTACATAGGTAACATAAGTACCTACGTAGTGACATTGACATATACTATATTGCATCAGTGTTGTTTAATATTTATTAATTTACAATAATAATACATAAAAACAAAGGAAGAAAAAAGACACATACTAGGTACTTCTAACTACAACAAAAAATTGTTATCACTGTTTATCTCAGCAATATAAAGATATCTATTGGCCAAGGAAACGTAGACAAAATTAGTCTTTTACCAACAATGATGATCCACAATGCAAACGACTACCACAATAGTCCATTTATACGACATCCGTCTATAATAGCCGGATATTAAAGCAAATTGTGTCAATCGTATGAAAGTAGTCAGTGCCTTGAAGAGCTTGGTCGCCATTTATACATCGTTAAGGCCGAATAAAAACTTCAAGGGCGATTATATCTATGATTTAGTATACTGAGTTACTAGGCATCTTTAGGGGCAGGTACCTACTGTATATTCAAGTTTAAATATTACTTATGTCATATGTGCTTTACATATGAACCCATTAGAAAAGCTACCTCAAATATGTATGCGCTTAACTTTGAGCGGTATCAGGACATTGATCATTTTTATTTTAACTGGAAACTGAAATTACTTAAGTAAATGTTATGACAATTGGCAAAACAATAAATGACAATTATTTATAGCCAACGAAATGAAATAAAACTAACTTATAAGCAAAATATTGATAATAAATAGAATAATACTTTTAATTTCACTCTCCCGCTCACACACACAACACACACACTCTCTTTCTCTCACACACACACACACACACACACACACACACACACACACACACAAACACACATTCACACACAAACAGTGTCTCTGAGAACAAGGTACACAATGTACCCAGCCATTACTTCATCATAGAGCTGTTCTCCCAATTAGTTCCCCTTGTCTTCCCTACCATACCTTCAGACCTTAATCCTTTGCGTTATGCAGCCGGTATTTCACTAGATGTGCCTCATAATGTTTTTATTGTAAATAAGCTCCACCCGGGTTTTGAGATGTAAGCATTTGTTCGATTATCTCCACTAATACTGTACTATGTATACATTTTTATGTGAATTCTATCTTGCTTTTGTATCTAAAATCTTCAGAAACGCGCGAACAAATACCTAAATCTAAATAATAATTCTGTTTTGGGCCACCGAGATACAGGCCTGGCCTAGTTCGGGGCCCGTTGGAAGCGCACATAATCTTGATCTGTATTTATAATAAGGTATTGATCTAATTATTTATAAATGTGCAACCATGTATAAATGTACTGTAAATAAATTTATATTTGATTTGATTTTTGACTTGAAAATATAATGATTTGTGAAGAATTTACTTTGCGTAATTATTAATCAATAACCCTGTATATGATTGAGCAATAATCACGCCGGAAATGAGACGTGGGACGGCTTGTTTGGTCACGTGACTATGACATTTTGATTCAAGAGAAGGTAAGTAAATAAATAGTGCAAGGTGTAACGAGAAACTCCCATTTATTTATGTACATGCAAGTAGATTTCACATACAAAACATTAAAACTACGTGATAACATATATTTTCTAATTTAGATAAATAAACGTACTGCTTAAATTCGGTAAATCCAATTACGCCGCTTCTGTCCTGTCAAAAACAATACCCTCTAAATCCAACTCTCGCCACGAACACGGCCAGAGCACAGTAACTTTACTAAAGTTGGGAGAGTGGTGTGACTCAGATTGTGTAATCCGCAATGGTATCAGTTAGTTACAAACTACAGAACTGATGCTTATTATGAATCTACGTCTAAGTTCGGTAATTTCAACCTACAAAATAGTGAAATACGTACTTATCTCTGGCCTCGCAGGTTCTTTCATCTAAATCAATACGACAGTGGTAGCAATGAAAGACACCAAACTCACTAACTACTTTTAACAATATAGCTAAATTATCTAAACAGCGATATGTTAAACATCAAGTGTTAAACATCAACCTTGCTCTCAGTAAGGAAAACTGCATGTAAACAAACACCTAGTTCTCCTTAGGAGCCTTGTTTTGCATACCCGCCTACAGGCTCATCAAATGGATTGAGTAACAATTCGCTAAACAAATCGCAATAATGTGTAAAATAGCCAAATGCACCGTCTAACATTTCCTTCAATAATATTTGCGTAAGAATTGCTATATTTTATATAGGGTTGTTATTATTATGTTGTATGTTTTTAGAGTGTAGCTTAACATGTAAATTTGAACAAACTCCTTTTAGTGAGACACCAGGAAAAAAATATTTGCACTCACTTTTTACCTGGATATTCATTGGCAGCTATTATATAATTTATATATATTATATTTGGGTTAAATATATAAAATATTCAAATCATCCCACAAGCCTCTGCTTTATAAACTTTTGAATTAAGACAGATTACAAAGAATATTATTAGATGTGTATTCGATACATATTCTATGTACAGGCGAGTACAACACACAGCATTAGATTAATCGGGCTCGGGACTATATAATCAACGCTCATACAGCAACAGCAGGGCAGCAATTACACCTAATTACAGTTCGTAGTTCCACTAGAGGGCGTACCAACCCTACATTAGATGGCCCATAAAGGCGATGTAGAACGCGCGTAGGAAGCAAGTTAAAATATTTCGCCTGCATCGCCCACCACTGCGCCACGTGGGCGGCCACCAAACTATAACCTTTTAGCATAATCACTGGAATAGATACAAGTTGATTGAATAGGAAATGACACAAAAGTTTCGAAAATGTGTGGAGAAACGTAAAAGGGCCCAAAATATTTTCCCCTAAATTAAATTAATGCTTCTTAGACTAAATATTAGGTATTTTCAGTTATCTCATAAAGTTACAAAACTATAAACTAAATATTTAAAAAAAAATGTTCCACGTGTCTCGTAACAATCTGCGGATGTAAGAGGCCAAACAATGCAAATATTTGACGCTTCATTTGAATTCATAGAATTAAGTACATTGAATTTATAAAAAGGCCACATGTATTGATTATGTTAGAATGTGGATCAAAAGTATGAATGGTCATATTCTATAAAGTTTAAAGATTCATCACATAATAATTTTACGATACTATTAAATAATATAGTCACTTTAATAACTTAACTACCAACTAATGCGCCATAAAAAGTTGTGACTGTGATAAAAACATGTTGAATAATTAAGGTACCGATTCGAAGAAGTGGCGGAAATCCCGGATGTTATTGATTTTCCACACCTTGACCCGCTGCGTGACTTCATTTTATAACACTTTGACAGTTTTAATATTAAAACTTTCGTGAGACATTTTATCAATATGTTAACTAAACGGTTCAACGGTGTCTGCGTGCTGTCGCGATCCCAGAACATACGTTCTGAAGATGGATGTCATAACATCCGAAACGCGTAAACAACTTACGCGAATTAGGTACACGTGAGTGAAAAGCGTTTAGTTAACACACTTTGGCAGTTTTTAGGGAAATGTCTCCAGATAAGTTAACCAATGTGTACAATACTTTACTTCTGTGCATAGATTCTAAAATGCAATGTCTATTTGAGGCGCTAACAACCAATTATCATTACTTATTATTGTAAAACAGACACGTCGAAAAATATGTAGTTATTTTAGTTATTTCAGTAAGGTAAGTCAGGTAAATATATCAAAATTTTGCGTTTATAACACATACAGTATACACATTTGAAAGCTTTATCATTAGCAAATTAATAGGTACAGACGGAAATCCCCTAGTATTGTGAGCTTTTACGACTTATCATATTGGACTGGACCACCACAAATTATGCGAGCAATGATCATAAAAACGTGCATAAATATCACTATTTATGGGCTCTTGACATTATAATATGCACAGGCATTTGACTTATTACAATTAGCATATTGAAATTAAGTTTTCTTTTTGTTTGGTGTTGCCCAATACGACATTGAGGCCGTCCTGTGCTGTAGGCGGCCGAATTATAATTTGCCTCACAAATGCATTCGTCTGTTTCAATGTGCCGAATTGGAAACCACGCAGCGCCCTTGTATGTAGGGCTGCTGCTACTAATAAAAGAGGCTGTGACTGTAGATTTTCCAATACACACATTTTTCATTGCTTTTCATTTCATTTACAAACGTTGAACTATAATAGCTATGCTCTTTTCAATATTTTCAAATTACGAGGGAACGAATCGGCGCTTTTCATCAGTAAATATTTTTAGGAAAGCATTTATATAGGTATTTTGCTTATTTGCAATTATTGTTTACCGATAAAACATTGAACCAGACCTTTAATAAGTTTCGGATTTGACATAGCTACTAGAAGTTTCAAAGCTGTACAGCTTAGTTTTCAAACATAGCGTTGCGGCTTTAAAGAACGAGTAACAAGAGCCAACCCTGATACAGTCGAGCAACAGACCGTTTGACAGTTTCTATATGCATATTGCGTTCTATATGCATAATCAAACAATTATATTGCAGCCTATGGGACAGCCCGACCTGTCACACAGTAATAATAATAACAGTTTATAACTTCATTGTAACTTACGGTACAAAGAGAACGTTTATTTTAGTCGTCTTTATAGTTGAGTGTCGTATAACTGCACATATACAGGGTTACTTGTGTAACCTAGTGGCTTTTATACAACAAACCTTACAACTTTTAATATTTACACGACTGAGGTTCGCGCAAAAAAACTGTTGTACGGATGCTCTATATCAAAAGTTGTTGGTTTTGACGTACAAAAAAACAATAGTTTTTTTTATCAGTAACCCTGTTCGCTTGCAGAGTAGAATTTTCCCATAACTTACCCATAGTTGCTTGTTTTATTTATTCTATGACTACTGACTAGGTTAAATCGCAGGCGCCATAGCTACAATAAACATGTCAAAGTCAATATTCAAACGACAGACTCTACCATACAAATTTAATTTTACAATCGATCGACAAGCTGCCGCGCCTTGCACTACCCACATACGTGTATAATAAACCAGAAACTACAAGAACAGTTAGAGGTAATAAAAAGTTGCAGTATATTAATCATTTTGGTAAAAAGGTCATGGAACTACCGTAGAAACTGTTTATGAGGCAATCATGTTAGAAGCCCCCGGGTCAGTTTAAAAAATCAAATAACTTGTCAACGCCACGCCTCTCCTGAAACATACGATAGATGAGAGATCATAGACGAACATAAATAGGTGTCTTCTAGGAAAACGTGCTTCATCTTATCTACAACTGTGCTTAACATCAGGCAGGCATGTTGTCAAACGTAATTAATTAACTACTTGAATATTAACAACAATGTTTTCTAACTTTCTATATTACATAAATTCGCACACATTATACGACTAATCAAGAGAACTCCCGCTAATTCTCGCAGCCCAAAATGACAGGGAGTCATTTAGGCCTGCGGGAATTATTTACCAGGTAAATGCATTACAGAACTTTACATAGATTTGTCAGTCAGTCTATCACCAAGCAACAGTTGTTCTGAATATTCAACGGACGTACATTAAGTTACGAGGCAGTGTGTCAGTACGGGCCGCATAAGAATAGTCGAATTATGTGAGGAAGGCCCGCACTTTGATTGCTAATGTAGTTGAGGTTTTGTTTATGACACGCTAGCGCGGAATAAATGGGCATTCTTTATTGGAGCTTCCGGTAAATCAATCAAAACGCAAGTTTTATTCGTACCGTTTAGCTGTGAATGATGAAAGGAAATGTGTTTGCTGATCACGTTGAGTTGAGTTTATGGGTTGAGCTACAGTGAACTAATTAAGCACAAGAATTAAGTTCAGCAAATAACTAGTAGTTATGGAGTATTTAAGAAAATTGGTTTTATAAGTAAGTAATTATATTAATAATAAAATAAAATAAAAAGCCTTTATTTCGATCACACAATTAACTCTCACATTACTTTCTAATTTAAAACCGCTAGAAAATGAAATCTTACAATTACAAAATCTTTAACAATAGGAGGTAGGTAAGGTAGGTAAGTATATTTTTGAATATCTTATTTTAATAACTCTACATATATTTTTGACCTTAAACTGCTGGACGGTAAACAATTTGCCTAATTTCTTATTAATGAAGATTACTTATACCAAAAATATACACGGAATTTCTTCCATTTCCTAAAGACGTATCTCGTGAACTTTATATATCGTGTCGTAAAACCAAAGGAACTAAATAAAGGAATCGACCCAACCCGCATTCGCCGACAATTCTCTCGAAAGACGACCGTTAACATTCACTGTACGTGTAAAACGATTTAATTAAAATAACCGTATTCGACGATAACGTTAGTTTCCGAAGATGAATGGGATTCATTCATTAGGCGATTTATTTGATGCAAAGTTTTTTAATTGGCCTTGAAAAGCGATGAGGTAAGCAGAATAAGATCGACTTCCGAGACGCAGTAGCTATAAACTGTTTAGTACAAATTTGAAGTAGTTACTTTTGACATATCACTAATACATGTATGTGGTCCAAATATTTGACTGGCAGGAAACGAGAAAAGACAAATTGACAATACGAGTTGGTCACCAAAAAACTTTACAAAAAGTGTGGTGCATCTTATAAGTATTTAAGTATAAATAAGTTATTTTTATAAGACCTCATTGATATTTTATAAATTTATTAGGCGAGCTTAATTATGACCAATTTGACCCGTAGTTTGTTTGTTTCTCAAGGACGTTCTGAAGACACATATGGAGCAGGTGATCGATACGAAATTACTAAATTGTAGGCCATACAGTCATGGATATTTAAATAGTTGGCTACAATAATATCTTACATTGAGGATGTTTAAACATTAATATATAATTAGTTTATTAAAAAAAAAAACGATTAAAACCATAACATTAGAGAGCCTAGCACCATTTGTTACTCTATTCATCACATTCTTAGCATAGGCCTCTCTTGCTTCTCTACAGCACTCATGCCTTTCTGTACAATTCTTAGTCTAAGATATAAGCTAGGTGTTCCTATTCTGTGGTAACCATGAGTCAGTGAGGCAATTCTGCAACACAGCGCTGCGTATTGTATCATATAGTACAAGTAATTAAGAAAGGAAATTAATATTTGCTCAACTGAGCGTTACTTCGTCTTTATCTCAATGGATATTGCGGTCACGTCTGTGTTGGAAACGATCAAATCAAAGCTATTTATTTGGCGTATCAAGTAGTTAAGCGTAGTGGAATTTCGTAAAAGATAAAAGTAGAGAATTACTTTAAGTTTCATAAAAATATGTAGACCGTTTAATCTGGCTAAAATTCATTTTTTTTTTTACTTTATTGTTATTTATAATTTAAGTATTTAGTTTTTCTACTTTTATATGACAATGAATAACGAAACGATGAAGTCGCGTTCATTATTGTAATTGAAAAGAAATGAAACACTCGTATAAGAGTGGACAAAACGTGTGTCGACAGCTTTTAAATCACCCTTAGGGCCCATTAACTAAGAAGCCATTATTGATTATGCACCTGTTAATCATTTAGTAAATCATTTTATTAGTAAGGCGTTTAGTAGAGTTACTATATTAGATGATATACTTACATGAATAATTTTGCAACCAATGATGTAACAGGCATCAAAGATTAATGAATAACACTGCAAATAGGTCACGATCTTTTCAACAAAGCCTGCGACACCAACCACCATAAACCTTCAATAAAACCGCAATAGCACTCCTCTGGCATCATATTAGCAAGATTGCATCTCAGACAATGACACAATGGGATGCCATTACATGCCGACAGCGCTATTACAGGAGTGGTCGTAGCATGTTTACATGGCAATATTTTGAGATATGGATACATTTACAGGACATGTTTCAGATTCAAAATGTTTTTTTTTTTTAATAAGTCCAAGTCCTAGCCATCAACAGAGAAACGGTATCATATTGTTTTAGACTAATTATGAGTCAGTGCGTCTATAACTAACATAAACATGTCTCACATATTTGAGATATGGTTTTGGAGTTTTAGAAAACTCTGATACCTACCTAGTTAGCTACATAAGTAATTAGCAAGACCAAAGGAATTACTAACCAATTAAAAATATCCGACATGATTTATACTTGTAGGCACATATACATACCTACAGTGTATTTGGCATGGGGCGCGGATGCTATAGTTACATAGACAGTTATAGAACCTATGTGCGGCAAACTTCACTAGTTACTTTTCGCTCATGGCTCGACAGGAGCCGTTTCGTCTCTAGGTACTCGTTTTGATCAGATACCACAATATAAATACTCATGGTTAATTTAAGGGACCACACCGTGAATCAGATTAAACATTGCTATTGTAACGTGCTATGCTACAAGCACAGCTCGCAATGAAGGCGAGTATAGTTTAATGACTTTTAAACTGATTACGACGGCCGCTGACACAATGGTCAGCGTAATACACGATAACAATGACGGATGGTACTTCATTTAATACATTAATTCAATTAATTGACTGTAAAGAAAAAAGCTAGTTACTAAGATAATTTTATAACTGCCCTACATATCTGTTTTCCACAATTAATACGACACAACTACATTTAGACTATCAGTCCAAATTTAAGCAACATAACAAACGTAAATGTACTGTAAACCGACAGTTATATAAGTAGGTACCTACCTACCTAAAATGAAATAAAAATCAACTTCTCGTACCAAAGTATGATTCAAACATTTCCAAGCAAGATAATCTCCTGCTGATAGAGTCATCGATTGAGTGTTAATAATTTGTACTAGCGCAGGGGAGGGCTTCCCAGGGGAGAGTATCGACCATGACCTCTCCCTCGCTCTGCCAAGCAAGGGTGAAACGCCGGCAGGAATTAATGAGGAATACACTAACAACATGTAGACATGTCGCTTTTTTGTGATTTAAAATAGTTATAATAGTTATAGCTCTTGTAGGCACGTAGCTGCTCTAGTCTAAGGTTACACACTTTCTCTTGTTTTCGGGTTCAAAGTAGCCAAAGTCGCAAATACTACGATAAAACATGTAAAGTAATGTACAGCAACTATAATGTCCATGTCAAAAATGAACGTTTCCCAACATTCTGTTCGTATAGACGAGGAACGAAAAGAACAAATAAATCACCTTCACTTTTATAGATCAGCGTATTATTTTCAGTTGAGTAAAACGGCCTTTGACTTGCAAATTTTTCGTTTTAAAAATCAAAACACGCTTCAAATTTAAAGAAAGGAAAATCAAGATTTTTCCGTAGCCGTCCCCTTGGCTTTGTAGACGTAGGAACCATTGTAAATTCGTTTCAAATACGGTCGATTGTTTTTATACATCTTTTTGAGTATTGTGTAATTGTTCTTATTGTAAGACGTGTAATGTTTGTAATGCGTTACGTTACGGCAGTGGATGGTATAATTTGCATGTTTCGGTTTGAATTGGGTAACTAGGTGCTGTAGGCCGCGAACTAATATTCTATTAATTCATAACATATTAAAAATAAGAGTCAAGTGCGAGGCAAATTGGAGGTCGAGTATGATAAAAGTGGTTTGTCTAGTACGGCAGTGGTTAAGTCATGTGAGAAGCCCTTAGGGCGGCTTGATAAACTCTCGACACCAGAATTGGCCACTCTCATTCGATAAGAAGAAGAAGAAGGTAAGAAAACATTAGCGTACTTATAGGTTGTATGTAACACGAATTAACTCTTCCTTGCGTAAGCTCTGTAAGTATAATGAAAGCTTTTTAGCAGCCCTGACTCTCGGCACACATATACGTATGTATATATGTATACCGGATATTAGATAGATAATCTATTTTTTTATAGATATTTATACGCCAATATAAGTAACAAGTGGTTTACTGTACCTACCAGACTGCAGAAGTCAGTTTCCTGTATTCAACATAATAAGGTGTAACTCAGGTGTAATTTCAACCGGCGGCGGCCCTCTTAGTACTTAAATTAGTGGATTACGGAGTAAATAGTGGTAATAAAGCCGAGGACAGGTCGCGGCACGTCCTCGTGGCGATTATATACGATTCGATGCAGTTTGGTTCAGCTGCAGGTGTTTTGCAACACTAGATTTAGATTATCAGACTCTGAAGAGCATTGTATTGTTTTAGTATCGCCATGTGGTATGGTATGGTGTGGTATATTAGCATTTACGGGTAATTTTTAAGATCCGCCGATTTTCGAACTTTTACTTATTGAAATTGGCTCTACAGCAAAAGAAACATAGGTATATAACTAGGTACAAGCACCGCTTACTGAATGATACCCCATGTAATATTATAGTCGAAGTGTAAGGTCAGGAAGGTTCATCTAAACTAATATAAGAAGGCAAGAATAAATTTGAAACATAACTTAGAGGAAGCCTAGCCAATATTTGCACAAAAAACATGACCAGTTTACTAAGGATTACTTAGGCATAAATAATATCTACTATTTACCTAGCGTGACACATCTACACTATCATCAGTAATTCGAGATATTTCCTGTCAAGTTACGGATCATGTTCTTTGATGTGACTGCACGTAAACGCAAATATTAAACTGACATCATTTTAAACACAAGTTAAATGTGGATACGAATTTTGTCTACATTTTTTGCTCGTCAGTTTTGATTGCTTCTGACAGAAACACATATTATTAAAAATTATATTCTCAGAGATAATCTGAACCACGTCTGAAGATAACCACGGCTTTGTCGAGATAATTGCTACAAACCATTAGGATAATAGGAACCAGCTGGTACAAGTATAATAAGAGGCAAGGATTTTAAAGATAAATTGATGGCACGGAGTTCAGAAATCATCAATCATTAGATGATGCTAAGCTAAGATGACAACGTTGTAAAAGGTTTCCATAAAATAATTATAGGTAAGTAAATGATAATGTTCTTGAAGCTAGAAAAGTGGTTTCTATTATACTCATAATATTTTAAATTTAATTAAGTACTAATACGGTAAAATGTGGAAAAATAATATTTTATTTGTTTACACAATTACTTAACCATTTTTGGGTGCAGGGGTTGATGAGGTTCTAAGACAAAAATGTTCAAGAGAGCGGCGATTTGACGTCCTTTCGTGGGTTTCAAAATACGAGCAATACGTATCAAAAGAACCTTTTTTTCTTCACAACTTTTCTTCCTTCTTCTTCTTAATAATTTATTTCTAATAACTATTTCGATTTAAAAAATCGAACTCGTATGATGGACTATGGCCATCTACTATTTCGTGTTAACACTTCGATCAAATATATGTAAATTTTTGATCGAAGTTTTAACATTAAAATTTCATCTTCAAGCATCAATATGGCACACACTAGCGCATACGTCGATACTTCAAGTGCGCCACAAGGCCGCCGGCATGGAATCAGTGCATCAAGTGCTCTCGGCGGAGATAACGTGACACCGCGGGGTATTTCTGTTGATGCTTGTATTTTTGAAACCCACTGTGGAGGACGTTTCTTTACATTTTTGAAGAAGTGTTAGGAACTTATTTTTATTTCGTGGGTATCTTAATGACGTGGGTGGCGACCGTTCAGTCAAAGCTGAAATAGATACACTTGATGCTTGATTATGAGGTACATAAGTTTTAATCTAAGATACTTAGGTGTATTTATTCTGAAGGTTGCGTCCGATTTCCGATAAATTACACAATTACATAGTATGGTAAGTTAAATACGAGTAATTCAAGGAATTTGTTTCGACTGCCTAAATCTAAAGATTGCTACGTGATTTTAGCAGATTTTTATCCCCCAACGATGTCGCAATTATACATTTGCAAAACATTAAAATTCATTTCTGGTACACTATAAGTAACAACTCAATGATTGTAAATCAAAATCAGTCCATTCAACTATTTGGTACCTTCCTATCAACCAAATGACATAGCATTGTGATAGGTAAAAAGCTTACTGAAAGGTCCTGACTTATGGTTCCTAAACATGCCTCGTTCTTTGCCCCTAATTCACAGAACCACGCCATTCGCTCGTAAAGCAACCCCTTTCATGGCAGGAATACGATAGAAATAGGGAATAAATGCATGGTAAAGTGCGCTGGTAAAGATTTAGGGTGTAGATGCAAAATGAATACAGGGAAATAAATGCAGTTGAGACCTGTGAGGAACTAGGTTGAGTATAAACTGCTTTGGATTTACCTCAGCAGATTTCTAGAATTAGTTACTTACTTCAAAATCTTGCCTAAATTATACTTAAGAGATATTAGAAAGAGTAAAGAATTATTTTCATAGGCAATTATAGAGTGAATAAAAATGCTATACAATAACACATTCTACATGATTACTATGTTATACCAAGGATAGTATTACATAGTAAATTATGAGGATGTGTGATATTCAATACCAATGCATTTGCATATTTTGTACTAGCTGGTGCCGGCAAATTCATCCGCGTGGAATAATTATTACCATAAAAACGGTTTTAGTGAGTTAATCTTAAAAGATAGACATATACTGTGGACATTTTGTTAGATCATTTCAAGAGGAATAATTCTCTTATGAGTACATATGTATTTTTAGATATCTTGAACCGTTTTCGCGGCACACGCAACAGAAGCCCTCAAAGATGAATAATTTTTCCCCGTTTATCCCCCATTTTCCATTGTTTCTTTGCTCCTATTAGTTGCAGCGTGATGTTATATAGCTTAAAGCTGTCCTGGATAAATCTCTCGACTAGACGTCTATTCAACGAAAAAAATATTTTTCAATTCGCACCAGTAGTTCCTGAGATTAGCGCGTTCAAACAATCAAACAAACAAACAAACTCTTCAGCTTTATAATATTAGTATAGATTATTTATTCAGCATAGCAAATACAGGTGTACACATTGCAGGTCTCTAGGTCAATGTTTACATAAATTAAAATCTGTGAACAAAACAGATGGAGCCTGAAGTAAACAGAGATAATTGACTGATGGATACTAAAATAAAAACTGTAAATAGGAAAGCTGGAGAATAATGGAAAGTGTGATTAGGTATAATGATAGTGGCCAATTCTACTTTGAGATAGTTTAAAACCTAATACGGGTAATCATAGAAGTCTCATTAACTGTCATTCAGTTCATTGTAGTGATCATGCAGAATATCTTAATTATCTGAGCCACATACAAAGTGGGAAAGTAAACAATATGCTAATCTTCTTAATCAGCTGAAATATTACTTTGCACAGCTGAAAGATACAGGTCTCAAGTATTGTGGGAAAGTTTCAAGGCTACAATGATCAACCTTGAAATACTTAAATTTATGAAGTATTTCCAAAAACCTTAGGACTTTGCCATTTTATGTACATTGTGCTACCCAATAACCATCATTGACGGTCTAAGGCTGAGAGAGGTTTTTTATAGGTACCTGTTATTATATTGAATAGATAGATTAACTCTTTATAAAACACTAATATACAATGATACATAGATAGATAGATAGATAGATTAACTCTTTATTGTTGACACATATTAAAAAACAGTACATAAAACAAATTGTATCTAAACTAGTGCCACAAGCGGCGGCCTTATCTACTAAGTCTAAACAAAACTTTAAAATTGTATCCTAATGGCAACCTTATCACTAATAGTGATGATCTCTTACATATTACCAATCTAGTAGGAATATATCTAATGCAGTTTATTACATTAAAAATAGATTATTACCTGACTGCAACCCGGACACTGGACTCATCTGAGGCCATGGCTGTAGACCCACCTGAAATGTCAAAATAATGAAGATTACACTTTGAAATCTAAAAAAATAAACATTTATCTACTTAGAAGAATAAAGTTAAGATAATAGAAGACTTAATTTTTTTATTAAGTATATTTTTGTATACAATACCTACATTTATTTAAATTTAAAAAATATTGTTTAACGTTTGCGTACCTCATGTGAGGTTGTAATGGTGGATATACTTATATTTAATGTGATCTTTATGTACCCATTTACATGCAAATAAATAAATGAATGAATGAATAAGATTTATTAACTGACAAAAAAATCATCTTAGTACTTCTTATTAAGTAGGTACAATAGATGATAGTCTGTGTTAAATTTCTTCCAAATACTTAACTACACTATGTTACTACTGAGCTGCTTAACAATCATAGATCATACAGTTTAGCTATTATCTAGCTAGTCTGAATAGTAGAAGTAGTAGCATCACTAGCATGCAATACTCAGGCTATGAATATCTCGATAAAAGAACTTTCAAGGACTATTTCCGAAACTTCCGATACGCTAATCTGTTACGAAATAACGAAGGTAAATCCAAAGGATTATGCGACATTAGAGTCACTCAAGCATCATAATTAAATAACGAACGTCGTAGATACGGAGAGATACGCGAGTTTACAAACAAAACAAAGCGTAATTGGATAGAAAGGTCTTAATCATAGGTTTCGATAGTGATACGAAGATAGCGGTTGGTTACGCTACAGTGATCAATACAAAACAAATGCCATGTGATACTTACAAAGGGCTCAGGAATACTTAATTACAGCTTCACTAGATCACATTTCACACAACGAGCACGACGAGACAACCCCTGAGCCACTAGATTCGAGAAGTAGCGTTATTTACGAATATCTTTCACCATTATTTTATGACAATACAATTTGCTCTATTGAGCAATCACACGACGCAGACTAATATAGGAATAGATTTACTTAGTACACTTGTTCTTAAGCCTGATAAAGCTTTCTATCCGATTTATTCAAACGGTTTTTTTTTATCGGAAATTAGAAATCTAGAAAAACACAACACAACACTCGCGTCGCGTCGTGAATCGTTTGACAACTGACTGATTGCGGTTGAGTTGACAGACGCTCAGCTGACTGACGCTAACTTGATTTTGACAGTGGAAAGTGTGGCCACTCTACACAAAAACGTATCTACTATTTCATAGTTTATTTTATAATAAGAAAATAGGTATTTTGTAAGATTTTACGTGTAAGACAGTGGTGACAAATATGGGGATTAAATATGAGGAATCATGCCGGGATTACGAGCACTACCCCCAGCAATGAGGAGGCGACGAAGACAACTATAAAAAAAATCTTTTTCATATTTTAAGTTTAGTAGAAGTACCTAGTACTTCTAGTAAGTTTTTAGTTTTAGCATAATAAATGTATTACATTTTGTTGTGTAAATAAAAACTAAAGAAAACGGTTATTTATTCATAACTTATGAAACATAAAGTAACTGACTAATAGTATATATTTACAAGTCTTAGACATAATATTAAAATATATAATATACCTAAAATAAAATATGAAGTAAAATAAAACAAACAAAAATTAATCAAAGAGCCCACCCCGGATTGCTCCCGGCGCAAAGGTTCCCATTACGCTCGCCGCGTTGCCACATTGAATCGCGATGGCTAACCTTTGCACCAAAAATGATCCAGAGCGGGTGTCTCCCGTCTTCTCGTTAATTCTCGTTAGTAAAAACTTATTTATTTTTATCTACTAAAATATATTTTTATATATTATTTGACAATGGCAATAAAATAATTACCGATGGTAGTGACATCTGTGTTGTGTTTCCAAAACTATTTCAAGAAGCAGATCAAAGCAATTACACGTTGATTCAATAGATGGCGGTAAAATAGCATTTCTGCACCTGGTTATATAATAGACGAATAGATGGCAGCACAACTGTGTAGCTGAGGTGTAACATTAGAACAAAGAGCTTGTAAGAATAAAGCTTCTATAGAAAATATTCCAATCTACACACTATAGAACTTCTATCGGTAAGTCAGTTTGCTCCTGCCTGTGTTATATTTCATCCAAAAGAAATATTAAGAAAATATCCTATCATGTGTATACGACTTGCTATAAGCTTAGCTGTAGGCATACACAAGGTAATATCGTCTGTATTTACAATTAATTGTTATTTATACTTGACAGGTAAGTATTTACTAAGAAGAAGAGCTAAAGGATAGAAGATAATGTGTTGTTGCTTGATGGTTTTACAGGAAGAAGGCTGCAAATAGAAAGTCAGGAAAGATCTGTCAATGCTCTGTACCTATATAGGTACCTATACCTACATATATTTACTTATTAAGAACCTGTTGTTTCTTTATTTTTAGTTTATTGGAAAGTAACTAATTAAAATTGTCGCTTTACTAACAAGTTCAGCTAAGTTCTAAGTTATATTGTATATCTTTACTGTACAGGTTTCTTATAAAACTAAGTTTGCACCAACATAGTTATTTATGTATACCTGCTCAGGGTTACAAGAAAATGGGATCTAGATAATACGCCAGATTAAAAAACCTTCTTACTTCTGATATGATGAAGTTTTTAATGTATATGCATAATCTACATATACTTACCGAAAATATATTTCGCCAATTAAGGACTCCGAAGACGTTGAGATTATCAAACGTCGTCATTTTGGGATTCATTGGTTAGCTAACCGTTTTCAAGGCGATGAATTTTCCTTCCAGAAAATCTGTGCTGCACAAAAACTCTCACTTACGAGTACTTCAATATATCCTTTGCTCATCGCGCAATAGAAAAGAAACCTCAGAAATAGGCTTTGAGGAACAAGTTATCGTCATTATCAGCTTGTCATCGCCCACTTTTAAGCAATCAATCAAATATTACGTGTTGTACACCACAACGACATAAACAAATAACTGGAGAAATGGTAACTACCCTAGAATAGGACATTGGGCAACCTTATCGCTTAAGTTTCTGAGCATACGCCTGCAGATCTCCCAGATATTCCCTGACATATTATAGCATGTTTTTGACTGAGTGGTGGCCGAGAACAGGTACACGGAGTGTCGAACGTCCAGTAGCGAGATGGGTTGACGACATAGTAACTGTCACGGGTCGAACCTGGACGAGATTGGCAGAGGACCGAGACTGTTGGCATGACAAAAAAGAGGCCTATACATAGTGAAGAAAACCAGTTGTGGATGATGATGATGACGATTTTGAGCAAGGAACTCTGTAAGAAATAGTTATTAATAATCGTTCGCAGGCAGACGGCACTCAGACAGGTCCCAGTGTCATTGCTCCCAGAAATAAGACGAGAGCATAAAATACAAATTGATCTGAAACCGTTTCACTTAGCTATAATTATGTCATTACGGACGGCTCGCAAAAACCGGCACGAATCTCAGCAGGGTCGCCAAGTGATGGAAACTATAGGTATATTTATTTAACTAGTGGGTACTTGCGGCTTCGCTCGCATTAAGAAGTAAAACATGCATCCCCTATCTCACCCCTTTAAAAGTGACATTTCCAGAAATACTTTCCTAGCGGATAACATCTATCTGCATTCCAAATTTCAGATCCGTCCCGTGGTTTGGGCGGTGCGTTGATAGAACACTATATCAGTTAGTCGGTCACCTTTGAGATTTATATATTTTGATTCTCATTGTCTCATGTGACTACGTGGAGTGGGTACAATGCGAAAAACTCCTTCTTGCCTAATCATGCACACGAACAAATTATAAAGCTGACATTTAATCAATCTCGTTAAAAAAAATCTGAAATAGATAAAAAATAGAAAAGCACAGGTTTCCTCACTTTAAAAAAAAACGTACAGTCGCTAGACAAATATCAAATAAAAATCTAGTACCTAACTAAAACTAGTAAATCTTATCGACAACCCTGCGATAGAAATAATCTTGTTTCTAGCAATCCCATATGAATGCATTATAATAAGATCTTAATACTAACACAGATACGTGGTGGGGGAAACACTGTGACTCACATCTTTGCTACCTGTGTGGTGTAGAAAATAGTGAATTTATCCATGAGTACCCTTCCTCCCAAGATAGGACTTACGAAAATATACAATGAATAAGGATCATAAGTTCAAGCTTTAAGCATTATGTTGTACTATTTTTTTAATTACCTATTCGAAGTTTGGGTTACATTTGTTATTACTAATAAAACTCGTAAATAAAACCCGAATAAAGTGTATACGCCGTTACGTAACTTAACATCACGGGAGTTTCAGTCCTACAGAAAATAATCTTCTTTCAAATATAACAGCCTAACTGTGGAACTCCTTGCCCGAATCTCTATTCCCCTTGAACTATAATCTGTCGGTCTTCAAGTCGAGAGTAAACCGGTTTCTTCTAGGCAAGCGCGCTAAATTGTAGACTATAACGGCAAGTTGTAGTCAAGCGTAAGCCTATATCATGTAAGCTTAACATAGATATTTTAACAGTACATATTTCATTTTACATTCGATTATTTCTAATAGGAATAATCTCTATTTACATTGGCACACAGAACCTCAAGGTGTTCTATATAACATAAATACTACTCAAAATTCCTATGTCCTCGTCAGTCGCATAAATAATAATTTAAATTCCGATCAGTTTGCGAAGATCATTATCGTCCCGTCTTATTTATTAAACGATACGAATATTCCGGCGAAGCGAGAGATTTAATCGAGGTTTTTATAATAATTGTGTGGTGATTATAATTATCGGGTTACAAGAGAAATCGGCAGCAAATTAATGTTTTGGAGAAATCTGTATTTTTTACACAATAATAAAAGAAAACGGTTTTTGTCTTAAAAACTGAAACTCTGGAGAAATAATCAATAATAATAATGAGGTTTTTGTCTTTTTAGTCCGCTAACTTAGACATAAATAATAATTTGTTTACATAGGATTTATTGTCATACAATGTTCAGTCAGTAAATAAATCTAAGTTAGTTCGTATAAGAGTGTCTAACTCTGGTATTGAGAGTTTTCAAACCACCTAAAAAGCTAATTGAAAGGAAAGCTTGAAAACAACGAGGTAGATTTCAAGCGGTTTTCAAGTAAGTAGGTACTTAGATAGTACTTGAAGTTTTCAATTGGAAAACTTGGTAAAAACTAGACCGAATCCGGAACGAGTCCAGGCGAGTAAAGACGTAATCCAATTTTCACCAATCTTTATTTCAAGCCCGTCTACACGCTTTACAAACATACTTCCCAATGAAAGTCATCAGCAACAAGCCAGATGGCGGTACGGTGTTATCTCATGCCGTATTTAAAGTCACTTGACAAAGAAACATTGGACTCCATTCTTAATGATTGAAAAAAATATTACTTGTCAAACTTTTTATTACCTATTTATTATTACCACCCCGTGGTGTTACTTGCGTTGATCTGGAATAAAAAGCATATAAGATAATCCAGAGTACATTTTTTTAAACTAGATAGGCTCACGCTTGGCTACTACTAGCCTGATGTTAAGCGACGTTATAATCTACGATCTAGCGCGCTTGCCTTGAAGAAACCAATCCACTCTCAACTTGAAGACCATTAAATATATATTATAGTACGAGGGGAATAGAGATTCCGGCAAGGAGTTCTACAGTTTACCTCCATATCAAATTTCATACAAATTGATTCAGCCGTTCGAGTGTGAATGTGATACAAATAGGTACACTACACTATATACACACAAACTTCCACCTTTATAATATTATTAATATTAAGATGTAAGAAATGATACTACGATTATAAATAGCAATTAAAATATTAGGTTTTTTTTTGTTAGAAGAATTATTATTTATAAAGTATGTGAACGGGGTATCACTCCTTGTGATTTGTTTGTAGCTCGCCTCTGTAAGTCTGTAACCATTGAGCTATACTTTCCAGGAAACTCGGGACTTAGGACTGGAAATCTTAGAAATTTTCTACCATGTAGCTGTACTGCTTTTATGCTTTAAAATATTTACAAAAATACCTAGTTCAAGCTTGGTTTGGCTAGTGATTATTTACAAACATATACATACAACGATGCTAGGTAAATGAATGTACATAGACATAATGTGTTAATGTAATAGAATATTTTATCAAAAGTGCGCTGGCACCATTTTCTTACTGGATTACTCACGTCAGTATATGCGAATACATCTATAATGTTGACACCTATGACGATTAATTTATTGCTTCAATTTTTTTTTTTATTGAATTTAAAAATTTGTATAATGTAACATGAAATTGTGGGGCATTGTAACAGAGTAGTGACTTTCCGTCTTGATAAATCGCACCGTCATTAAAGATCCCGTAGTTGTATCAGCCAAAATTTGATACCATTAATAATGCCAAAGAGGTAATAAAAATGAATATTGATTCATAAGACCAAGAATACCTACTTGGTTACGAAATAATAATAATTGAACGCTTGCCTGGATTATATCACTTATAGCGATAGAGGCGACTCTTGTAGCAATAGCTTACTTTCTTCTTTTTTGTTACAGCTTATAGCACTAATACATAATATGAGTATGCATTTACTTACGGTATATGTAAATCTGTTAAAGCGTTATGTACATATGTCAGATGTCGTGCGTAGTTTGAAAATTCTCTACACTATGGTTAGCTACTATCATACTTTAAGAAAAAAAGATCTGCGATATTATCAAAGAAGTATAATAATAAATATTATTTCATATTATTTTGATTTCTTCATACTGTATAGCAGAAATAATGAAAGAAGTATTGTAGAGAAAATGTGACTACAAAAACTCAGTGGTTTACAAAGTCGTCTTCAGCTTAATAAATTGTTTGCGAGATCTGTATTTCATTAGGCGAGTAAAATCTTGTTGCTCGCTTCCATTACACTGCTAGGGAAAAATAATCCTGTTCTCAACATTTTGATCAAATCACAGCCTGGCTTTGTATCCAACATGGGCTAGACTTCTCAGAACTACGGGATTTGATCGCGTTTTGATCTCGTTCAGAGACATGGGATTTTCGACGATTTGCTGCGAGATACAGGGTTTAGAAATAAAAGCGGGTATTTACGAGGTAAAATTATTCGTAATGTCTTAGAACAAAACCGCAGCTTTTTTGAGTATTCCAACTGCCGTAAATGTTTCCGAATACCATTTTTGCAGCGTATAGGTTTACGCTTGACCACGGTTCGTCTAATGTAAGCTATGTACATAATGTTGCGGTCTACACAGCATCCCTGCAAAGATCTGTTCTAAAATACAAAATACAAAATCATTTATTTATCAATTAATTATTTATCACATTTTTTAGTTGTGATGTTGTAATGTGTCATTATGACAACGTAAATGGATTACTTACTCCAAAAACTTTATCCGCGGCAACATTTAGTGCTACTTTTACTGTCGAATTCATTCCTAGTTTTCAGTGTAATACTCGTATTTGCAACAAGTTGCATAGATGAGGCTACTTCAGGCCAATATTTAGACGAGGCAGGAAACATTCCCTATATAAAGCCACTGGACAGCGACTTAAGTGCACCTGGCTCACTTTTTATTGTTATAGGCTTACTATAAGTGCTAGTACAGGTATTAAAAGTAAATGCTACCACTTCATACGTAGCCAGCGTTCATACCTAGAGTTAACGAGGGAGTCAATGAACTTTTAGTAGGGCCGTTGATTCAGCTCGCTTGATTAAATTTCTAGGAATAAGTTTATAATACTTAATCTTGCAACTGGTTGGCGCATGGAGCGAGCGGTGTTCCTTTGTTTAGATCCAGAGACAGAAATCAAACGAGTAATGTGATTACTTACATAACAAGTGCTTTCTTATTTGTAATACAAGTCCGTTACCTAATGCCGTTTACCGTCTTGATCATTTTTATGTACCTAGATAAAAATAGGTATGAACAGATAAAATGCTACGACATTGTTACAAACTATTATTGTTTTCCTTTTTTTTCTGTAGACATAAGAGATGAAAATCAATTTATCTGATGACAAGAGTTCTGTTTCGGAGTTTTAAATAAACACTGGCAGTTTTATAAATAAGTACGCAATTTCTATATTGTTATGTTTTAGGTGTGTCGACGGTTATTCGTAGTGCCATATGATTAATGATTGACATGACTATTTATGACCCAATAAATTGTTCTCCCATATCAGAAGCACACGGTATGCCTATACTATACCAAACGCAATACTGTTTAAGTTTTACACACAAAGAACGGAATGAAAGGTCATCAATCATGAATGAGCTTTCAGCCCGAAAGTTAGGGTTAGTTTCAAACCCTTTTGGTTCAACTATTTGGTATTGTTCAAACTTGAATTAGGAATGCATGTGTGTGATAGAAAGAGCAGCTGGAAATTAGTGGATTACATAATGTATTGGTTTACATATTGATAGATATGACTATATTAGCAGCGCCGTGGAGTTTTAATGACGTTAACCTGGGAGAAAAAGTAGTCCTGGGCTATTTTTTATTCCGGAGTAACGCAGATTAGAGTGGCGTTATTCGTGTTGTCTGGATTACCACAGTAATCCTCACACCGCCGTCAGTAAATCCATAGTAGTATATGTTTTTGATTGTTATTTTTGTTGTATTTCTGGTGTACAATAACGACATAATGATTAGAAAAAATAATTTTCAAAGAGAGTTCAATACTCTTGCACAGAAAAAATGCTAGTAATGTTGTATTGTGTGTATGTTTGTATATATTTATGTGGCGTGCGGTCACAGCCGGGCTCAGTGCGTGGAGTGAATGCCCCTAGAAACAATATGCATTTATGATTTTACCACCGTTCTGACCTGGCTGCAACTAGCCGGTAATCTGTAACGCACTATGCTGGTGCTACAGCCAGCTTAGTGCATGAAAAAGCATAAGAAAAATTCTGAGATCTTCTTATAGAATCAGAGTGGCCAAGGGCTTCTGACATGGCTTAACGACTTCCGTACAAGACAAACAGCCGGGACCTACAGTTTAACGTGTATACACGTTAAACGGTAGGTCATTTCGGGCATTACAAAATTTTCATCACTTGAGTATTCAAGTTTGTACTGGACAGCCAGACATGATTTCAGTGTGATGTAAAAACTGATTTTTAATTAAATATCCTACCAAACCGTCCGCCAATGACCCATTTGTTTTGGCTTTTGCTGGTTCACTAAAAACTTATTTTTTCTTTAGGTTAAACATTGTGATTGGCTAGTCCCGCTGCAGAAATTCGCGAATGCTAGTTTAGGGTATCAAATTTTATATCAACCAACCGATTTAAAGTCTAAAAGGGATAATCTCATACTTTCAAACTTTTGCTATATATTTTTTATTGATACTTCTTACGTTAGTCCTCCTATATAGGCTGCAACACACGACAATGTGCGTAAAGGTGCGTATACACGGACTACAGGTCAACGATCAATTGTGTGGCGCGGGGCATGAACCAGTGCACGGGGGAATGACACCTGTCAACTATAGCTTAGTGTTTTTAGAATAAAAATCTCCTTTCTTAAACCTTTGTTATCAAATAATAAATTCATTTTTCGTAAGTTAGACTTCTATCAATGTAGGTACTTCTTCTTCTTATCGAATGAGAGTGACCAACTCTGGGGTCGAGAGTTTATAAAGCCGCCCTAAGGGCCTCTGACATGGCTTAACGACTGCCGTACTAGACAAACAGCCGGTATTAATATACTGACATGTGATTATTATAATAACAAAAAAATCCTTTAATTTTAGTTCGGTACTAACATATGACTTAGACTAGAAATAATTGCCCATCATTTTGTATATATATAAACAAAGAACTCAATTCAGTTACACAGTTTTCGTCTACAGCATAAGACAGAGCATTGATTTTTGCGCTATGATTTTCTTTTTTAAACTAGAGAGGCTCACTCTTGACTACAAATCGCCTGATGTTAAGCATAGATGTAATCTACGATCTAGCGCGCTTGCCTAGAATAAACCGGTTTACTCTCGACTTGAAGACCGATAAATTATAGTTCGAGGGGAATAGAGGTTCTTTGCAAGGGGTTTCACAATAAATATATGATAAATATGTTAAGTTTTAGAAAACCAAGAATATTAAGTAACAACTAACAAGCAAGGTCTGTGCAAATGTCATACAATATTAATTTATTCGTCGCAAGGACCTGCTTGGAAGTGTACTGTTAGTTGCAACTTACTACATCTGCTTTTTATATACGTTTCTGAGTAAAACATCTGGTTATTTTACTCACAGAATTTTGTTGTAGAATATCACTATCACTACATAGAATAAAGCAAGGTCGCCTCCCGCGTCTGTCCGTCTCTGTATCTATGTATGTTTAGATCTTTAAAACTACTCAACGGATTCTGATGTAGTTTTTTTACATAGATAGAGTAATTCAAGAGGAAAGTTTATATGTATAATAAGAGCGCGTGCGAAGCCGCAAGCAAAAGCTAGTAGTAACTAAACTTATAAGTAAGTATTAAAGCGCTAAGTGAATTAAAAAATCGCTAATTAAGGGGAATCAATAATTAATTAGGTCTCAGTAATTAGGTTCTGGACTATGTTTTATTATGAAAAAGAGCCAGCTGAAAATACGGTATTTGAAATTCCATCTCTCCAAATTTAGTAGGATGTATGATATTTATATATATATACTTTTTATAACTAATATAATATTTATTTTAATAGTATGCTGGGCACGCTGCCCTCTGGTAGTGGACTGGAGCACTTAGATTATCTTTAGGCTTTTCTAAAGATTTTCTAAGTGCCCCTTTTTGTAGTAGTTAGAAGTAGTATGTTTAGTTTTTCTTCCCTTGTTTTTATATTTTATTATTGTAAATAAAATTTCTTTTTATGACAATAATTAAAATAAATGAAGTAAAAAAATACTTTATTAATTCTATGTAATTTTTTCAAAATTAAAAACAGTAATAAATACACTCATACTATTTATATGTACATAGAAAGGAATACCGGCAGAAAACTGCCACTCCACTACCCATTAATCTCCAGATCTACTTTCTCGATCTCTATCAATATTATAATACCTTATTAAATTCAGTTTGCACTTGATGGATGTTTCCTCGAGAAATCGTACTACCAGGTAGTAGCAGGCGGGAAAATTCGTGTCAAATAGAAAAGCGGTGATGAAAGGGGAAGCCGCGAGGAACCTGATCTAAAGTGTTCGGTACATGTGTAGATGTGTACTGGGTTACCACCAAACATATTGGTGATACGTTGAGCCAGAAAGAGGCCAGCATTTTGGTCACGCGTCACGAAAATATTATATTATTAGTGTGATTATTTAATAATTTTATTTTTAAAATTTTATTTAAAATTACTAATTATTTTTTTTTGTCATATACAATGGTTACATCATTTGTATACTTATGATGAAAATAATTATATCATATTGCCATGGATTGTTACAAGTAATAGATCTATGGAATTGCGTTACTCCTGTGTGTGTATTATAAGAGCATAAACCAAATCCACTTTTTGGTTCCAAGTTTTCAGTTGATGTGTACGAGGTTTTAGGTAACTGAAAAAAAAACATCAAGACATGAAGGGGTTTCCACCTATTTTGCGTCTATTTCAAAATGCAATTTTAAACTTTCTCTGACATTTGAAAGGATCATGAGCTATTTTGTCAAGTGCTGAACCCGCACTATGGTTGTTTAACTTAAACTTTTATTGGAAAATGAGTGAAAATAGTCACGACCGACAGGATTCTAACCTGCATATTTCTGATCACCGTCCGCAAGTTTACTATCTGCCAGGCGCAGAAAATCCACACTCATTTCCAAACACTTCAGACTAAGCGGCTGATGGATTTCAAAGGATCGTCATCATACACTACCATTTATATGACCTTTGAATTTCATGCGAGTTCCACGAGGATTCATTATGATAAAAAAATGGTTTAGTCAGACATAAGACCTCTCTGTAGTGTTAATTTTTTTTCATTAATATAGCGACTCTCGCACAAGCCATGAACCACATTCGGCTCGTATTGTGAGATGCTAAAAGCTATATCCTATCCACTTTCTGTTTCGTGATGTTTGAGCTCTGTTTTTAAGATACATATATGGATTGAGTTAGCCATGTATGCTTCTCACACACGAGTCGTAGGTACCTAATCTTGACACGTCTAAAGCTTTTTAGTACTTTAGGATTACTAAAACTAGGATTTATTCTGTGTATTTCAGTTTCAGACTTTTAGGTAAGTGCTAATAAAATATGTACATAACTAAGTCTAACTTGCTTGAACGAATAAAAAATATTTCAAAACAACTATTTTTCAACAAATAAAACTATCGAGTGAAGTATACGTAATCGTGTTTTGGCGTTTTTTTTTGTCTTAACACTGAATCAAAATTATATAAACTGAAAAAAATTTAGCTCTATCTTATATACTTCTATTTTATTTGATTTTTATCAAACGTCGATTTCACATAGTACCCCCGTCTTAATTTATTTTTATATTCGATGTTTAAAGAGATATACCAAAAGCTTTTCGGCTGACTACGTATTGTTTTTTTAACCTTAACAATGCACACACAGCATTATCGATTGAAATGAATCATTCATTCTGATAGTAATGCTGTATTAATTAAAGAAGCTCATTTCACAAGCTCTTAACACGCGCATTCTTAACTTTCAGACAAAAGGCAAGTTTATTGGCGATAGATTGGTGAACACATGTAAAGCATAAACAAATTCACAGTCTCCATTTTGTCACCTCCACTCAAACATTCAGCCAAATCCGTCAATACAAAAGCATACGATTGTTCCATCCAAAGGTTCCCAGTCTTGTAAAATATTCACAAGTCAGAAGGTCAAGGTCAGGATATAGTTTGGTTACGCGCCTGTTACCGAGGAGGCGAGATTAATTATTCTGTTGATAAATTAGAGTAATTTGCCTTTAGACAGATGCTACCAAGATGCCAACGTCGTTTATTATATACGGCTACAGAGGGCGTGTTGTTTAGAGCCTATTCATATAAATATTAAAAATAAATAAATAAATATTTCAGGACATATCGCAAAGCGCCATCTAGCCCCATACTAAGCTTACGCTTGTCATTCTTTTCATACATACATATTATACATAGAAACGACCAGACTCAACAAAAGTAATTAATAATAATAATTACTTGTGTTATGTGGGAATCGAACCCGCACCCCTAGATAAGGAGGCAGAGCCACTACCAACTAAGCTAACAGAGCAGGCAAATATATATATATATATATATATATATTGAAGACCATAACCCTCCATGTTATAAAAAAATAAATCCTCAATTAAACCACAAAAATAAAGAATATCTTAAAATATGTACCTACAACGTGCGGTCCCTCAAAAATGACACCAGAAAAATACAATTCGATAACGCAATACAACATTTAAAGTACGACGTTATGGGTCTCTCAGAAGTTAAGATAGCCGGCGAAAACATAATAGAATATAGCAATTACATATTTATGTACAGAGGCGATAAAAAAGCTAGAAACGGAGTTGGGTTCATAGTAGCACCTCATATGAAAAAGTACATAATCGAATTCAAAACGTATTCAGACCGAGTAGCAAGACTTGATCTGAAGTTGGACGACGAATCCATTATAAATATCATCCAAGTATATGCACCTACTGAAAAAGCAAAAGAAAAAGAAGTTACAGAATTTTACCGCCTACTACTTCTAGCTCTGGGTGGTACAGGAATGGATACAATTATAACCGGAGATTTCAATGCAAAAATAGGATTGCCGATACAAGAAGAAAAAGAAGTCTGTGGACTCTACGGATATGGAGAAAGGAATGAAAGAGGTGATATACTGCTTAACTTCTGCTGTGAAAACCGTTTAGTTGTCACAAACACTCTTTTCAAAAAACCATCAAAATTGAAATGGACGTGGAAATCACCATCAGGTAACACACTCAACGAAATTGACTTCATCCTAGTTAAACAAAGAAAAAAAGCCTATAACGTTGAGGTAATATCTACAAAATTTTCCACAGACCACAGGATGGTGAGAATAACATATAATGTACAGATTCAGAAAAAATGTCGATCAAGATTTGGCCAGAAAAACAAGAACTATACCCCAATCGAAATAGAGTCATTGAAAAATCTAATGTCTCTGGAAGCACAAAACACATATGCAGAGACAAAAACCATAAATGAATCATACCGAAGCACAGTAAAAGCAATTAAAGAATGCGTCACAAAATTACCAGAAAAAAAGAAAGACGAAGAACCACCAATAATCAATTCTGCAATAAAAATATTAATTGACGAAAGAGAATTACTAAAAAGAACACATCACCGGACAAAACAACAAAGAGAAAGACTTAAACTACTGCATAGGAAAATTGTGAAATTAATAAAATCAAATAAACAAACATTGAAAATGCAAAGTTTTGAGAAGGAACTGGAAAGTCGCAGCTCTACTAAATTTACTCGGAAGAAGTATGATTCAAAAAAGGAATGGATACATGCTATCAAAAATAAAGCTGGGAAAAAAATCACAAACAGAGGGAATATTATAAAAATTGCTACAGACTTTTACTCTAGTCTTTACTCGGCCTCGACAACAGATGTTTTGGAACGAAATGTACATAAATTAGGAACGGTACCCTCTTTTATGCAACAGGAAATAGAACGCGCTATCAGAAAACTCAAGAAAAATAAGTCCCCAGGCGAAGATGGTGTTTCATCGGATACAATCATTGCCATGCTTGAACCTCTTGCATCCCAGTTGACCAAACTATTTAACCAAATCATGGAAAAACAAGAAATTCCAGAAGACTGGAGCTACTCGATAATCACTTTGCTCTATAAAAAAGGCGACCCAAAACTGATGGACAATTATAGGCCTATAAGTCTACTCCCGACTTTATATAAGCTATTTTCATCTGTCATTTTATTTCGCATAACAAGCGCCCTAGACGAGCAGCAGCCACGGGAACAAGCGGGGTTCAGGAAAGGTTTTTCTACTGTGGATCACATCTTTACACTAACACAATGTATAGAACGAAGTAGAGAATACAATAAAATCATATACTTGGCTTATGTAGACTACACAAAGGCGTTCGATTGTATATCACACAAATATCTATGGGAGAGTCTGAGAGAGCAGGGAATCAACGAAATTTACATTACAATCCTGAAAGAAATTTATAAAAATTGTCAAGCGAAGATCAAAACGGAAAGCATTGGTCCCGCTTTTAAGATAAAACGGGGTGTGAAACAGGGAGATCCCATATCCCCAAAAATGTTTACAGCTATCCTTGAGTCAATGTTTCGTAGATTGGATTGGTCTGCATACGGACTTAATATCAACGGAGAGCACCTCACACACTTACGGTTCGCCGATGATATTATAATCATGGCGGAGAAATTTGAGCACATGCAAAATATGCTACTCTCCCTCGACACTGAAAGCGGAAAAATAGGCCTACAAATGAATTTATCTAAAACAAAATTGATGACAAATGGCGACCCCAGACCTATCGTGCTTAACGGTACCAGCATCGAATATGTAAAAGAGTACATCTACTTAGGGCAACAGATATCATTCGAAGACTATACCTCAAAAGAAATAGATAGAAGAATCGCAATTGCATGGAAGAAATTTTGGGCAAACAAAGACATATTCAAAAGCAAGATACCAATACATCTCAAAAAAAGGTTGATGGACAACACTATACTTCCATCTCTTCTTTACGGATGTCAGACATGGTCGTTGACCAAAAAGTTAACACAAAAAATCGCCACTTTCCAGAGAGCCGCAGAGCGATCGATGCTGGGTCTAAGACTAATAAACAAAGTAAAAAATGTCGATATTAGACAAAAGACCAAAGTCATAGATGCAGTATCGATGCTCTGCAGGCTTAAATGGAAATGGGCCGGTCATGTTGCCAGATTTACAGATGGCCGGTGGAGTGAGCGCATCCTCCACTGGCACCCCCGAGACGGCGCGCGCGCGCGAGGCCGCCCGCGCGCGCGATGGTGCGACGACATCGTCCAGGTCGCGGGCGCGACGTGGACTCGAGCGGCGCAAGATCGAAACACATGGCACAACATGGAGGAGGCCTTCACCCGTCTCTGGGTGCCCTGACAGCGCACTTGTTTCAAATTGTTATATTTTAGTAATTACCTAGTTATTTTTACAAAAGACTGTTTAAAAATTTTAAATTCAGTTAATTATTATCTATATGTATATTTAAGTCAAGGCAAATAAAGGCTTTTTTATTTTATTTATTTTATTTTATTTATATATATATATAAGAAGTTAGTATTTGAATATGGGGATATAATAATATTCGAGCGACACCATTAAAGTTAATCAGGTAGATATTGTAATCTGTTGTAGCGAACACTTTTTCTGCAAAATACTTACGAATCGAACTAATTTATAGAAATACAAATATTACACAAACATGTAAAATACAAGCTTACGCTCGTTTTTTTAAAAATTATAATAGTTCGAAAATAAAACAAAATAATTAAAAGGAAACTTTATTTTTATTAGGCTTGAGGGCTGACATTAGAATTTTCAATGGTGATGGAAATATTAAGGTTGATATCTAATTTCATGTTGTCTATATTACAATATAAATTATTGTAATTCTTATGTAAAATTTAAGTTTAACCCACGAAACCATATATATCCAGGCCACATACTAGGAATAGCTGTAATATTGAATGCAAGCTTGCTTGGTGGTACAAAGACGCAGCGTGGCGCCGGTTCTAATGCTCCCACGGCTCCTGTCAGCCGCATGCTGCTCCACATATACAGGGTTACTGTACACTAGTTGTATCAACATCATCATCATCGTCATCTAACTTATGTCATATTTTCGTATATTAATAAAATATAAAAACAAGGCAAGAAAAACTAAACATACTACTTCTAACTACTACATAAAAAATCACTTAGAAAATGTTTAGAAAAGCCTAAAGATAATCTAAGTGCTCCAGCCCACTACTATAGGGTAGCGTGCCCAGCATACTGGCCGCATTACCACGCTGGATGGCAATGCTGATACGTTGAGCCAGAAAAAGGTCCGCATTTTGGTCATGCGTCGCGTCAACCAAGCGCTCCGAGAGGTTTTCGTATATTGCAACTAAGATCAAGATGTACGTACGAAGTACAACCTTGAGCACTGTAAGAATAAAGAACCAAATCCACTAAGGTGTGACTTCTATGTAGTCTTTATGAAACTAGAGCTAGACTGACATAATTAAGTCCCAGCTTGTAAAAAAATAATATGTAACAGTTTTGTGTGACCTATAATGAACTGAAATGAACAATGAACATTCTTTTTTTTTTAACCGACTTCCAAAAAAGGAGGTTATTAATTCTTCTGAGAGTAGTTTTTATATATCAAGTTTCCAATCTTATACTCCTAGTTAACAATTACCCTGTATATGGACCTCGCTACGATTTATCCACCAGAGTCGCGAGCGGGAAATGTTGCAATAATAATGATCCTTCTTCTTACACTTACTTTATGTATGAATGATATTTTCAAATGTGTGCTTTGAATCTGAATTGAAAATATAAGCTTGATATGTACTCGTATATTCAATGATTTTGTTCTCAAGTGTGTACCTAATACGCCTTTACATATGCATCATACTATACTCGTTGTTTTACTCGTTATGACTTGCTGAATGTATCAAATTGTGTAATTGAAAGGAACACTTAATATCTATCATTAAGTCCTTATATAAATGTCCAGACTTTACTAAATCATCTCATTGATTGAGTGCATTGCATGGCTTGTGCGTGCCGGTATCTCTCCAAAAATGTGTAAAATATTGCTAAACTGAGATTTTGTTTAGCTGTCATAATACTATGTCATGAATAGTTTAAACTAGACAGATTAAACGGTCGTCAGTGTGTTAGCGGGCACCTTAGCGAACTTGGCAAAGTCGTCTGTTGCCAAGTCCAGACAAACTTTACTTGTTAGGCTACGTCACGAGCTTAAAAGCTTACTACGTCAGATGTATACCTAGCTATATAGTTACAGGTAGCGCCGAGAGCAAGCCTTTATAAGTTTTGTTTCTTCCATCTCCGGCTTAACTTTATCCAGCGGAACTGTTATTACGGGGCTCTCGCTGCTGATAGGATGCAGTTCGCGGACGTCTATGCAGCCTCTCAAATATAATATATCGTAGCGGTAAACGCTTTATAGGCGCGGGGAGGAGTGGCTGCGGGGAGGGGGTGCGTTGACCTCGGCCGCTTTACGAGTGCATTTGCACAGTGACACCCCCCCGCCCCCTCCGCCCGCCCGCCTGCGTGTACGCAGCGCACGGCGTCATCGCAAAAACCGCCCGATTTTGATTGATACGGTCAAGTTTGCCAAGAATCCAGATTCGACGACGTCGCTAAAAAATTAAAGATGGCCGCTGAATTGGTTCCCAGTTGATTGTGAGGTAGTTGATGGACCTGCCTTGATGTGCTACTTGGCCAGCTTGTTTTATTGCTTTCTTGCTCAAAATTGAGTCGGTAATGTGAAATGAATTTGCGATGCCGAGGCGACTATTGTATGCGATTTTTTGGCGTGTTATTAAGTATTTATTTTGTGACACCATATTTATATGTTGCTGTTTCTGGTTTATCTCTAATGAAACTTGAAGAATCAATTTAAGACTCAAAGATTTCTCTCGCTCATTAGATTTCTGTCATTATAGGCTAGGTTTTCAATGCTTTAGATTTATGCAAGGTGTCGAGGTGGCAGAAATACGGTCAAAAATAATATCAGATACATAATATAATAACATATTTTTACTTATATAGATAGCTTTTAAGCTTAACAAACTTTCACATCTTTTTTTTTGCTTTGTATTAATAGAACTGCATTTCAGTAATTTGTATCGAAATATTTTCAGTGTACTCAATCAGACCCAGAGCAGTTTTATCACAAGTAAATATATCCCCGAGCTATTCAATAGAAACTGTTCCTAAGTTTGTATAACACATGCTTATCTTGTATAACATGGTTAAACACAAACAACAACACTGAACTATTTCCCTGAAAGTTTCCGACCCGATAGTAAACAGCAGGAGTCCCGAGGGAACCCTGGAGGCGCAATATATCATATATGGGTATTACCGGGACTCCATAAATACAGCCTCCGTCCGATGCTGCCCTACGTCATTCGGAGGATAGATATAAAGATAGACAGATAGAGGATAACGTATTGGACGAGTAACGAATGAGATAAGAAATATAGCAATGTACAGTACATACACACATACCTTAATATATTCTATTAAATCATTTTATGTATAAGATAGTATTTAAATTGCTTCAAATTTCATAGTATTTTTAAAAAATGCGCAAACAGTATACATAGAGTTATGTTTATACACTGTTTGCACATGAAAATTATTGAAAATGCCATTAATATATATGTTTTGTTCTATGTAGTATGATCGGATAGATAAATTGTGCCCTTCAATCTGTCCTTAGGTAAAACTAAAAAATGTAAGTATAGCTAAAGTTAAAGTTAGCCTGAAAACTGTGTTTATTCAGTTATGAAATATTATTTAAATTCTTTCTTCAAGATTGGTATAAAATAAAAAATACAATTTTAATTTTAAGTCAAGACAACTTAATTTGCCGAAATTAAGTGGAAAGTCTTTTCGAGAAATAATTCGATCAAGTCAACGTCTCCACGATCTTTTGAATACGAAATTGATTTCTGGGTAAACGTGTTCCTACAAATCGAATTTCGTAACGAAGTAAGCAAACATTTCTTACACGGGTTTACTCGGCCGGGTTTCGAGCTAAACGGTGAGTAAGGATGGGTGGCCAATAGATGAGACGATATGCGAGATAATAGGAAAAAACTTAACCAAGAGATAATTTGATATAAATCTATTTTTTGTCAAAGACAATATTGTACTATGATAGTACGATATTGTTTAACTCCGGTAAGAGGCTTGTAAGGCGGTTAGTAAACACTTGACACAGGTTTTGGTTACTCTCACATGTACCTACTTATTTGAGTAAAGTACTAATAAGGTTAAATTTATTAGGTTTTCATATATTTTTTTATTAAATTACTATATGAGCAGACTCTGATCACATATTTAGAATTTATTATACATATTAGTCCCGAAGGTGTCATTGCGTAAGTTTTACATACATAAGTCAATTTAAATGAGAGTGGCCAACTCTGGTGTCGAGAGTTTTCTCCGACATTGCTCACTGCTTAACGACTTCAAGCTACTATTATAACTTGTTTTTTTACTAAAACGGGTATCAACTTAACTTTAGTTTGCCTGATGTCAAAAAATACATGGAGCGTACTTACCCATTATAAACTGATTCAAGCTTTGAAGATAGCTGGAATAGACGGTCTTTTTTCTTAGCCTTGGTAATAAGTATATCATGAAGTGGTGTTTAGGCTCAACAGGCGCAGCTTAAAAGCGTCCATTTGTTCAGCTTCCGAGTGTGAAGAGTGGCCACACACCGAGACTCCTGCCGCCACTGACGGTGCCGACTGGTAGATTAGGGCTGAGATGTATTAAATGGAACTATCATAGACCCAGTCATAAGTTTTTTTTATAACAGTGTACATAAGAAAAAAACAGACTTTCAGATTCGAGACTTCTTCTCATGATATCACAACTCTTCCTGATGATATCACAATTTATGTGAAGGCCTAGTAATGATAACGATAATCGACTTATTATAAACAGACCCGACAGAGCGCTATTATGCATGCTTCAACTGCAATAAAAATTATCATCAATGAACGATTTTTCCAATTATTCAAATAGTCTATTATAATACTACTATTATAATACAGGAAGTTCGTCACAATAATAGAAACAGCCAGAATATATTATTTCAATGACAATCACCATAAACACATTACATTTTAAGGCAATCCTCAGTCAGTCCAGACAAGTTACCAGAGCCAAATAGATAAAGCTCATATCTCGCTAGGCCACGGGTCTAAGCGGCTCATCACCATAAAAAGCGAGGTAAAAAGCTAAGTAGTATGTGAAACATGTCGTGGTGGTGTTTGGGCAGGCGAGGGCAAACATACCAACCTGTCGCCCTTTGTCTGCCCACAGGGAATGTATCAAGTGACTTACTAGAATAGATACACTAGAAACACTACATTCTGAGTATTGCATTGTAAATAAAATAAATTTAAGTAGTGACCAAAACATTTTTAGATGTTTGCAAAAGTTTGTGTTTATTTGTTAATTTTTCACTCTCCAAAAGTTGGAATCTGGATGGAATTAGGTTTGAAGGTAGATACACTTAGGATCAACACACATCATCATAACAGCCCATTCACTGCTGAGTATAGGCCTCTTCTCTAGCGCGCCACATAGTACGGTGTCCAATCTATCTAACCCAGCTCCTACCAACACACAGGACACATGAATCCTCAATTAACAAATTTATGTCATCTACGGTTTGTTTATGTACGAAGGACGGAACAAAGTTAAATTACATACTTCTCAACACTAAGGAAACCAACGTATTGACAAAAGCGGTCAAGCGTCACTGCGGTTGAAGGTGAAGTATACCTGTTCTATTGGCCCCTAATGAGGCCCTGTGCGGCGCCCGAAGCCCCTTGAACCTGCGGCGTGGACACATTGCGTAATGACAGCCTGACTAACGAGCTTACTAGGACCACAGAGTTTAGAGGTTTCAGGCAAGATGAGGGGCTACTATTTCAATGTATTATGAGTCATCATCATGTGAATGGCCAATTACCGATAGGAAGATATATAAGCATTTCTAGTGAATTCTAGTATAATTCTTCCTGCTCTTCAAAGACGAAGGTTCACTAATTAAATAACTTGTAATCTGTTTCCTGTTTGACTTCTTGGACATAAACTTCATTAAAAACATACTAACAAAGTTTCATCCCCTAGCTTCAAATAACAAAACTCTATTTCGCCCCACAAAAGTGGATCGAGCTTTCCTAAGCTTTTAATCTCTGCGAGCTTTTCGCCAAATTTGTCCGCGAACGAGAAACTTATCAGGCCGTTGGTTAATAGCTGTGAAATTGCCATTCTTTGGCCGATTCCTACTCGTTATCCCTGTTTGGTTCAATAACAATACACGAAAAGACGTCTTATTATGACTAAAATAAAAAAAACCTTAAGAAAGGAGTCAAATGATTCCACGGAGTAGATACATATTAAAAAAAACAGCTAGTGACTGTGATTGGTTACGGTGTTAGATCCGGACTTCTCAACTGCTTGACAAATCGTTCTTAATACTTACTTTTTTTTACCTCTTCGCGCGATTTTGATTATAATGCCATCGCTGATATCAAGTTTTAACCTTCAAGATCCCACTGAGAACTTTTAATTTCAACTGTACTAACTTCAGTTAGGAGTCCCTGTATTAATATGACTTAGCTTTGGGGCTCCTCAAATTGACAATGATGTTATGACAAGAGCGAAAGCTTTTGGGAAGTAACTTTTCAGTGAATGTTGGGAGAAATTAACAATGCCTTTTGGATTAATGAATTTTGGATTGTTTGTACGGTTTGAAATTGGAATAAAATACATACCTATTGTGACAAACAAGTAATAACGAAAACAAACAGCGACTTTGAATTGGTAAAATTTTGTAAGGTGTTTACAGCTTTTTGATAGGCCAAACAATCTGCTAAACTATGTTCGAAATACATTGTATTTAAAAAAAAATATCTAAAATTATTACTACTACAGATATTATGAAAACTTATCTCTGTCTTATCCTACGAAGCTATAAGCTAATATGAAAACTCGTCACTCAAGATGAACCACTACCTACGCACGATAAAACAACCATACATTCAATCTAAATTCTACACCCACCCTACTTTTCCCTCCTAACCTAATATCACCAAATTGCAAGTAAAACCATTCCAAATCAAATTGTCCTAAGTGCAGCGCGCAAGCTTTTTATCCGGGCAGATCTGTATGACGTCACCAGTTAAGCCCATGGGGACAGGAAAATGGATCGAAGTGGTGAAATCCGCTGACGGGCGCGATCCTGGGGGCTTAGATAACAACTCCTTTTTAGCTCGTTGCTATAGGATTACCTACATAACGGACGGGACTAAGAGAATTGCTTATATCGTCCCGGAGTTAAGGTGTGCAATTGGTGTTTATTATTAGAGAAAACTGACCACTTAGTTTTCTCTAATAATAAACACCAATTGCACACCTTAACTCCACTGAAAACTGACAACTTAGTTTTCTCTAGTCACTGATTTTAATATTGTTGGATATTTGATTCAATGAATCGAACTGTCTGGAGATGGTAATTATGAATTTAATGATCTGCGTCATAATATAATTTCCTGAAAATTACAAAACAATCCAGGAGTCTTCAAATCAAGCATAAATAAGTTTTTTTTACGTGGGATAGGTTTACGTTTGACTATAGGCTGCCTGATGTTAAGATAAAATATACAACAATGCAACGCAATGTCATTATTAATTAATAAACATGCAAAATACGCGTAAAATAAATATGTTTATACTAATTCAAATGCGATTTTAGTCACTTAAAACTCTTGAAATTGCTTTCTATTTCAGCCAATACCCTCAGCATATGAGAGCAAGAACTGGCAGCATCGCTTCAGCCCCGTAATACCCAATCACAGGCATTCAGACTTGCTACGTGACATGCATGCAGCCTTATTGGTTACTTGCAGCCTTCTAAGTGTGTGCAGCTTTAGAACTTCTATTCATTATAAGGAAAGCTAATATTAAAACGTTAAAGTTGGTGTATATTTGTTCCCTCTACATGCATAAAAAGGTAAACCAATTTAAATGTTATTTTGCATATAAATAGATTAGACTCCGTCTACTTTTTTCCTTGATTAAGGCATGGAACAGACACCGTAAGATAGTAATAACACACAGATGAAAAAGATATTAAGTAGTGTTTTGGTTGCTAAGTTTGGAATTGATTCGTGTAATTTTAAAAGATTTAGCAAGGCATTGTTTATAAGGTGAAGGAGATAATACATAATAGTTTTTTTTTTAATAATAATAATAGTTATGAAGTGTATGTACGTAACAATTAAAATCTTTATATCGTGTAAACTTCAACCTTAGGAAACTCTCAGTGTGATAAAAAGAATTGTCGTATAGTAAAAGAGAAAAAGCTCAAATATTGCCTACTGAGAGAGTATTAAAGCACAGCAAAAAGCTGTGGAAACGGATACAGACGGCGGCGACGGAAGTTTTTTGAATAAGTACCTTAGACAGGGAATTTTATACACAAAGTACTGAAATGTCGCTTCTTTCAGCTTTCTATGACTGTGTTAGGTATTCACGTGAGATGTCAGCTGAGTTTATTATGCCTATCTGTAGAATTCTGAATACAAATTGTGACCTAAGCTGTGGGCTATGTTATGGCTAAAGTATATATAATAAATAATAATAATAAAGCCTTTTATTCAGATCTTACAGTGTTTGAAGTGTTATTTTATAATTCTTGTATTTCATGTTTATGCACTTTTTGTAGATCTGTTTGCCAGTCGGCAAAGGCCTCCTCCAACCTTTTCCATTCTTTCCTGGAAAGGAAAGGAAAGGAAAGGAAAGCTAAAGTATATAGTTAACATTTATTACTTAAAACAGGTATTATGTTACTATCTAAAGTCAACCCTTTTATAAATTATTTAAAGTATCCTACAATCAAAGCATATTACATTAATGGGTTTTCTGCATTATTAACAAATAAATCAAACATTATTAATAAATAACTGACATCAGAGTTGGCCACTCTCATATTAACTTATTTACTTACTTATTAGTAACTTTATAAAATGGTAGGATTTGTAGCTATTTCACATGTACTTGCATTAGCTGCAATACTAATCTCATTCAGTGACTGTTTAAGTGATGCAAATCAATTAAAGCTTCAACATTACCCATTATTTCGATTAGGACCATTTCATTCACTTTTGTGTGTCCTGTTAATAACGTACTGTGGTTTATTAATTAATTGGATTTGCGTTTCTGTAGCATACTTACTTTGTTAGAAAAATATAACCTAGGGGTCTTCAAATCCAGAGTAAATAGGTTTCTCTTAGGCAAGCGTGCTACATCTTAGACTACAGTGGTGCATAACATCAACATCGGCTGTAGTCAAATATAAGCCTGATAAAAAAACATTAATAAAAAAAACTATATCGTCAACTAAAAAGAAGAAGAGCTAGTATAAGTAAATCCAATCTACAAACCAGGAAAGGCCTCTCACGATGCATTGGCGGCCATCTTTTATTTTTGTCACGGTCAGTCAATATCCCATATGGATATACGATTGTTACGGATAAACTCTGTTGATGATGATTCACAGTTACTTGCTACAGATAGGGATGAGAATGTGATATCAAATGTTCGGATAAATCTGGATACGTTAATAAATATATTCGTCCCTGGATAATAATATCAAGTTACTCAAAATACGTGGAAATACTTGAGACAAACTAACGTAACTTAATTATACTGTTTATGTGTATCTTTCTTTTCATATTTATAAACTCCACAATCACGTTTTCATGTTATCTAATTTTGTAAGCAAATAAAAAACCCAACAATTAAAAAAATTCATAAATGTATTTAAAAATAAAACATTACATTTAAAAAAAAAATTACCTCGTTCTTACTTGAAGGTTGTTGTTGAAAATTTATTTGTGAACATATTTTTCTATCCTATATACCATAAAGCTCTAAGATACATTATCCGGCTAGAATGAAGTAAGCGAGCATATCTAACTCGATTGATATAAAACGTAGTAATAGTTATGAGGCGCGAAACCGATACAAATCATTAATAGGTTTTTTGACTTTTCCCTGACTTTCTGACTTGCAGGGTCAAGATACGAATAGAATCATTTTTGTAGAAAAAAAAACGTTTATCTCAGTGAGTAGGCACAGTAAGAAAAAATGTTATCAGCTACAAAGCTATAACATGTAATAATATAATATATGGCTTTTATTAATTTGTTAAGAACATTGCTGTTATTCAAACAACATAATAATTCAGTGTGGTTTTAGTCACTAACTTAAAATAAGTTAAACTAACTACAGTTGAAACAAGTACAGGAATGAGTATGTATATGTGATGGATAAATATATTTGCAAGTGCTGAGTCCGATTTCCAAACAAATTAGTAAAATACTTCACGCGCCATGAGGTTTTCATTACTCTTTGATGCAACAAAACTAACAAATACTTACGTCTTTCAAGATAATTCATTACGATTAACAATTTACTGTAAAATTTAATTAATGTCTATTGTTTGTTGTGTTTTCGACATAATTATTGACGTTAGTGCTAGCCGGTTATTACAACTAAATGTCTATTGTTTTGTTAATTTTAATCTGAAAAGGTACGTGTATAAGTTCACTATAAAACGTAAAAGATTACTTCGTCATTTTTCCTATAAGATATATACCTAATCCTATTTTTTTGTACCGGTATGTTAATAAATAATAAGTTATTAATAAAAGAGCCCGCCGTTTCATTTTATATCTCTGTGACATTTTCACGAGCGATGAGGTAAATGTTGAAACTGTGTAATTAACTTTACGTTTAATTTAACTACCGCACTACATACACCTGCTGAATAAATTAATATCCGCTTGTAATTAAGTTCACTAATTACGGAATATAATCTGGTGGATTACGATTGGAATGGGTGACACGAATATAAATCTGGTGAGACAAAATATACTCATTTGGATCAATTTACTTCTACCATTCTGTTGTGCTCTGTGCTTCTGCACAATACATAAATTAGGTTTTTGTGGATTTAGGTATGATACTATGATATGTACAAAGATTACTATGCACCTACTATATTTTCGACCTTTTAGAGAAGTCTCGAGACATATTGACCGCATAAATTTAACACTCAGAATAAGGGTCGTGACTCCCCTGCAGAATTAATTCGCTAGGGGAGTTCTCTTGGGCAGATACTTCGTGGTAGGCGCCCAGGTCATTCCACGGAAAACACATGTCCTCGGATATTTGTGGTCCTCTAACATGTCTATTTCACACTTAACTTAAAAATACAAGTCATTCCGTATAACAACGAAGCTATAAAAAGACATGCTATACTTTCAAACATTCAAGATAGATGTGCTCTATTATTTTCCTCATACTACCATTTCTTTCTTCCCCGTGATGTTGTTTTCTTCCCATGTACGCCGAATAAACAACCCATCCTAAACGCTCACGAAAATGCACCGCGATTTATAGCACTTCATTGCGGTAGGATCTATAAAAATGTAAATTCTCTTATTATAATTTTATGTATCTTTGTATACCTAGAGTAATAAAATATGATGAATCTGCGGAAACTGCGGCTCTTGGCTAGAGGTAATTTAATATAGCCGTGGTCTAGGAAAGGAAAGAGATTTTATAATTGAATCTAAGGATCTGCTACAATTAAGCTTTGTGTAACAAACTTCAGACGAGGCTTTGTCTTGCGGATTGGGAGTAAATACAGTCATTAAATTATATTGCAGCGAGAAAGCATACGATATTACTTGGTGGGAAAGAAACCGCAACTTAGTTAATCATATTAAATCATTAATTCTAACAAGTCAGTTCTAAAAAAGCCTCTTCCTTTTGTTGGAGTCTGTTAAAAGTTAGGTCCTTTCTATTGTCAACTTGTCAAGATACTATTTAAGGAGATGAGATGAAGCTATTTTTAACTTGATAGTATGCCATAGTAAACACTTCCTCACACGTGCGAAACAGCAGTTAAACGGCCGATTAAAAGACAATTTCCTTTTTTGGCAGTCAGTTAAAAGACTCATGTACTTGTCACCTTCCTACAAAACCTGCCAGTGTATTCTGTGATTGGTCTAATAGTAAAGACTGGTAAAAAGACTAATCGAACACAGAGTGTCTAATCTAGTATAGTCAAGCAAAACATAGGTGAATGAAATGGTAGCTTGATGGTAAGCAGAACTCTTTAAAACAAGTACTTCAAATAATATACTGTTGTTTACATTTGCGTGTTTCGCTTATTTATATCATAACACAGTTCGTTCGATAGTGGTAACTTCGGGTGTTGATTTTCAAATTACCTCAGGCGACGTTCAGGTACATTAGTTATATGGCAAAGACTTTCCTTTTTTGGTTGATAGATAGAAGCCCACTTGTTGGCTACCTAAATAAAACCTGTCTGAAATCGATCGGTAAAGGCGTGCCTAATATAGGCTTTATACAATCAAATAAAATATAATAGGAAACAATTTGTGACTTGATAATAATTGAATCTCTCCCATAACGATAAAAAGACAACTTCCTTTTTTGGTAGGTGGTTAAAAGCCCACTTGTCGGCTACCAAAACCAAACCTGTCTGAAATTGGTGACCGAGTGGCGACTGCGAGAGGCGCGTCTAATCTGGCGAAACTGGGCGGCCATTACGGGGAATATTCATCAAATTAGCATCGATGCAAGGCCCGGGGACTACCGCGGGCGGGAGGTATTGTGGGATAGGTGTTGTTTTATAAGTTAAACCTGTGATATGGAGGATAAGTCTAGTGCAAATTATAAGTAGATATACCCCTATTTGTTCTGCATAAAATTTTGCTATAAATGCTATTTGAAATGGAGCAATTGTTTTTATCATATATAGGTAAGTATTGATTAGATTAAATTTATATCTTAGGATTGCGTAACGTGTATTATGTTTGAAACCTGCAGTTTAGTCATCGTTATTGCTGAGATGGCTGGTAAAACTAGTTATTGTGGGACTTATAAGGATTGTTTAAGCCTTTGTATGTTGTTCTTGTTTGAATTTTTTATCTGTCAAGAGTATCCAAGCCACTGGTGCAGCCATAACATTACCAACAACCACCTAAACTTTGCAAGTATAAAATGTTTGACAAGATTACTTGACGTTAGATGCGATGGTAGCGCCGTGGGTCGTCGACCGCGTTCGGCCGCCGCCCGCCGGAGCCGGCAGCGTGGGAGCGGCAGACGTTTTTGCACCGACTGCGCACACGCAGGTACTGAGGCAGGTTGCAAGCCGCAGACTGCGTACGCTAGATTCAGACTGTTGTTTTTTATGATATCATACGTAATAAAATTTATTCTAAAATAAGATGTAGGTACACTGAAAACTCGCACAACTTACATATGTGTAGAAACTATAGAAATACGTTCCGTAAGCAATATGATTTTAGCACTCTTCACACAGCAAGATTGTAATAGCATTGTGCGTGACATCGCAAAACATGCATTTCATGTGCGTATTTTTGCCCGACACCATTATCTTTCAAATTAGATGACAGTATAACCAAACAAATATTTGATAGATGAACAAAAGCTGAAAAAAGATTTTCAAAAAACTGTAGCTGTAACTACTTATTCATAACTCAAGTCAGAAACAAAATGGCTGGCTGATGCAGTGATTTTCGGATGTCCACCAAACTGTATCTATCCGCGATAATCCATGTGTCAGCCCGATTACGACGTCCCATTTATGTAGCGCGTGTTTTTGATACCTCGTTATGGAATTATCGGGAACCAGTCGGGTTGTCGCAGCTTGATATAATGTATGTTCTTATTTGGCGAGCGGACGGGGGCAGCTTCTTGTGAAGGCTCCTGTACAGTAGGAGTGAAACAGAGGGCTGTAGCTGTTGAACTAAATCTGTTAGATGACTTAAATTGTTGATCCCGGCTGTTATTCACTGAAGAGAGCGTTTCCGTGGGCCGGATGACCCGTTTAATTGTATGCCTCGGCTATTTGTCATTGTACAACAATCGTTAAGACATATCAGAGACCCTAGGGTACTAAATAATTTTAAGTAATTTAGTCAGTAAACCAAAGTTCTGTTAGTAGGAAAATTCTCGACACCAGTGTCAGCCACTCTCATACAAATTTACAGAACAGATAAATTATCTCAATATTTAATTGTTTTGTTGAATAAAACAGAATTTTAATTGGTGATAAATGAGTGTCTAGACTATTTATAGCGCAGATGTCAATGACTCCTCAAATCTTAGGTTTTATTAGAACCGGAATAGGTATCCTTGATCTAGCCACTGACTCATAAACCAAGATAATGTATTAGCTACTTATAATGAATCATTTTTATGGATTCTTAGATATTTATTAATAAATTTAGATTGGCATTTGTATTTTGATTTGTGATTAACGAAAACTAAAATATTAAAAAAGTTACTTGCATTTAAATGCGTGGAAAAATCGAAGTCCATTTTTACCTATAAATGTTTTTTCTAGTCCTACGGGTAAATTATCAAAATCATTAAAGATTATTAAATATGTTTTCTCTTAATAATAAAAAAAACAAAATACATCATCTTGACAATACTTTCTTATTTATCTTCTATGCCAAAATCCTGACTGCATCCAATAAACTAAGCCACATGAATAAACTGCACACAGTGGAAAATTTTCGTCATCCAGAGGACATTGTACGACCTGCGATCAAATAATAAAATTAAAAAGATAGAGCTCTGAAGCCTTGGGAACAAAAGAGAGAAAAAATATACAAGTTGGGCAAAACAAGCAACAAGTGGCTTCAATCTTGAATTTGAAAAAATGTAAGGAGTTATAAGACTTATCTTTCAAAGTTTTTAACAAACTATTTTGTGTTTTTTTTTTTTTTTACTAAAATTGGTTTGCACTTGGTTATAGTTTGCCTGATGGTAAGCAAAGGCTATGTAAGCTATAGCATAGCTAAGGCTACAGTTCTTTAATGGATTTCACATAAATTTCCCACAAAGGTTAATTATAAACCCAAAATAATGTTTAGTTATAGATTAAAAGGTATTTTACTTCCGTATGGTTAATAATACCTACTTAATTATATCCAAGCACTGTTATTAAAATTTATATTATTTTTTGAGATACTTGTATTATTCCTTAGTTATTTCTTACATATGAGATCATTAAGATGATGGCAGATGTACATATGTAGCGCGTAAGAATCTATCAGTTTTTAATAAGAATATATTATAATTTTAAGCAAATCACATATGGACGGTATTTAATTATGTTAATGATAATTATTTTTTTACTTTTGTTTATTTTTGTAAACAACAAATTTACAACAAATTGCCTTGTATGGTGTAAATAATAAATGATAAGTATTTGCATTTGCATTTGGTACTTCTTCCAACATGCTTACAACATGTCAAACTTGCAAGCCCCTCTCTCCGCGAGGTAGGTCCGGCAGCCTGCACATGCACTATGCGACACACTTCCACCGCATCCACACTTTCATACCAAACCTGTTATTTGCTACTCGGGGGACTATGTGAGGGGATTTTGTAGGATATTATAGTGTACGTGTTATAATAAAAATAAATAAAATTTTATTTATTGTTTGACAATAGTATAATACACTTGAATAGTGGTTTTTTTTTGTGTATAACATATATTATGTAAGTACATAGCAGTATTATAGGATAAGAATTTCTGTGCTGTACACTTTGGCGCACACTGTATACCTATTTACTTTATTCGTTTTGACGTTTTCGTGTGATTAGAAGGAACACAACATTGTACATTAAATATCCAAATCTAACAATATTTTTTATTCATAACGCCTAAATCAATTAATTATGTGTCTTGATTGAATTATCGCTATTGTAAGCTCATGATATCAGTCCATATATTGTTACAAATCTAATCACTTTGATTATTTAATTTATAAACTCCGTACCATACCGTACCAACTCTATTTGAAGAAAATTATAATATCAAGTAATGAACTGAGTTACAGTCAACCTATTACATATAAACCGCACACATAAAAACAGTTTAATATCGAATTGCAAGAGATTTGTGAGTTAGAATATTTTGATATTCTAACTCACAAACACATGGTCACCATATTTTTGCACGGGAACCAGTGTGTGTTTATAGCACTGTAGTTTCTAAATCAAATCTCTTGCAATTCGATATTAAACTGTTTTTATGTGTGCGGTTTATATGTAATAAGTTTATCGTTAACTTAGAAATGTAGCCATACAACCTTAGCTACTGTCAACGCAACACCATGTAGGGGGGTTAGTGCAGTTTTATATAGATAGCTTTAAGTCTTGAAGGAACCTATACACTATACACATAATAAAGCTGAAGAGGGTAAAAATCTGAACATACAAGATATTAAAAAAAAATGTTTGGGTATACTTTAATTCGATAACAAAACACGTTTCAGCAGTATTTAGAATTTTTGTCTGTTTGTCTGTTTATATAAACGCCCATAACGCAAAAACGGCTGAACACACAATCTCAAATTAATGCGAGCGTAGCCGCGGGCGTCCACTAGTGTACAATATAAGTACAAAAAAGTTAGAGAAATAGTCGGATACTTACATATTTGTATTTCTCAGTACTTAAAAATTAGGCAAATTAAACGAAATTACCCAATCCATTACTTATTATTTGTAATTACTTGTGTTGAGTCTGGTCGTTTCTATGTATAATAAGTATGTATTTACAAAAGAAAAGTATATATGTATTATATCCGTTATCTAGTACCCATGATACAAGCGTAAGCTTATTATGGGGCTAGATGGCGCTGTGTGATATGTCCTGAAATATTTATTTATTTTTATTTTTTTATTTAAAATAACCTATATAAGAGTGGTATCTGGTGTCAGTCCAGATTAACAAATTTATTTTTAATATATCGTGTCCCATTCCTGGGTAAAGGTCTTGCCCATCTCTCCATGTGTTCGGGTTGGTATTGTTTTTTAATAATTAAAAATCATTATATGGCTTAGAAAAACGAAGTTGATTTAATTTAAATTACCTATTTAATAGTAATATATAACCCTGTATAATACTTCAGACCACAAATACAGGTACTTCTTTATAGAACAGGAAAGGCTAGGTTTATTTATAAATAAGTACCATTCCCGTATACGCATTTAATAGCTTCATTCGAGGTAAATAGCTACCTGAACTTGTAGTCTTTCCTTTAGCCTTATTCTTTACTTTAGCCATGTTACTGTACAACAAGGATTTTTACATTTGCGGGGGGCATTTGATATCTAGGACATCTGATGCGACACTTGAGCGACACTGTGGTTGATGTGTTAGAGAAATTGATCACAGAATAGACAGTTCTTTGTTAAGAACTGTTTATTCTTATTTTTTTTCTTGCTTATTCTTGTAAAACGGAGATAGGTACATACCTTCTTCTTCTTATCGAATGAGAGTGGCTAACTATGTTGTCGAGAGTTCACAAGCCGCCCTAAGGACCTCTGACATGGCTTAACGACTGCCGTACTAGACGAACAGCCAGGACCTACAATTTAACGTGTCGTCAGACCCATGGAAGCGCCCAAAATGGAATGCCGCATCCGCGTACTGACCGCGTCGACCTTTGCTTAACATTGATGCTCGCATGCGATTGCCTCCGCCAGCTGAGCTACGGACGCTTCATAGGATAGGTACCATAACAATAAGTAAATTGATGTAAGTTCCTGTGAGAGTGGCCTACTGGTGTCGAGAGAATCAGTAATCCAATAAATACCTATAAATATTTTTATAATGATACACATAAGTATTGACACGTGTATTTTTTTAGTATTTATTTATTTATGTAGATTTATTACGTTATTTTTATATATACTTGATTACATAACATAATGAAATTGGACCGGCATAGTCAAATCTCGACAAAGGTCCATAAATAAATAAAGATTAAAAAAAAACATAATAAAATCCTTTCCTTAAAAAATAAAGCACGTTACAAACTGCATTAATGTGTCTGCACAAAAGCGGTCGCATTAGCTCATTACAGCCTGATTGCGGGCAAATATCAAGCCTTTTTTGGCCCCAAAAATCCAGTTACAGTATAAAGAGTAAAAAGTGGTAATCGTCCGGAATATCGCGGTTGCAATTTTCGCGGAGTCGATGCAATTTTTTGCGCACCCCGAAATGACGCCGGCGACGGCTGACATGTCGGGGTAATTGTGCCGCGGAGACACAACGCAACACATTCAGGAGTACACTGCAGGACATACTTTAAGGTGTATTATGTTTGAAAACTTTGGCACCAGAGATGGCCAATACGAACTTATTTACTAGTTATTTTCATTACATTGTATGGTCGCTAAGCAAAAAGATTACGTTTGAGCAACTGCTCCGTGGTTATCTATTCAGAAGACTTGAGATTTCAAACTACGCAGGCAGTGCTCATAAGGTTCTCGCGACTTCTACAGCAGAATTTTGTAACGATATACTTAATTAAAACATCTTCTAATTTATAAAAAATAATCGAGGTTTCACTACTCAAATTACTAATCAGTTTTTCATCAAGAGAAATGGTCAATTTCCTGAAAAAGAATTTTAATTTTTATACCAACATATGAACTCTATTTATTATTATCAAAGTCTTTCATTAGCCAACGTCGCAATAAAACTTGTCCCACACTACACCATGGTCCTATAGGAGAGGTACCTGTAAACCTGTATTACCCATCAAGCCGCTCCTAAAAACGCAGAACACAACTCTCATTATAATTTCCTTAGCGAATCGTGACCGTATTCACAAAATCAAGGGTAAAAAGATTTATGTAAAACCTTTCTGAAGCCTTCGGAAATGAAATACGTAAATGAAAACGTCTTTAAAAGTAAATGAGGAGATTTCATTTTGTCTTTCTAAGCTTAGTACTGGTGCTCAAGGTTTCTTTTTATTCTTAGATCGTAAACCCAATAAATATTAACACACCAAAACAGGTACCTACAAGTATGACTGACCTGACTGGCCTGTTAGCTTAGTTGGTAGTGGCTCTGCCTTCTAATCTAGAGGTCGCGGGTTCGATTCCCGCATGACACAAGTATTTATGTACTTTAAAAATTTATAATTACTTGTGTTGAGCCTGGTCGTTTGTATGTATAATAAGTATGTATTTACAAAAGAAAAGTATATACTTAAGTATTATATCCGTCATCTAGTACCCACGACACAAGCGTTTGCTTAGTGTGGGGCTAGATGGCGCTGTGTGCAATGTCCCGGAATATTTATTTATTATTATTATTATTATCTTCTTTATTTTCTAAATAGCACCTAATCGTTTGTCTAACCATTAATTATATTGTATTAAATATGTATATTTTCAAAAGCTCCGTATGACGCTCATTCGTTATGCAGTCTTATTGAGATGGGTTCGTTGCAATCTAAATATTAAAACAGGATGTTAAGTAAATATTAGATCCCATTCATCTTCACGTCAAGCATCGTCAAATTTATAGAGAGTAAATTAAAATATAGATTAAGAACTTGTGTGAAACGTGTCATTCACAACACACAGTAATTGCGCGTTTAGCAAATGAAGCTCTATTGTTGTAATCCTCAGATCCCTCGGAGTATTGTATTTACTATACTGGCAGGAGTGGCAAACGGCATACCAGACAATAGACGTGTCCATTATGGCGATACACATACTTTCATAACAATAGGTTTCTATTGCTTTTTCGCGCACCAACAGAGCGGCGTGTCTTCATCTTTTTTGGTATAGAAGTAGTAGTACATTTCATATCTGAATTACTCGAACTAAGTTGCTGACATACACTAGCACGAAAAAATCTTCGTGATTTTAGGCTGAGATTCTATAGACGCAAATAAAGATTATAAAGTCATTACCTGATAGTGGTTGATATGTCGTATGAATGGCTATGGACGCTTGATAGATAGGGATTTAATTTATTTCAGGCAGAGCACGTTTACGGAACAGTTTAAACACAGACAAGACAGATTAGGCGTCTCTGAAAAATACTATCTACAAAACTGGCAAGCAGCCAGCGCTACAAGTGGCCAATAAAATTACAACGGAATAACTGACAACTACAATACCCAGTATTTCAGTCTGTACTAAGTATAACGTATTCAGTACCTGGAGGCGAAATTTGCAGTTTAAATTAATAGTTGTTTCACAGACTGGCAATGAAGCTACGACTTCATTATCACACTCAATACTGCAGAGGTGAGAGCTTGTGTGTAAGTATGATTTCTTGTATCTATTATTTGTGTTTGTAAATAATTCTAGCTTTTTTTAAAACTAGTACGGCTTAAACGACTAAACGAACTGGGATGATATGTACGCGCAGTTTGATAAAGGAGCATTAGTGGCCGAATCTAAATATATGTAGGTACATATAAAAAGAAAGGTGACTGAGTGACGTAGTGATCCATCAACGCACAGCCCAAACCACTGGAGCGATCGTGCAGAAATTTGGCACACAGCTGGATGTGATGACGTAAGCATCCGCTAAGAAAGGATTATAGAAATGCCACTTTTAAAGGGGTGAAATAGGGGATGCAATTACTTCTTTTAATTGATGCTATATTGTAAAAGTGCACAAGATTCTTTGAACCCTTCAAGTGGCGCGGAAGATCGCGTGGTTATAAATATGTATCCTTAATATTTGTTGATACATACATATCTTCACATACCTAGTAACTTTCTACCGCCAACAATTAACCACCTGTTCTATGATATGCACAAATACATAGTTTTCCTTAACCTTAGTTGTGACAACAATACAGTTCATAGAACAAGTAGTATAACGAGGCGGTGGCGGGAGGTCGCGTCAATATTTGCGGTGCGCGCGCGCAGTCGACGGAAACGCAGCTGATCACATAATGCCGACGCACCGGCTCAGGGTGTTACTTATTTTGAAAATAGAATCAATGTTTGTAAAGAAATATATCTCTTCTTTTGTGGCTATTGAATACTTTGTTGATAATAACATGTTAAAAATGTATAAACGAAAATAAAACTACGCATAAAAATTAGCTCGAAGTAAACTCGTATAAAACTAGTGTTCTTTTGTGTGATAAGTGTTTGTTCATAGTAACGGTATATTTTTAGTTTAATATTAGTAAGTACCTACTTAGTAGCATAATGAAAAAAAATACCAATCCGTCCTTTTTGTTCAGACATCAGCCTGTATACGAGCACGGCAGAGGTTTTCTACACAGTAAACACTGGAAGGTAAATGCACCCGCACCACTCAAACCATAACATACACAGGGTGTTCATTACATCATCATCATTAATGTCAGCACCTAACCTAACTACGTCTACGTCATTAGACCAGGATCGAAAACTGACATTGGATGACTTTATGGCACAACTAAATTTTCACATATTTGTGCGATTGTGTGTCACGGAATAGTAGTTTATGCAACTGTCATATAATGAAGGGTATTAAAACACGAGTGTGAGTTTCATAATAGTAACGAGTGTTTTAATACCCGTGTTATATGCAGTTGCATACACTACTTTATCTTCACTAATTTTTAACTTTTAATTTATTAAATTAAATTCTCACGTACGTGTATTGTCAGTGATTTTGCCGCCATTAAAATCTAACCAATGAGAGCGCAGCTGCGCGCATCAATAAAACGCGACCAACCTGATTGGTCCTGCAATCAGGTTGGTCGCGTTTTATTGATGTTATAATGAGATATTACGATATCGATGTGGATATTATAACATCATGTGAAATTGCTTAAATTGAGTGTTTTGTTGTCTGCGCTATAACAGTAGTAATTATAAGTCAAGTATTGGAAACATAAGTAGAATGTTACAACATTAGTGTAGATATAACACGTTATATCATAGTAGCTTGACTATTATATTACTAGATATATGACCACACAGACCAGTTCCAAACATAACCGGCAGGATTCTAACCTGCGTATTTCTGATACTGTCAGAACGCCTTAAGTGATAAGCTACGGTCTACTAACTAACAAAAACCGCTTAACTCCAAAAACCAAATAGGGTGGAAATAGGTGGTCTGAAGCCTTTGTCACTCTCAGGGTCCTATACGTCGCTCCTTTGTTGCTGAAAACGGAATAAACAGACCAACGAAACAACAATTTTGCTTGCATTCGTGATACATGTAGTAGTAGTAGATAATATCATTCGAACGTGCGTAAACACTTACAAAAAAAAACAGATCTTCCTATATAATATCGACCTGTATATAGTATTGGGCTTGGTCGCGAGCGTCTCATTAGCGTCCCACCCGTCACACATGCTGGAGGTACGGAGGTTTAACAATCATATTCACGTAAACTGAGAAACTTTGACGTTTTTAAGTAAGTAGGTAATGTTTATTTCTTCCCTACGTCCTTATCAACAGCATAATCAATTTTGTATGACTTTTTTATTTACTTACCAGTAGACGCCCGCGGCTTCGCTCGCATTATTTCAGGATAAAAAGTAGCTTATGACACTCCTAAAATCTTGTACTACCTACACACCAAAGATCATGATGGTTTGTTCAGCTGTTTTTGCGTGATGAGCGTTTAAATAAACAGATACACAGACAAAAATGATAAAAAACTGCTGAATCGTGTTTTATTGCAGATTTAAAGTATAACCAAACATTTTTTCTAATATCTTCTGTGTTCAGACTTTTGACACTCTTCAGCTTTATTATATGTACAGATAGATAACGTAGATATCTAAAAAACTGTTTCATCATGTGTATAGGTATGCACATAGTCAAATCCGAGCTAACGTAAATGTACACAGGACTTAGATCAAGCTAGCATGCAGTGTTCGCAGCGAGAGGCACTCCATCGACTGCATCTCTTGAGAGCCAACACTGTACAGGGGTAGTACAAATTAAGTTTTTTTGTATACTAAAGCCTTATATAAAGTTGATGAACCAAAGAATTTTTGATTTTTAAATTTATTTATATAGTCACTTTAACTGCCTTTTAGTCCAATCAGGGAGCAGTAACCATTTCAAGTGCATGTTTGTGTTGTAATTCTAATTGCAAAACCAATAAATACCAGCATATTCTTTTTCCTTTTCTCTATAATTGTTCCGTCTTTACTTACTGTTTACTTTACTGCGCAGCCCAAACAATGCGCCTACTTTCAGAAACTATCGACAATTATTGATATTTTAATATGTGTAATCTTGTTCATATATGAAAAGAAAATTCACTACACTAAATATTTCAAAAATACTCAAATACGTAATTTAATCGTAAGATGATTAAATTTTGACATTTCTTTTGTAAACAGCAACCCTGTATACTGTGCAGTAACTGTCGATCGATTCTGTTTACCGCTCCACAGATTACTTGTGACTGTGACGCACGGATCGGGACAGGCGGTGAACGAAGTATGGCAACATTCCTAGTTATTAGGAATATGTAGCTTTAATTATATCCTTTTAATCAGCTATTTAGCCTATACAGGTAGAGATAAGTAAGTATAAGTCGTATCAGAGTGACCAACTCCGATTTTAGAGTTTTAAACCCTAAGGGCCTCTGACATGGCTTAACGACTGCAAAGTATGACGAATAATAATAATAATAATAATGAAAAAATAATAATAATAATATTAAAATAATATTATATATAATAATATTATAATTAATATTATATATATAAAATAATATTTTTTTAATAATAATGATTTTTATTATCCCATATTCATTTATTTACAACTATTTTTAATTTTTTTACAAGATATGTATAAAAAAAAAAAAAAAAGAAACAAATATCATAAAAATCTTAAAACTAGTGATGCCGCCGGCAACGGGGCAGGACCCAAGCAACCGGTGGTAGAGGCTACAAAGAAAGGAACCTCCGGACAATACGCGCCGTGTCAAGGATCACTGCCTTCTGTATCTGTCCCTTAACCCAACCTTCCAAAGAGAGCCTCTCAAGGTGTTGATCGAGGCTCTTCGCTATTAGACCGTTCACCGAAACGACTATCGGAACAATCATCGTCGAATCAACACGATACGCAGTCCGTAAAATTCCCCCCTTTGTAGCCTCATAATGGGTGCGCATGTAATTTTCATTATTTGATGGTGACCATCGCATGCGACGCACTACACCACCGGTAGCGGGGGCCGGGCGCGGAGCAGGTTGCCCCACAGGCCCCAAGCGTGCCGGCAGCGGTGGACGCCCACGTCGCGCAGGTCTCGGCGGCGGCGGTGGCGTCGGCGGCCCGCTCTCGTCGCTCGACTCACTCTCTGGCGCGGTGCCATACTCAGAGGAGGAGGAGGAGGAGCTGCTGCTAGACGGGGCGGGCGGAGGTGGTGGGCGTGCGCTTTGTTCATCACTATGTCCCGCTGTGTTTCTGTTTCGTGACCTTGTGATCATTCTCCTTTTTTTAACTTTTGGAATGCCATTATATATGTATGTTTATGATTTTGCTTCCTTTTCTTACATTTTTTATTATCCCAATGAATATGGGATAATAATAATAATAAAAATCATTAATAGTAGCTGTGACGTGCATATAGAGATAGGAATACAAGTATGTAGCTTTAATTTCAGAATACATAACTAAAGTATATGTATTCTCTAAGGCTATTTAGCATTCAGAGCTAATCTAAAAACCAATTAAATCTTATAAAATTTATCGGTCTTTAAATTCACACAACACAACATCAAGTGAGTTGTAGTCAAACAAATACTAAATGATACATAAAAATCGACTTATGTACTATGTACCAAGCAAATAAATTCATTTGATGTTTGAATAAAAAAACATAGGTAACATACACACATTATCTCCACACATATTTTAGGACTACCTCTTCTATCTAAGGAAATGAGCAACGTGTAAGTTCAATGTAAGAGGTCTTAGTGAAGATAGCTGAATTGGGGTTCTCGCTCACCAAACTATTTGCGATCTAATCTAGAGTTTCATTTTTACATGAGATAGGCTCACGCTTGTCTACAACTTGCCTGATGTTAAACAACGTTATAATCTACGATCTAGTGCGCTTGCCTAGAAGAAACCGGTTTACTCTCGACTTGAAGACCGACAAATTATAGTTCAGGGGGAATAGAGATTCGGGCAAGGAGTTGCAAATAAAACACACGCATTCTTAGTCTATATAACTATACTTAAATAACAATACGCGTGCGCTTGGCGGGTGCGTGAGATCACTGTGCGGCGGGCGCCAGGCGCGCGGCCACCTGCAGGATGTCGCGTTTCTCCTTGGGGAAGCGCAGCTCGCGCGCCGCGAGCCGGGCCGCGCGCAGCTCGCGCTCCGCTCGCGCCAGTTCGGCGCGGATTACTCCTGCACAGATAATGTACTGTTATTTTTTTTGTATTAGTCTTCTTTGGGTTCTTTGTCTCATAATATGATGGGTTTTTCCCGGTCTGAGTCTCAAATGAAAGCAAACTAGATTGTTTGATTAATGAGAGTATTACCACCGAAAATCGGTAATTGGTGATTGTTTCGTCTTTTTCCAATAAAGTACAAATAGTATTTACAAGGCAACAGTAAACATATTTAGGAATAAAATAAATGCTAAATCGCTAGTGAAGAATGCGAGACACAAACAAAGTGACTAACTAGACATTGGTTGTAGTCTGGCTTATAAGTACGGCTGTCATTCAATGAGTAAGTAAAGTCAGTACCGGCTCCTGCGCCCGCGTCGCGTTCCCTGGTGGCCCACTCGCGCGCCATCTGCTCCCGCATGGCGTCGTCGAGCGCCCGCGCGGAGTAGTGCGCGACCACCTCCTGCCGCGAGCACTGGCGCTCGCGCATGGCTCGCAGCGACCCGTTCCAGTGCAGCAGCTGGAACACCGTCATCAATTCCTGGAACTCCAGCATCGTGCGGCCCTTGTTCGCCTCCAGCATAAACCTGCCGACAATGTTTAGTATCATTAATATACTCCGTGTATGCGTGACGTCACAGTCAACGGAAGACCAGCGCTACTTGCTTCCATGCAATTAGCATTATGCTGGGCTCTCTTGTGGCAGATTATATGTACGTGTAGGCGTCTGTGTAAAATCTGTAAGTACAATAAACGTTTTTCTATAAGGAAATACGTCTTGGACAAGCATCACTTCGACTACCCTAATTTTTTTCCCAGGGGGAAATCTTCACCCCGTCTGTAACCTAACTTATCGAGGCTATAAAGGTGCTTACCTAAATGCAGCAATCCCCGCGCTGGGGTCCTGGTGCGAGGTGGCGTCCCCCGCAAAGGAGGCGCGCGCCTCCGCCACCGCCTTCTCGATGAAATGGTCGGAGATGCGGCGCGACTCGTGCTCGTTGAACACGCTGTTCATGAGCGCTATCTTGGCAGCGCTGCGGCGAGCCTCCGCCTTCGTCGGGCAGTTCTGGGGGACGAGGGAAGTAAGGTTAACTGGTACGCTAGTATGGAAGTGGCGGATTCTGGTCTATCAGTGTTTGACGCACTATACGATTGATATACATTGATGTTTAACATAAATATTTTATTTGTTTTCTGCTTAGATATTTTTTAGGTAATTTAACATTTCAGGCGGTTCAATTGTACAATTGTTATATTGTCATTTATTTATTTATTTTTATTTTGACATGTATTTTTTTTATGCGTTACATAATGTTTTTTTCCTTTTGCTGTCTTAAGGTTCGAGCACATTATGCCGGGCCGCAGCGTGTCGGGGCGGAGCGCAAAAATCCGCTCAAATCGCTTTAATACAATTTGTATGAATTATCGCACACTGTGCCGGGCCGCAGCGGCTCGCATTAATGCGAGGCGGATTCTCGTCCGTGCGATGCGGCCCGCCCCGCCCCGCCAAAAAAAAAAAAAAGTTAAAGTAAAGCAGGCAAAAAAAAGAAAGTTCTTCGTCAGAGCTATCCATAACGTACAGTTGCATGCAAATTCTGGCAGTACACTGAACTCAAAATCCGTCAATGCACTGTGACCCGGCCCGTCACTAATGTGCTAGGTAAACATTTTGCGCTGCGCTGCGGCCCGCTCCGCCCCGCTGCGGCCCGGCATAATGTGCTCGAACCTTTATAGTGAAACGTAGAAAACTGCGACTTAATTTGTTATTAAACCATCGGAGTGTAGCTATAACATCAGTTTCTTCGTAAATCTAACCGTGTCATCAATTGCTTCAGTATATTAGTTAACTAAGGTATGGGCGTAGCTGCGTTAATGAAACCACTAAGAGTAACCCGCCCGATATAAATTTTAATCAAGCTCAATATACGAAGAGGCAGCGGATTTGCATAATTACGATCTAGGCTCGACGGGACATATCTCATTCCGACCGTCTTGGTTCCGACACGCACAGAAATTAGTTTCTCACGGTCACTACAAAATACCTGCAGTAAATTGATGCAACAAAGTCTGCGGATATGCTTAGTGAATTTGTTGCAACATGGCGCAGAAATTGCGTATTAGATTCAATAGCTCTCGTTAGAACCAGTAAAGTGGTTGCATTTATATTTGGTGTAGGTAATACCTATGTACGAAATAGGCAATTTGTGTTTGATTGTCATTCATTTCTAATATTAAATTTTGTACATATGAAACAACAAATGCAAAATTGTAAAAGTAAACTTATGTATTTTATACAGAGGTGGTTCATACATCATGCCAATTATTTAAGACTTGCTTGAATTTTAATCTACAGAAAAAATATGTATCTAAGCAAGGTTTTGCGGCGTATGTATTATATTTCTTTATTAACATTAAAAGTACCTCATTTCTAGCGCGCAAAGCACTTTATTTAAATCCATTATTTTCATATTCAAAAGCCGTCTCGCACAAGGAAATGTAAAACAAATGTAATAACGCTTTACGTAAACGTTTAGAGTAAACCTGTTTCTTCTAGGCAAGCGCTCTAGATCGTAGACTATAACGTTGCTTAACATCAGGCAAGTTGTAGTCAAGCGTAAGCCTATATCATGTAAAAAAAAAAAACGTTTCATAGTCGTGACCTGATTTATTCTTATTCCTTTTACCCATTTCAATGGCAGAGAAAACAGAAAACTCTCTATTTTTCTTTCGAACAAGAAGAAAGTTTATTGACAAAGTTGGGCGAGAGACTGATTACCCTCACACAGCTATCTGTCAAAATCTGTCCCGACAATATCTCGTATCACGCGGGATACAAGGTGAATAGTTGTAACATTTTTTTTCAATTACTACATGTTTTGGGAAATAAGAAAGTTTAGTGTCTTTTAACAAACTAGTATAATTTCATTGTTGATGATGAAAGTCATAATTGGGAGAATAAAGTCAAATGGGTAAATTTTGTGTTTTGCTAAATCAAAAACATTGAATTAGTCCACCCATCAATTAAAAGGCAATGCAATTATATTATATATAAGTAAACATGGAAAAAAGTTGTTATGTATAGCATTATCGAGGATATTTAATTGATTTTTATAAGGCCAGCTGGCTAGTATTAGTGTATTAGGCAGGACGGAAAAATATCAAAAGACATTACCATATTCCAAAGCTTTAAAGTAAATTTAAAAAAATGTTAGATCACTCTAAAAAACCCAACTAAACCATAACTCTACAATCACTAGGTTGTTTTAACTGCGTGTACAGAACTAACACCAACAGCCAGGTTCAAAGCACCTTGTACCTCACCTAAACTGGGTGGAAACTAATACGTATCTCGCCACGTGCGTAAAATACTCGAATAGAGACGAATGAGGGCGTGGGTTCTACCTGGATTCCCTATTATGATGGAAATTCGGTCGCGCGACAATCACTGTACCAAGATTAGGTATCTTTGTTTAGTGATTCTATAACATGTATCTTGGTATTTTGTAAAGAATTGGGAAAATTTGTGTTGGTTATTGTAGATTTATTATGTATTATTGAAAAAAAAAACGCAGTTATACGATTGGGCTGGCGGTGACGAAGTAAACTGAGGCTGCTTTATTTATTGAGACTAGATTGACAATTATTTCAAAATAAAGAAAGAAAGTAGGAAACATATTTATTTATAAACACACAGATTGAAATGTAGGCGTATAAAGATAAAAACCCTAGAAAATAGCGCCTGGTGAACTGGCCTAACTTTTCTAACGCAAGTTGTTGGTAATAAGTTATTTTTTTGCAATTCGATGATTTATTGTTACATCTACGTACATAACTGTGTAATTTAATATTTTAAATGAGTACATACTTTTAAGACAAGTAAGTTATATTAAAAATACAGATGGATGGTTATCTACCTAAATTCTCTAAAAATTAATGATGTTCTTCTGACTTGTCACAAATATATAAGTAGTGACACTCCGTCACTCCATCCACAGGTATTCGAGAGACCTCGACACGCCAGCTCCCGGTATGTCCCGACACGTGACGATAACGTGCCACTAGGAGTCTGGGACTAACTGTGCTAGAGTAGTTTTCAGTAAAAGCAATTTAGGTTGAATTCCTATTATTTTTGTTAATTGCTAACTAAACGCGTACTGAGGTTTCTTGCGTAAACAAACTTGAACCAATTTGTATTATAAACTGATGTTTCAAATTTAAGCAGGTGGTGTTCATTTTTAATGGGTGCAAAGTAGTAAAAAATTTTAGAACAGACAATATAAAGTAATTATTTTAGAGCTTTCATGATATATACTTATCTGTCTGAATAAACACAATTTTATATAAAATTTTTCCCCGTATTTGTTCTTAGCAAGAATTGGGAAGTCTAAGATTCCTTCCAATTTTGCAAACAGTAATCATTGACTAGCGATTACCTTTACTTCCACTTGAGAGAAGACAATAAAGAGTTATCGACAGAGTTTATGATCGGCACATGGAAATCGCTTCTACCTGTGGGATTACTTTGGCATACAAAACATTGTGGAATTGATGTTATACAATTATACGGAATACCAAAAAAATATGTAGGTATGTATCAGAATATAAGAGATTTTTTACAAAATAACTTTAGTTTTATATTATTAAGCTATATTAACATCCATATTCCAGCTTTGATGCTAATTATCGAGTTTCAGGCATCGTGAGTGCTGAAATACAAAGCCTGTTGATATTTTACTTAATATTAAACGTGTCATTCTACCCACGACAGCGTTCAAACGTTAATGCCACTTCTGGGAGACAACCTACACTACCAGAGTAACCAACTGTTGCTATGAGTTTCACAAATTTCACTATAAGGTGAGGTGAGTGTGTTTCATCAATCAGCAAAGTTAACATATCATCGTAGCCCCGCTGAAAACTGGATAATGTTTCTTTTTATGGCAAGAGGCGGTTGTTTTTTGGGACTTTTATCCGCTGTTAGGAGCGTTTGGGGCCATATGAGTGAATGAGGGCTGTTAAAACTTTTTTATTGCACCCTGAAACCAAAGCTACAAAACAAAGAATGAGTTTATGATTACAAAACTCTTTTCCCTTTTCGAATCGTAATCCTCAAATGGTGAGCATTACCATCCAGGAAAGTATTGGTAGGTACATACTTATCGCTTAGAAAATAATTTACCAATCAATGAAGCTCAATATGATGCTTTCATCTTTTTTTGTCTATGTTTAGTGGGGTAAGGACGTTTTGTGAGCAACATATATTAGCAAAGTAGTTTGTCATCAATTTTCACATGACAAAGTGCTCACTATAAGATCCCAAGGGGTCGGTTAAGGAAACCCTTCGGGGCAATAAAAAAATTCTAAGGTGGCAGGAAATTTTATGTCTATTCCCCGTAATATGGGATTCCTCCCGTGTCTTGAAATTGGGGACTGGAATTTTTATGATAAAATACGGGAAATGAAAATACGTCTTGAAAGCACTGAGCGAGAGATGTAGGCTTGAGATTAACTTGAAGGATATTTCGTGTTGAGAGACAAGTTTGTAAACATATTAAAACACATATTTTTTTAAAGTAAGACATTTCTATGATTAGCGACACTTGAACCCAGCAGTATGACAATAAGGTTTTAAAAAAGTTTTTGATAATGTACCGGTAGGTACTAGATAGTGACATTCATCATACTCCACCACAAATAAATAAAATGCTGAATTTGTCAGTCAAATGGTGGTCAAAATCAAATCAATTTATATTATAGTTTCTACATTGTTTTTAGTGTATTATTTAGGCTTCTTGTGGTTTAAGCTATGTCTTATCAACTGAAAAGTGTTATTTAACTTATTGAAACCAAAAACATTTAGATATAGGTACGTAAATTATTAATTTTCTATGTTTTATTCAATGAATCGACATAACACGTTAGTCCCTGAAACATTCTTCGAAAATTAAAAATCAGAAGTGCTAAATAACAGTACTTACAACAAACACGAGAGCATTTTACTTTTATGTTATGAATTGGTTGGAGCTGATATGTTAAATGATATTTTAAGGTCATAAAATTGCTACTTTAATTTTAACCCATCATCGCACGAGTGTACATTTATCTCGTAAAAATGAATGTAAATGTACATACATGAGTGCAACTCACAGCTTACGCGCTCGAGAGTGCGTGATTCTGCATTTTTATTGTGCCATTAAATTTCATGATTTTGATTTTTCAGCCCATATGTTGCGTTGCTCGTATAAAATCACTTTAGCGAAAATGGTGTTGCGAATTTTCATGAAAGGGGTAATAATTGGAAAAACACACATATTATTTTTAAATTACGCCTCTCTTTAACTTTATTCGAAAATCAAAGATTGCTTTAGAAGAGATTGCTTTTAGCGATAATGTATGACTTTATAGAATGACAAGATATGTATAAGCATCTCAAATGGTACCTACGAGTATATATTGATGAATTACGTGTTTGCTCATTTTGTGCATATATTTCAATTAAATATAGCAATATCTAAAATTTTATAATTTCTTGTAAAATAAAATGTACAGTGAGGAAGCTAGTGGTAAAGTCAGACCGCGGGGAAATCTGGTTCATTTGTGTTAATTGCAAATTTTATAACCCGGATAGGAGAAAGTTTCCAGTTTTATATTTTTAGTTGAAAAAGGACTTCCTTATTAAAGTTTCAGGAGCTTAGACTTTTATGGGAGAAGACTTGATCCCATTTCTTTTATCCAGTTAGTAGCATATAAATGGATAGGATTTGAAATATTTGAAATCTATACTTATTTATAGATACTACACGTAATGTAAGAATGGCATATTAGAGCCAGAATTCACCGCAGATTCACTACTTTGTTATCGGGTATGAAATTCCCTTCACATTCTTTAAAGAAAATTGAATAATATGTAGTATGGAGAATAATGTGTGTAATTCGTAGCACGCCCGCCCGGCCATAGCCGCCCTGCGTAGCTCCCACGTAGGCCCTCCGTAGGCGCTACGTACCGTGACGTAGCACGTAGCATGGCTGCATGTTCGACGTTAATGCGATTTATCAATTTCATTATGGCTCATGTTATATGGATGATGTTAAGTAACGTTATCGGTTTGGATGCAGTTGTTAAGCAGTTTCAGAGATGCCTAGCGTAGGTAGTTGAAAAAACTTTAGAAACTTAATTTATTAGTGTATTGAATTAAAAAAATAACATACATAGTTACTGCCTGACAGTAAGTCTGATATTTGTTAAACTACGTCGGATGCCTAGAATAGTTGCTTGAAAACTCTCACCGTCACTAGAGGCTACATTTATACGAATAATAGACTATGAGAGACCCTTCAGAGTAACTTGTACTCTGTCTAAAACCATACTCTTATATTTATTTATATTTTTACGTGATATAGTCTTACGCTTGACTACAACTTGCCTGATGTTAAGAATGAATAAAGGGAGAAGAAGAAAAATGTACTAAAGCTATGTACCTGAAAGCTGCCGAAGCAGGCTCCGCCAGGCAGCGTGACGTAGCAGACGTAGGGCGGGTGCGCGGCCGGCACGGACTCGTAGATGACGAGCGCGGCCGCCGCGCCGCCCGCTGCCCCGCCCCCGCCGCGCGCCGCCTTCACCTGCCAGAACTCCTGCAGAGCCTCCACCACGTTCACCGTCGACAGCACGCCGTCCGCTGGAGGAACATACATACAGAATAAGTACCTCAATTATTTAAAGATCTATTTGTTTAGCGGACAGTTTCATAAGGGATAGATAAATAAAGGTTTTAAGTTGATAAAACGCAGTGGTACATTTTAAACTTATTGCTAGGAAATGAATTAAGAAAATAAGAATAAGACAAATTATAAAATATTAAACACGTAGTCCAAGAAGACACCATGCTTCT
>OZ026813.1:11331264-11395740 GCA_964023185.1 Macaria liturata | reverse complement strand
CAAAAACGTAACAAATTACCCTAGCCACCGGCGAAATTGGATCCGATCCTGGCAGCCCAGCTTCCCGCCCCGGACCCCTGCGACCTGCCCCGGGAAGCAGGGGGAAGCGAGATTGTGGAACGGGCAATACGGCCATTGCCGGAAGACTCGCTGCCGGATGAACGCTACGCCACTCGCCCGTTCCAAACACGCGGGAAAAGAGAAAAAAAAAAAGCGTTTCCACTCGCCCGATGCAAACGCGCCAGAAAAGAAAAAAAGTAGCATTTTCTGGAACATTAGCTGCCAGCATTGTTCCCACTTGGACTAGAATAGGTCACTTGTTGGATATAAATAGAGCTGTACTTGTAACTGGCAATGGAGTTTGTAAATCGATAGCCTAGGACCTCTGAGAGGCAACAAGTTGTATGGGAGATTTTGTAGTGAAATGGGGATTTGTAGGAGATATATAGAAATACATACAAGATTATCACAATGCTGTCTGTACTTATACATAGGTATTTGTAACAGTACAGACATATGTTCGTCTATATCGCTTTTTGTTAGTACATACAAAATACAAATCCAAATACAAAATTAGTTTATTTGACGTAAATAATGTTCAATAAACATGTGAATCCTCTGACCTCGTGGTAGCCGTAAGACTGTGTTACGAGGCCAGAGTCATCTCCCAATATAATACTAGGTACAGGTAAATTACGTCATAGTTATTATTTATTATGAAACATGAATACATGACAAAGAATAATAAACTAAGAGATACAATACATGTATACATATAATAATACATGTATACATATAACATACATGTATACCCTGTAGATAATTTTAGAGTGATATTAAAATTCGATCTCATATCTCGATGCAGATGGTAAAAAAATAATCAAATACTTAAAAAATATCGTCAGCCGAGTTATAAATATTAAATATTATTTATAAATTTTTCATTCCAATAGAGCAATAGCTGAATTTCTTTCCAAATTGTCAAGTTATTTTCATGTTTCACTAAAATTTAAATTTAATTCATGCCTGAGCGCACAAAGAGACCTAGAAGCAAGTAGGTACTATTCTAGCCAGCCTCCACGGCCGAGAGCTCACGACTAACGAAGGATTATGTTTCGGATACTAGTTTCTACAATAAAATAGTAAAATCTAGATTAAAATGCCGGAGACAGCGATTGTTTTGATACTAAATAATCTTGTTGTTTTTACTGATATAATCTGGTAAATTTGACACAAAAAAATATTTATTTGTACAGTTATAAATTGAAAACCGTTTTTTTATATATATATGGAAAACAATAACAAACCGTTTTATGCTACATTTTCATAACCAACCCAGTTAGCCGACGACGGTCTCTAATTTTCTTTATTTTTTTTTTGTGTATTTGGCAGGTTTTATAAAAAAATATAGTAGATATTTATACTACAAAAACATAAACAATTAGTAACTTTATCACTTTTGTTAACTTAAAAAAAAATTGCTTTTCTCATTTTCTTTTTAATCTTACTCGTGTCCATTACACACATATTTACTTTGGCAATTTTTCGGGAACAGGAAAATAAACAGAAATTTCTATGAAATCGTGGAAGTAAGTATAAAGTTTGAGGAAGCTGACCTTACACTTTTAATCAGGAAAAAAGATTGCTTTACGAGTAAGTAACGTTCGATGTAACTTTGATTAGGGTAGAAAAATTAATAAACTGACGTAAAGTGATGAAATTTGGCCTGAAAGGCTGATAAAATAGCCTAAAAATCTATTGACGTTTACGTCAAATCCTTCTGATATTGTAACAAAGATTACAAAGATACAGACAAAGCCAAACTAAGCTTTAGCCGTTGAAAATATAAAACGTCGATACTTAATCACATTAATAAAAAATCGCTGTGTGCTTGGCTTGCCTAAAATCTACATTCATCAAGTCGATGTAAAATCGAATATATCTCACTCGCGCATTTACCCCGCGCTCGCGCATCTCTAAAAAGAATGACATTTACATCGACAGTGCTGCTCCAACCCTTGAACAGAAAGTACGTTACGCAAAAAACAATCTAAAAATATAACGCGAGTGTTACAACCTAATCAGTGTTCCCGTACATCTATCTTGTGTGTTCCGATACTTGGACTGTACCTGGATGCCAGGAGGCGTCCAGGACTTGCCGACGACCACAATCAGGAGGACTTGCTGCAGGCCAGGTTTTTTTAGAGAAAAAAGGGGTACGTAAAAGTTTCGTTTTTTTTGTATAAGTAAATTGTAGTTTTCAAAAGTCCTGACTACAGGGCTGTCCAATCGCTAACACGAAATTTCTAATCTAATGTCCTCTCGGAGCGCTTGGTTGACGCGACGCATGACCAAAATGCTGGCCTTTTTCTGGCTCAACGTATCAGCATTGCCATCCAGCGTGGTAATGCGGCCAGTATGCTGGGCACGCTGCCCTCTGGTAGTGGGCTGGAGCACTTAGATTATCTTTAGGCTTTTCTAAAGATTTTCTAAGTGCCCCTATTTGTAGTAGGTAGTTAGAAGTAGAGTGTTTAGTTTTTCTTTCCTTGTTTTTATATTTTATTATTGTAAATAAACTTATACAATGTCCAATTTTATTTACCTTTTTAAATCTAAACACTTGTTTATTTTTCCCAAAGGCCGCAGATAACTTGAAGTACGGAATTTCCATAACAGCTTTCACAAGCGGCGTCTTAGCATCAAGTAACAAGTGTCAAGTGTAACTTGCGTCGAGGGACGTCAGGCAAACATGAACAGGACAGCTTGATGTTTAACTTAGTAGTTTAGGTAAATTTAAGAGCTGGACTCTCTTGTGGAATTGTTTATTTGACAGGTTTACGCGCATGCAACGTTTCTTGGGGTGTTCAAAGTGCAGTAGTGTGAATGCATTTTTATATATTGTTGAATTGTCAGACTGAATAACTAAGAAAGGTAGAAAGATAATTTATGACTTTAATTGTAAGTATCTAAACAAAGAATTTGCTAGATAACTGACTTCATATACAAACCGTTGATACGTTTCAATATCATTTACCAAAATTGTTGTTGGTTTTCCGTTTCAAACGGATTTTATCTTTAATCGCGACGCTAACTATTTATAAGCGAAAATTATCTGCAATCCGTTGATATTTGGATGTAAACTTTTTTTTTCAAGGAATAGGTTTGCACTTGACCATAATTCGCCCGATAGTAAGCAATCATTCTTTTTTTTACTTTTACTGTATTCGAAAAATTCGAAAAAAAACCTTAATCGTTGTATCCAAAAGCTGAACTATCTGTACACACAATCAATCTCACTCTATATTTACCTACCATACCTAACGATAGCGGAAATCAGACCTTTGCTAGATTACGTAGATACTCGAGTTTGCCCTCGGATGTATGACCAGGGGCCCCGTGAGATGTGTTTGCACACGATAGTCGGCTAGGGTCCCTCAATTATATGGATACCTTTGATATGTTGTGATGGTGATAGTTGAAACTTGCTAGGTATCATTATCATAACTATTAAAAGGCAATTGGACTATGATAGTGAACTATAGTGTGGGTTTAGCATATTAAACCATAAAAATAACTTTAAGAAGACTTCATAACCTCCTTTTTTCGAAGTTGGTTAAGAATTAAACAAAAAGAAGTGATATTTCAAGTTCTTAGTTCAGTGTTTTTTATGTATGTCATTTTAAGATTGCAAAACATTACAATCACACAGAAAGAGATTATTTTAATATTAAAACTTTCGTGAGACATTTTATCAATATATTAACTAAACGGTATTCACTCACGTGTAAATCGCGTAAGTTGTTGATGACATCCATCTTCAGAACGTATGTTCAATGAACATACGTTCTGAAGATGGATGTCATAACATCCGAAACGCGTAAACAACTTACGCGATTTACACGTGAGTGAAAACGGTTTAGTTAATATATTGAAAGAGATTATATCTGTTCAATGAACATACGTTCTGAAGATGGATGTCATAACATCCGAAACGCGTAAACAACTTACGCGATTTACACGTGAGTGAAAACCGTTTAGTTAATATATTGAAAGAGATTATATCTGAAAAATACTTATTTTATACACGACTAGTTTCTTAGTTCAATACTATACATTTAAACCAACGATTAGTCAATTACGATCATTTTTTTTCCTTCAAAACTAGCATACAATCATTTTTCAAGATCTTTACTTCATATAGTTTACCTTAACCCTAAAAGCATAACCCAACCAACATGAGTAATTCCCCGACAAGTCCACTTGAGCCACGCAACCATCTCCGCTACATAGTAGGGAGTAACCCTGCCATATTTCACTGCGCCCTACTCCATCACAGTTGAAAAAGTTCATCTCAATCTGGTCCCACGTCACGTCTTCACATACCTACGAGTTTTAGAGTTAATATCTCTAGAAAGGTAGTACTATTAAGTTACATATATCTAGAAAGTGATATGGTGTATTAGATTTTTGTATAATAAATGCAGGATTTGACTAAGATAACTAATGAAATCTAGAAACAAAATTTCTAGATTGAATAATTGACACGACTGCTTGACGTTTGGGAATAAATACAAATCTTTTTATATATTAAACGAAAGCAGATGTGTTCCCAATTGTGTATCAAAGGAGCATACTCGTTAGTGACTGTTGTGATTTATAGAAATAAATAAATTGCGGGAGTTCTCTTAGGTGCATACGTATGTGCATGCTAACTACGAGAATAGTCCTTCTCTACATTTTATATCGTCGATTCGACGTTCATAATAAAATGTAAATCGAATTAACTTCTACCTCGGAGGTTCTATATTATTCAATGTAAAACTTTTTGAATTTCGTTGTGGTCGCGTTGAACTTCCATATCGGGTACACGTGTATAAATTGGGGAGATATATTTATGACCAGTGCAAAGTCTAAGAAATATCTTTTGGAAAAATATAATGTTGCAATATCTCATATAATTAGATATGATAATTTGTGCAAAGCCAAAACAACCAATGTATTCAATTTGTATAGTTTGTAGCTGTTCGGAGCAGTCACAATCTTATGAGTACGTAGCGATAATGGTACTACGATATTGGCGCTACGAAATCATTAACTTATTCAGAATCATATTTTAATCTCTATAAATATAGTTTAAAAACGTTACGTTTCTAATTAAAAATACGTATTATACTATATTTATTATTTACTAATTATTTATTACTTGAGGCCTATACCCAGTAGTGGGACGTAACCTGCTGTGGATGATGATAATGATGATCTACTTAAACTTTAAATTTTATCACATTTTCTTTATAAGCCTTCTAAATCACAACATGTTTTCCCTCCGTCACAACTTTGCCTAAGTAAACAAACAAAAGATTTGTCCTAAACATAACAAACTTCGCCTCTACAATGCTAACACTGACAAATAAGGGTCGCAAACACCTAACAAATGTTGCCAAGCAAAATGTTATAAAATATTTCTTTAATACAATTTTCTTTATTATGGATTAGTCTCGAACTTGTTAAATAAAAAAGTTTGATTCAATATCATAAAAAAAAAACATTGAGTAATGCTGTTTTTATCAACACTCTCGTGAGAAAAAAGGCACAGTCGTAATTAATGCACAGCAGCAATCTATGCATATGATAAAACTGAAGAGGGTCAAAAATCGGAATATAGAAGATCGTTCATTAGTATTAAAATAAATAATCGATTTGTATAAATACCGAAGATTATTTAGAGATTGCTTTGTTTTTCATTCGCCTTCCTTAAAAAAACATCGAGCTTAGCCCAGATCGACAAGTGACATCACACAGTATTATATCTTAATACTAGTGTATATATAACATGATATATAGTATATAGTATAAGACACAATAGAATGTTCATGTTAATAGTGTAGGTACATATACACTATACAGCATGTCACCCCTTTGTGTGGCGGATGGCAAATCCGTGTCGACATCTCTGCTATTTGTACTGATATTCACACCGCATTATCTTGATTATCCTTGTATTGTGTCGGTTCTTGCGCCACGACAGCATGGAACATGGAGTGAGAAATTAATCTGATAAAATCCTTTTTTTACAAGGACTGGGTTTGCACTTGACCATTATTCCTGATGGTAAGCAATCATTATGGTCTAGGATGGTAAATTAGAGTAATCCAAAGATATTTTGTTCATTTACTTTCCATAGAATAAATAATAGAATTCGGTGGAGCGCGATTACGCATGCGATTTTTGTTTCTTCAAAGTAATGTGTTTTAAGGGGCTTAATTTAGTCAATGACAGATGCGAAAACCTTAAAACCAGATAATAGAGTTTACGCGCCTTAATTAACGTATAACATTTTCACAGAAAAATAACTAGCATCACATGCATAGATACACATATTCTAGAATATGTTATTAAATCTAGATTTCATTCTATTCTTCCTTAAAACAACATAAATTATCCGACACATAATAGGTCTTTACCTATGAAATTGCCGTTTTTTTCTTACATTTTAATCTGTTTGTAACTTTTACGTACAGCTATATTTTTCCCAAATACAATTTTTATTGTATCAATAGTTGAATTATGTACCTTTTAGATAAAAATAATGTATTACTAGTGCATAATATTACTTATAGGGAAGTCATTGAAAACACCTCTTTCAATGTGTCGTCGGTTTCACTACTTTAACTAGGTATATTTTTATCATATACTCTGTTTTTGAGAAATTGATATACGCAGTGCAAAGCTTTTTTTTCCATCTAACTATAGTTATCAATTGCATCTAAATCTGTTCAGACATTTCCATACAAACATTAAAAATGTTTGTATGGAAAAATATTTTTTCTCAATTTCATAGGTAAAGACTAATATCTAAACCAGTATACATTATATAATATACAAGTAGCCTTATAGCAAAACCACATACCCTCTCTACTGCGGGCAACGAGCATCCATATACATACATATAATACAACACAACCTATGTATTGTGGCCGCTGCCAGCTTCAATATTAATCCTGAATACGTCGGATTTCAGTTACCATGCAACTATTCCGGAGAGCTCTGGAAACATACCTAAATGGTATAAAGTTTGGTTTATATACTAGTTCTTTTAATTTATTTTTTACCCACAAAAGAACTTATATTTTACTACAACCGGACTGATTTTAATCACTTTTTATGTAGTCTAAGACGTAGCGCGCCTATCAATATTGTTGTACGGTCGCCATACAGATTTTTATGAAAACACTAACTGACACGATATCTATGAACTACCTAGTCATCTAAAATAACAATCAATGTTGTTTCTAAGAACTACTAATGGAACTAAGTCGGCTCAGCTAGGTCTTAATACTTCCATCATGATCTGCATAATGAATTGTTAATTAACACTTATTAATCAACCCTTTGTTACTATAATCAAGTTCTTTTACATCCAAACCGAGTATTGCCACCATAATGTGAGCCGTTTCCTCCCGCCTGACTTAATTAAACAATTAACGACCCGACCCAGGGATATTATTATGTTTTGCTAATTAATTTTGCCAAATAAGTAACGTTTGAGAGGAGCTAAGCAAAATATTCACAGAGTACTTGAGTATGTTTATGTAAGTACTCAAATATAATACATAATATTTTCGTCAAAAAAAACTATTCGTAATTGCCTTCTTAATAAAAAAACAGGCTCTGAGAAATATAATAACAGTGATCGTGACTTTGTTAAAATGTTTGTTTTTCTTTCATGTAGCTTCGATGTCAAATCTAAAAAGTTCAAGGTTCCAAACATGAATTAGTGGCGAAATTTTTTTATTGTGGCAGAACGCAAGCAATGCCGCAGGCAACACCTAGTAAAATGTGTCTACTGTATCCCTATCAAACGTTATTTATATTAATATCCTGTTAAACATAATTCAGAAAATACGACTTGAAAACCCCCGACGCTCTATTATCAAAGGTAACACAATTCAAAAGAAATCAAAGCGAAACCTCAAACCTTTGTAGGCTAAAGGTTTTCCCTAATCGCTAACCATTTTTCCTATATTTTCATAACAACCTGTACAATATAATACAAATAAACATATCCTTCCCACGTTCTCATAACACAACAATTTTAAGCCCCGTCTTTACTTATAGATTTTTTTTTCATTAATTTATTGTCACACTTTGAAAACTATTGTAAGTCATTTCAACTGTATTTTCAGCAACTTTTTTTAATGAGTTTCATTTAAAATTCTCGAAAGTGAGATGAAACAGAAAATAATTATGTAAGTTAATATGAGGTGCTATAGGTGTCGAGAGGTGTTATACCATGTCAGAGGTCATAATTGAATTTGAATAATTTTATCGGCTGCTTTGCTGCTGTGTAAAGTCGTATTTACACCACACCAACTTATTAGTACACGATATTTGTTGTACACACACACACCTACTCACTCACGTTTCTAAATCTATATACAGATTTTAACATATGATTTATTTTACCACTCACGTGAAAAACCTTTGTAAACACGAATAACGAACGCAATTACTGGCTTTCAGTTGGTTTTTTGTCCAATTAAGCCGAAAGTCCTTGGAGGTTAATGCAATCTTACTCGAATAAACACTGCGAGGACCGGACGCGAGAACTAGTGCGCTAAATAAATAATGCGGAAATCCTGTGAAGGTTAATTGCAGCTTCAAATTATACGGAGGTACGCTTTACATCATAATGAGGGGAGCTTTTATAATATAATTTTGATTAACTAGCGGCTTCCTATGTCAAAAGGAAACCTATTTGTTAATCCAGTGTGTAATTATATCCTCATACCAAATTTCATGGAAATTAACTGTCTTTGACAGCGAAGAAAGAACAAAAATACACAACGACAAAAAGTTCCAAAGGCAGTATAAATCTTACATATTCACTTTTAAATAACTTACGTACTTATTTAGCTACTCTCAAATATACGCGTTTATAATATTGGTATGAAATGATATGATTTTTTTTTTTTTTTTTAATTTTAGTTCACAAACTGAAACATACAGGTTATATTATACAATACATAATTGATAACAAATTACAATTCGTATATTTCCTAAACAGTGAACCTAGCTTTTTTAAATTCTATGTTTTAAAAATACCTTCCGATAGTTTGTTTATAGACAATATTAATTGCAAAAGAAAACTATAAACAAGACTTGGTTGATTTATAACATGGCAATTATTCCAGCTACTCACTAGATACTCATGAGTTTTGAATTCTCAAACACAAGATGGCTCGATGCACGTAAACATTGTTGCACTTTAAATCAACATAACAGCAAAAAAATACTATAATAAATGGCCGCCAAAGCACTACTTTATTGCATAAGCTTATATCTGGTAAAAGAGTGTTTTTTTTCAGAACTTACACACAAAAGATACCACAGACCAGTGAAGGTTAATTGCAGGTTAAAATTAAACGGGGGTAAGCGGTAATGCAGCGCCGGGAACACCATAAATCATAATAAGATACTAGGAAGGTGTTCGTGCTTTATCTGCAGGGATAAGAGAGAAATTGTTTGAGCTTTAGAACAAGTTGGAAACCTTTATGTTATGCGTTTTATGGGGTTTAAAATGATCGTACTTATGTGACTTAAGCGAGTGTGGCTCAGCGGTTCCAGTGTCTGCTTTCATCCAGCCAGACGCACCCTGGTTTCGAATCCGGCCCTACACCAATGATTTGTATTTTCATGTTATGTGTAGATTTGCACTCGCTTAGCGGTGAAGGAAACCGACATGTTTGAGGACCACAATATCCGAGGACATGCGTCTTCCGTGGAAGGACCTGGGCGCCCACCATTGGCGATGTATCTGCCCAAGAAAACTCCCCTGACGAATTAATTCTGCGGGGGAGTCACGACCCTCTGTCATGAGGAAATACGACTCAAAAAGAAAGAGATGTAACTTAAAATAAAAATCGAAGTTTCTTTATTACATAATGTAGGATAATTTTACAACAGCGGTAACTTTGTGTCCTTGTGTAAATGATTATATAAATTCTAAGAGAACAAAGACACTCAAGTTTCATTTTACACATAACACAAGTGATGATTGTAAAATAAGAACAAACTTTTGATTTCAACACCATCTGTGAAACGGCTAGCAGAAGTTGCCACCCTTTCAAACTCAACTAAACAATTCACAACTTCACACAAATAATATAAAACTTTGCCACCTTCTTGCATATACAGTTTGTTATTTTTAATAAGAAACTCTGCGGTGTTTGTCGACCTCTGCATCCACTTCGCAAATAATAGCACTCTTTTAGTCGATAATTTTCAATCTACAATTGAAATATTTTATAGAAATTTATCTCGGAGCACGTACAACGAAAAATGATATACCATTTTCCATTTTTTCTTTGTCTGAATAAAACAATGGATATTTCTTTTATGTGCGTCAATATAAGGTAAGTATAAAATATTTTTTTATATTGTTTTATGATAACCATTTTATTATGAAAAGGCGTCTTTACAAAATACAAATACAAAATCATTTATTTGCCAAATAATTTTTTTTTTTTTTTTTTTTTTTTTTTACTTTGGTAGTCGCTAAAATTCTTTATTTACAATAATAAAATATAAAAACAAGGGAAGAAAAACTAAACATACTACTTCTAACTACTACAAATAGGGGCACTTAGAAAATCTTTAGAAAAGAATAAATTAATTCCAAATAAATTGTCACAATATGTTTGGAATCCTCTGACCTCGTGGTAGCCGTTAGGCTGTGTTACGAGGCCAGAGTCATCTCCCAGTATAATATATCTAGTTTATTTATAGTTACGTCTTAGCTAGGTCTGTACTGAAAAGCTGTCGAATATATCGGATAACCAATGATATGTTGAAGTAACAATGAAAATTATATGTATAAGGTCTATTAGTAACTTGAGCACAGTCGTTCCAAAATAAGAGCTACAAAATTCATTCCACAAAAATATGATACCTTTCACTTATATCGAAAGTTTATGAGCATGTGGGACAAATCCAATTAATAAACTACGAACAAATTATTTTAATAATATCTAGTGTAAAGATAAAGCAGATCATGGATTGACAGATCGGTTGTGTAAATAAATAAATAAATATTTCAGGACATATCACACAACGCCATCTAGCCCCATACTAAGCTTACGCTTGTATCATGGGTACTAGGTAACGGATATAAAACATAAATACTTTTCTTTTGTAAATACATACTTATTATACATAGAATTAGAAACGACCAGACTCAACACAAGTAATTACAAATTTTAATATTCATAATTACTTGTGTTATGCGGGAATCGAACCCGCACCCCTAGATTAGAAGGCAGAGCCACTACCAACTAAGCTAACGGAGCAATCAAAAAGTGTTATGTGTTAGATTAACACAATTACACTCAATACACTCTCAGACTGAATTCTTAACATCAGGCGAAGTGTAATGAAGCGAGAGTCTATCAAGTGTAAAACAAAATAAATATGTTAATCATAATATTGACTAAGTGAGTAAGTTCGTTTAAGAGTGGCTAACTCTGGTGTCAGAAATTTCAAACCGCCCTATGGGCTTCTGACACGGCTTAATGACTGCCGAACTATAACAAACAGCCAGGACCTACGAGTATAATTAATAATAATAACCACGTAACTACCGTATTACCACAAATAACAATAGTATAATATTACACACACTTAGACCTATGTACTCCCGCCACACTAAGTTGATTCGCACATAAACTTGTGCCATATTCTGTACATTTGACGTAGAAACGAGTGAGGCTTACCACATTCCACGTTTATAGTCCACGAAATTTGTTCTAGGCAACTACAATATACCTGTTAGACATCACCTTAGACTAAAAAGATTCCTACAACATATGTAAGTGTCAAAAATGACGCTTAAATCTGTATGATAGATTAGAAACTTCTACTTGTTGCTGCTTGATTTGATGCATAAACCAACTAGTGGCAAAACCGACAAGTATTATGTATGGCTTTGACTCGATCTCGCTATTAAACTATCCTAAACAGACACCAGAATAGTGGGGCTTAAATTCTGCCTGTCAGATAAATCAAACATTTAACTAAAAAGAGAATTAAGAGAAAAAAAATGTAAATAAATGTCTTAGGTCTATTTAGTCTTTTATTCTAGGTTATGAGCACATTGAAGCACTATTGTATGAAACCGCGAGGAATGCCTGCATTATGAGCATTTTATACTTTGTCTCTACGTCTGGTTACTAGTAGTGGTAGTATAACGTAGCATATGGTTCATACTAGCTTGTAGCCCATAACGTAGCATTGCTACGGATATTTATGTAGAGGTGCTACGAAGTGAAAACTACTATAGATATGAATTGATATCAACTACGTCTTCGCTATATTATAAATTGCAACATCGCGCTGGGTTTGGCCAAGATGTAAATAAATAAATAATAAATATTTCAGGACATATCACACAGCGCCATCTAGCCCCATACTAAGCTTACGCTTGTAACATGGGTACTAGATAACGGATATAATACATATATACTTTTTCTTTTGTAAATACATACTTATTATACATAGAATTAGAAACGACCAGACTCAACACAAGTAATTACAAATTTTAATATTCATAATTACTTGTGCCATGCGGGAATCGAACCCGCACCCCTAGATTAGAAGGCAGAGCCACTACCAACTAAGCTAACGGAGCAGTCAAAGTGATGAAGAGATGTGTTAGGAATAAAATGACGACTAAACAGAATATCAGCGCAGCAGCATTATGCTGAGTGGCGGCTGTATTGGGGCATAACAATCATAACTTGTATTGTGTGTGTCTCATAAAGATATTTCTATTTATTTACTAATCCGTGTACGTACTTTTTCTGTTACATTCTGTCTAAGTACCAAAAGAAAATAAACAAAAATGTAATAATATACGTTGATATAAACATAAAATTCAATTGTTCATCTTTTTCCTTTTTGGAGTCACATAGTAGAACTAGTAGGTGCTCGCGGGTTCGCTCGCATTAAGAAGTAAAACTTGCATCCCTTATTGCATTGCACCCCTTGCATTTAAAAGTGGCATTTCCAAAAATCATTTCTTAGTGGATGCCTACATCATAACAACTACCCTCATTCCAAATTTCAACCCAATCCGTCCAGAGGTTTGGGCTGTGCGTTGATAGATCACTATATCAGTCACCTTTGAGTTTTATATAGTTAGATAATATAAAATAAATTAATTACAATTATACTCATAACATAAACGTTAACAGTGGACATACTTATTCGCATTACTAACCAAATTATTATACAACATTCTATACACGTACAAGTAGCTATCGTATGGATAGAAATTCAGCCGTGACACAGATAGCTTATCTATTGAAATAACCCTAAAGCTTGATTACTGTAGGCTATCTAAAACCCGATATTGAGCGCTGGAGTAAATTGCACGGACAGCCTAAAGTACAAGGTTACATGTAGCGTAATAACTCTATGAAAGTTACTAAACTTAGTTACACTTATTTTTATGTACTAATAATATTGGTACAAAACACATTTGTTCTGCTAATTTTAGACAAAGGTGATTATATGTTTTGCGCGGATTTTCAATAACTAGGTTAAACAGAAAAGCACTATAAACACGCTTAAAAAGTATTGTGCTAGTTGCCCTTAACCCTGTAGATCATTTACGTTGTCATCAGAACCCACACAATAGACCTAGAATTTGGATCCATTATTAAATTGCCGGTTATTTCCATATCGCTACCTGAAAGTGGTTTCCAATGGAATAGACTTTTCATAAAATTTTGTGGACACCAAAATATCTACTGTTGTTTTCAGAATATATCTATTAATTATTAATTTACATATTACAATGAAAGTTTATTATGAAAATACCTTCTTTTTTATTCACCTTATAATGCGGACCGCTTCTAAAATTAGAGTGGAGTAATTTTACTGTGTATTTTTAATTTTGTTATATAGTTCACTAAAATTCCTAAAATTTCTTAGTTGATAGGATATCTTCAGTCACTATTTGTTGCATCACTTCTTTTGTAAGAGTGAGGGTGACAGAAGTAATCTTGCGAGACCTTTTTCCGCGGCCAGCGCAAGGAAAAGGTTCGTTTTACGAGGGGTAAAAATTAAATTAGCCAATGTGGCAACATTACGGGCGAAATGTTTGGCGGTTGACATTTGGCCGCCGAACGACATCCGGTTTCCCTGAAATTAGGGAAACCCACGATAATTGCTTGATTAGGCGGTCAGGAACGAGGGAATTTTAGCTCTACACTGAATAAAATTTGAATTATATTTTATTTCCTTCTTTGTATGGAATGGTATTGTATGTTCATGTAGGTATTTTATTATAAAAAAACATTATCGTTGCTGCGCATTGGCTTTTATTCTTGTACTATATTGGTCCCATCAGGAGGAATCTTAATTGTTAATATCTTACTCTGTATAGTCGTAGTTTACCTAGGATGTTTACTTTATTTTTTTACAGAAATAAAAATAATCAAGTAGTCCACCTCTTAACGTTCGCAGCATCTTCAGTGCGTCCTACGCATTACGCCAGTCTGCGACTTTGATTAAACGCTCTTTACATAAAAGTGACATGTTTCTAAGTTAAACGCATCCTAACTTCAGAATTTATGACCCCGGAAATAGTCCCTCCCCTGTCCGTCTGATTATTTTATGTTTTAGGAACATTTCCTTCGCTATAATTTACTACCGTGCTATTTGAACCTTAGTGGTGTCCAGCAGTGATAGTTGGGCTAATGTGCCAATTTCTTCTTCTTATCGAATGACAGTGGTCAACTCTGGTGTGAGAGAGAGTTTATCAAGCCGCCCTAAGGGCCTCTGACATGGCTTAATGACTGCCGTACTATCAAACAGCCGAGACCTACCAGGAAACGAATTAAAATTATCTAATTTGCTAATGCAGCGTCTATTCTATAAAATACGAGTATATCTTTATGAAATAGTATTTTTTGTACACGTACTACTTCTAACTACAACATAAAAAAGGGGCACTTAGAAATTCTTTAGAGAAGCCTAAAGATAATCTAAGTGCTCCAGCCCACTACCAGAGGGCAGCGTGCCGTAGCATTTTTCGTAAGCTACGAATAACTATGGTGTAATACAGTACCGTAGGGTATAAATTTCCCTTAATATCTATATATCTACCTCTACGTTAAGGAAAATGACAGATGGTCACGCCCAGAGTTAGTCAACTTAAATGAATAAAGCGCAAATTGTATGAAATTAAGCGTTAAACTTACAAGAACCTTCTTTATTGCCATTATTTTCTGTGATACGATCCTTACTAGAGTTCGAGCAAATTACCTCTGCGCGTGTCTGGCAGCAGCACTTATGCCACATACGCACATATAATGTATTAAATATTGATTCGGGTCATATCCTAAACATTCTAGTTCCGTTTTAATCCGCATGTAGAGCTTTCACAGACTCTACTTTCAATGTTCACAGAATTTCTTTGATATAACCTTACATTTTCTAATATAATATTAAAGATTAAACATTCTTGAGATTTAATTAAATCTAGATAGTGAGGTTTTCTTACAACGTAAATTAATTTTGAAAATGTTGTTGTTATGTTACAGTGTAATTTTGTGATATAATTTAGCTTGGTAATGCTGCATTAGTTTTATTAACTTGATGATGGCGAGATAAATGTCTCGAAAATACCTTTGAAAATACGGCACTTGCCGTGACAATTAGCGAACCATCCAAACCATCAAATATATATATATATATATTAAAGTCTCCATCCTGGAGAACTACTATGTCAGTGACTGAGTCCGTCAATTGTAATTCAATTTTATATAATAGGGAGGATCGCTGTCCCTCAAAAGTAAATAAATACGTATGAAGGTGATAAACTCTGGTGTCGAGAGTATTCAAGCCGCCCAAGGGGCCTCTGACATGTCCCTAATAATATACTAACATTATCTCCTACTTGATAAATTAAAACAAACATACAAATCCTAATCCTCTATTGAAATCCCCTGGCAGTTGAAAACAGCTCAACTTTGTCTATTAGTTTAGTCAATACGCGAAGCAAAGTGAGTCTACTTTACAAAGGACCTAATACCAGCATCATGCCGAAATAGTTCCCCGATATAACACGCCACTGACTAACGAAATTATCAGAGGAAAGGAAACTTTGAAACTTATATCTAGGCTCACTAACATTAGTATTATGTTATGCGATCAAGAAAGTTTTATATAGGGATAGAAGGAGAACAAAAGTATTCTAAGGCTTTTGGTAATATTAAAAAAAATACATGCTAATACTAAATGGCCGTCTTACTCGATGGATGAACAAGTAATTAAGTGGTCAGTTAATTGTACTTTTCCTAATTTGTTGTCTGAAATATTTATTATTTATTTATTTTACAAATGTTGTACTATACATGTGGAATATACACGCATAGTATTTACCTACTAACTCAAGAAGTATTGCTGTATCATTGTTTGATGTGTACCTAATTTGAGGAAAAAGAAATCAACTAATGAAATACTTTCATAATTGATTTCTTTTTCCTCAAATTAGGTACACATCAAACAATGATACAGCAATACTTCTTGAGTAAGTAGGTCTCTTCTAGGTAAGCGTGTTTCAGCCTACACTGCAGCAATGCTTAGCATCAGGCGGGCAGGGAGTCAAATGTAAGCCTATCCCACGTAATAAAATAAATAAAATGAGTAGTGAGTATTCAAACATCTAGTATTACGAAACTATGCGCTCTGTATAATTTCACTAATCAGTTACCCCATATCATCGCCCGACCTCCCTTAGCCAAACTCTATTGACAAAGTATCTCCATCTTACCCAAACTTGGTATATCTCGGTTATGGCAAGTGAGGGAGAACATCAACAAACCATGAAACCATGCCTTTGTGTTCACATCAACACACCATGCATGGAAATCTACGGCTTTGCATACATTGAACGTTTTTGACTTGAATACGAGTAACTCGAGATTTTTTTGCGTAATAAAACATTTTGCGTGCTTGAATAAAAATGCAAACGAGTCCTTCTGCTTTAGTATTTTACCATACATCTATTTACATATATTTTAAGCATCATATTTTACCATATGAAAATGAAAATATCAAATAACATTTTAGTTGTCGTTAAGCCATGTAGGTACTCTAAAAGCTGTTTGCAGTTCGTCCCTTAATATTTGCTCACGTAAAAATAAAAAATAAAAGTTTTTTCACAGTATTCATCTCATAAGTGTGTCCATTGCGTAGAAAAATGTTTATTATATATTTACATATAGTCTCATTTAAATATTTCTAGATGTCATAACGAATCAATGACCTAAACTAGTAATAAGTACCGTAAGGACCAAATCACTACAAAGTATAAAGCAAAGTCGCTTCCCGCATCCGGTGCTGTCTGTATGTATGCTTAGATCTTTAAAACTACACAAAGGATTTTGATGCAGTTTTTTAACAGATAGAGTAATTTAAGAGGAAGGTTTATGTGTACAATAAAGCGTGCGAAGCCGCAGGCAAAAGCTTGTGTTCTCATAATCGGCAAACCTCACCAATTAGCAGATACAGTCGCTAGAGGATTGACGTTTGAAATGTCAAAGGTAATATAAGGTTGCCTTCGCCCAGAAGCCGCAGTGTCGCATAAAGATATGAACAGTAGTAAAAACTTTATTTCTCTAGTTATCTTGCAACGGCCACAGTATGTCTGTTTACTTTATTATAAACAGTTTCCACAAAGTAAGGAAGTAGCAAAGTAGGTATCGGAAGGAGTCTGTAGTAAGTTAGTTACCTTATGCACTAGCTTGCACACACTTTTAATATAATAATAATAATTTTATCATGAGTGTGTATAGTTGCAATTGAATTAATAATATTGGTTGAAGCGACGCATGACCAAAATGCTGGCCTTTTTCTGGCTCAACGTATCAGCATTGCCATCCAGCGTGGTAATGCGGCCAGTATGCTGGGCACGCTGCCCTCTGGTAGTAGGCTGGAGCACTTAGATTATCTTTAGGCTTTTCTAAAGATTTTCTAAGTGCCCCTTTTATATTTTATTAATAATATTAATTTGAACTTAATAAACGTATGCATACATTTATTAATACTTAAGCAGAGTTAACAGTAGTTTATATCATTTTTGCAACCTTAAACTATCTCTATACCAAAAATCATGATTATTCATCGTTAATTTAAACTGCTGTGTGCAATGTGTGTACGTTTTCCGATACGCTATTGCACATATCATACGCATATTATTATACTATTATATTATATTATACTATATTATTATATTTTAATCCCGCTATAATTTCTTCTCTAATAAGTAAATATATAAATCTTCTTCTTCTAATCTCTGACCCAATCCCTAAATATTATTCGCACAAAGTGAGTCACTTGTTATATTATTCATGCCGTCTACAAACTTCCATAAACTATTGAATAAGTGATTTCGCTTCAATTACTCCTGGGATGCTCGTCTATCATACTTCTTTCTTTCTAAACGTTCATCTTAACTTGGGATCTTTTTGCCATTAATCTGCTTTACTACAAGCTGCTTAGCCTAGAAAGGAAGAGTAGACCTAGCTTGTACGCACTACACTACATTTTGCCTTTTTTAGGTCCTTACCATGAAATATTTAGAATACAACGATAGCAAAATACAAGAATATCCATGTTTCGCTTGTATGTACTTAGGTACGTTCGGTTTTGTAATACAGTAAGAATTGTTTTAGATAATTATTTCTTTTACCACAATTGTTCAAAGTATAGTAAGTATATAAATACAGCTGAGAGAGAGAATAAATCTGCTGTTACCATAACGTATAGCGTCATAATAAAGCTTCACCTTCTGACAATATTAAAATACACACTTATAAAATGAAATTGCTAATAAATAAAATAATAACATAATTTATAATGCTGCCTTAATTAAATGTAGATTTATTATATTCTTTAAATTCAATATTTTCGTAAAATTAATGTATATTCATAATAATATCATCAACTTAGCCGTAGTGCGTGCGTTCATAGCAACCTATTAATTTCTCAGATAAAAAGCAAGTAAAGTTGTATTAAAGCTCGCCTTCTTTGTGAAGTCCCGGAGCTTTTTCCATTATGTTGCTTGAAAGCTGCGGTCTACTTCCCTCCACTAGAGATCGGAAAAATTCAATCAAAGCTCGACTGGCTGGAGGCAATCATACAAGTAACATACCACATACTTATATGGGGGAATGAAGCTATAGGTGGATCAGTACATGACTGTTTGGTATTGTTTATATACGGAAGTATTTTTTATGTAAGGTAAGTAGTTTACTTTCAAAAATATTTTTTTGGTGAAAAAGTACGTGTTAATATTTATTTTCTCTCATATTAATCTTACTTTAATTTCCTGTATATTAAATTGTAAGTAGCATGGATTTTTTCTACAAACGTCTAAGTTTTAAGTTTGCAGTAAAATACAATTTGACCCATTTGAGTTCAAAAATCACTTCTCTTTTGATACAATATTTATTTTTTAAGCATAAGAAATAATACGAGTACATACAAGATATTTAACTTTATTACGAATAGTTTGCAATCGAATTAAGTAGTATGCTTATCCACTGAAGTCAGATATAAATCCTCCTTGACCAGCCTGAGGCCTGAAGGAGGGTTTAGGGTACTCCGCTGGGATGCCCAAGATGCCCTTCCAATAAATACCTGGCTGAACTACTGTAGCACATCCGTAAGTCAAAAGATAGTGGGCAGAATTATCTTATCAGTAGAGGCTCGTTGCCCGTTAGATAAATTTTATAGGACTGGCCAACTCTAGCGTTTGAGTTTTCAAATATGCGTATGAAGGTATACAAACATAAAAAAATATAAACATTATCGTAAACTATAGGAAATTCTTACAACACAATACAACACGCCACAAAAAAAAAAAGTTTTTTTTTTAAATTGAATATTAACTTTCAAAAACATTATTTTACGTTACTTAAACGAAAAACACAGATACAAAATGACTAATATGTCCACACTATACGAAATACTAGTTAAATATTCCATAAACAAATGAAGCATTTTCACCAAAATAATTTCATTCATACATAAATGACAAAAATATCTTAGTAAACTGAGCCACCTGTAGCCAATGCCGGGGACGTTCTCACAAACAATATTAGACGAGTGAATAAATACCCGCCGACGCAATACAAACTAGTTCAAACTATTATACATTATCGTTTGTTTTTATTGTTTCGACCCTTCCATCTATTCACGAACGAATAAACAGCGTAGGTTTCCATCTATTTCTTACTTTGTATGACTTTATCGGGTCTTAACAGATGACTGACAGAAAAGTGGAGATTTTACCCTAAGATTTGATGGGTCAAATCTTTACTTTTGGCATAACTTCAAAACGCATAAAGCAGCAGATGCTTTTCAGACTATTTTAGAGACGAATAAAAATCTTCAGGAAAAGTTGTACTGATTAAATACATAATCGAAAAACTCTGTATTAGGTTACCTAAGAAAATTAAAAATACGTATGAAACGAGTACAATCAATAAACTTGTAAAGTTTTGTAAACAAAATATGCGATGTATTTCATTTTCCAATAAACTGGTGATCGATCATGAATCCATCCATCTTGCTCACTTCGCACTAGAAAAACTTTTAAAACAATTTATAAAACCAATCGACAGGGTTGGTTACTGATGAAAAATTCAATCATTTGATAACAAATATAATATCAAAATTTAAGTCAAAAATATTGGAGAATTCGGAAAAATTTTAAGTAAAATGATGGATGTGACGATAACATGACACAGAATTATTTCATTATTTTCGTAAGGTTTTGAGTGGAAAATATTATTACTTTAAAAAAAATAAAGAACTAGAAATTTGCTAGCAGTTTCATGAAAGCTACGTACTGAAAATAGTTATGTATTTTATCTTAAAAATCTTAAGATATTTTATATTTAACCCTTCTAAGTAGAATTAAAAATACTCCTTACTCCTTCACAACTAGGCCAATCCTTCACACAGTGGCTTTTGTACTCTGCACAGGCAATCAAGAGAGACTATATCATAGACTGTATTGTGCTCATGTACGAGTATATACGTATGTATGTATATTGTTGTATTCTAGACAGAGGCTGCAGGCTGCCTAGCTCACACACTAGTGTATGTGACAGAACCTAGACACAGATAGTGCTTTGTTTCTATTCTATCTATCTACTGAGTTACAAGCTATGGTTACAGGTCTTTTATGAAATTACAGATATGTAATGGGTAAAATAATTTTATGGTGAGCGTTATTCGTATACAAATCTGTACGTTCTAAAAATGTTATATTGTGTACAAGTAACCTATCCTTCATACAGTAGCTTTTGTACTCTGCACAGGCAATCAAGAGAGAGTATATAACAGACATGTATTTTACTCATTTATGTATGTATCTTATTCTAGATAGAGGCAGAGTCTGCAGGCTGCCTAGCTCACACACTGTACTCGTATGTTACTGTACATATATTGTGCTTGGTGTCTATATCTACAGGGTTACAAGCACTGACCTTAAAAAAACAATACTAGTAATGCAAATACGCAACAAGTAAAAGAATTTTGTATTTAAAAAATAATAGGACAGTTTTATGAAACGACAGTTGTGTGTGAACAGACCTATCTAGATTTAACTCACTTTTTGACTGGGTTACACGAAGTAAAATTGTACTAAAATTGGTTCATGCTGGATAATGGAACACGCATTCAGTTACTTTGTGCATACATAAGTATAAAAACTGGTTTTATAAAAAATCATTAATTGTAAAATAAATTCAAATTACACTATAAAATGCCTGTTTAACATGTGGAAAAAGAGGAAGTGTTTTATATAAATCAACATTTCACTTATTTCCTAAGTTTCTACATAACCCAGTAGATAAATCTAGCTCTGCCCAGTACAGCCTCAATCGAGAGGGTGGCTTTGTGAACGCAGCCTATCGATTTATACGACGCACTGGGTGGCACTGGCCTGGGACAGGCAATTGCAGCTGCAAGTCTAGGGCTTGGCTTAGCTTGGCTTATAAAATAGGTTGGACTTAGTTTTATATTTACTACGATGCTCATTTATAAAACCCAGATACCTAGGCAAAGTATTATATTGGTACGAAATTTTCTTATTGGTTCTAACAAATTTAGTAGCGTAGAAAATGTGCACCCCGTTCCCTGCTAATTGAAATGTAGGTAACAAACGGAATTGCTATTTATACTCATAAAATTACACATAAAACACATTTAATTTGCAATGGTACGAAGACGGTATATGTGTTTGGAGTGAGAAGGTTTTGATGTGTGTTTTAAAAAACTTTAGATATATGTCGAACCGTTCTATTAGTATTATGCACTTGAAGTTAATAGAAAACTAGTTAGGTAATCAAAGCTAGGTTACAGTCTTTTACTATACATATAATAAAGCTTAAGATGGTCAACAGCCTGAACATAATTGAAAAAATATGTTTGGGTACTTTAAATCCAAAACAGAACACGGTACAGCAGTTTTTAGAATTTTTGTCTGTTTATCTGTTTATAAACGCTCAATACGCAAAAACTGCTGAACGAATCATCATGTTTTTTAGTATGTAGGCAGTATGAGGTCTCAGAAGTGTCATAGGCTACTTTTTATCTCAAAATAAGGCGAGCAATCCACTAGTTACAAATATGCAAATTCAAATATCTAATACATTTCTGGTCAAATGATCATAACCGTCCCATGCCTACTACTTAGCAACATAAACCATAATATCGATTCTCATTACTTAACTAGATTACCAATATTAATAAACCATTTATAACACTGCACTAAATTACCATAGACCTAATAAATAGAAAGACAAAGTGATGCCAACTATCCGAAGACCATCTGTCACTGAGACGGCTGCTTGAATAATTGTATCTGCTCGTATTATCCCTCGCTAACCGGGGACCGCGGCTGAATTAGGAAGGAAACTATCGGAGGCAATAATAGTTTATTATCCGTGGAGTGGATATTGAAAAATAGACCTTCTTTTAGAAAATAGACCTAAGATGGGTGTTTTAACGCAAAAGCAAATAAATGGTAATGTATAATCATTTGTTTTGAACAAAAATGGCAGCATATGGGATTTATGGAACCGAAACATTTAATTAATTTATTCATCACAATTATATATGTTGAATATCGCAGTCTTACGTACGGCCCTACTATTGTATTGTAACACTTCAATTAGGCGCTTCCGATGAGGAACACGCTGCGATAATGATACAGTTGAAATAATAAATAATTATACGTGCATTTTAGTCTTAGCCAAAATGTTTGATAAATAATGCCTACTTTTTACCATATTTAATCCAAGTAATATTCAAGCGATATTGCATTATCACCTCTCTCTTCTACACCGCAAACACCCGTTCCATATAAAAGTAAGCTTATCGGCAGCGATCGCTTTCAATAATGCATGAACTTACACTCGCACGAGAGTTACCTATACATGTAGCGTCTACGTATTATAGAGATCTATGGCTGGTTTGTGTGTTCATACATATCTGTTTTAGTAATCCATGTTGTATGTTTTAGTGACATAGTCTGTAAGTAAGTGTGGTAAATAAATTTATTATAAAGATAAGAATTATACGATATATGCATGCCCATCATTATAAAGGTATTTTTGTTATTAACAAAACCTAGAATCAAATTTTGAGTTGAAAGATATTATACTGATCGTAAATCGTGACCGCTATCTTATTTAGAACATTAGAATTATTATCGTCATACATTTAAAATTTATTCGTAGACGCCATTTTAAATAAAATAAAAATAAATAAATAAATGTCATTTATTTCGAACTTTTAGTCCATACACAAAACATACTCGTACACAACTTGCATAGCGAAAATGATTAAACACATAAGAAGCAAATAGAAAATTAATAAAATAATGAATAGTCAAGTCAATACTAATTACGTCACATAATAGAAAAATGTCAGTTAATAAAATTAAATTAAATGATAATTCAACATCAAATTACTTTGTTACCTACTAAGATTTTTTTTATTAAAAGGGTCTTATTTTAACCCGTTTGAAATAAAAACACACAGTACATTTCCAAAGGTCCAAAGCTTTTAGCAACCGATATACATACGAGTAGACTCTGAAAATCGAGATATTTGTTGTTCGGCTACAATACTTTAATACTCAAGGGAACAAAACCGGCATCCATGCAGAATATGGTTGCATTTGTGATCCCATCGCGCCATTTATCCGACTTAGCATATTTCAATACCGGATTCGACCCGTTTTATTTCAAAGTAGAGAGAAGTATGAATTGTGGATTCTTTAAACCACGACCAATGGATAAATGTTTGAAATATCACTGTTGTTCAAATACGATTGTAATATTTAAAGTAACTAAAAATATTAAATTAAATAAATTGTCATTAATGTAAGTACTAGTGTAATCATATCCGATATCTTTTGGCAATATCATTTCTAATCGTATTCTGATTGAACTTTATTCAAACAATTTATTTTGCACAATAGTAGACCACCAAATCAGTGAAAAACATCACAAATCTTTAAAAAACGCTAAATAATCTCCCAAAAAAACATCATAATTCCTTTACTAATTACGATTCATGAAAGGAAGCATTATCTAGGGTGCAATAAAATTACAATAAACAATGTTTACGTCTTATTTATGCCGTTATAAAGCTGTGCACAATGGAACAATGACTTTACTTTATACTTGTCTTGTTTACGACTCCAACAATTTTTTTTTACCGCGTGATACATATAAGAATAAATTCAAGTATACTTAATCTTTCATACAAATCGTTGTAAGACTCAAAAATTGAGGAAGATTTGATAGAGAATAAACGTGTCTTCAAATTGTAGGTATGGCATTCAAGAAAGAGCAACCCTTTCAATATTTTGTTTAAATTTTAGTAATTGTTATTTTTAAATCTAGAAAACTTAAATACAAAGAAGTAAAACTTGCATCCCCTATTTCCCCTATTCCTTTTGAAAAGAAACATTACCAAAAATCCTTTCTTAGCGGATCCCTACGTTATAATAACATAACATCTACCTGCATGCCAAATTTCAGCCCTATCCGTCCAGAGTTTTGGGCTCTGCGTTAATAGATCACTATGTCAGTCAGTCAGTCACCTTTGACTTTATATACTCGTATTTAGATTACAAATGACACTGTGAATACAATATCATATGAGTACATGTTACAAATCAAATCAAATCAAATCAAAATCATTTATTTGCAGAATATAGGTTTTACAGAGTTGTTCAAAAATAAGATATTGACCGCTACATTCTCACCCATAGGGCGTGCAAATTGGTTTCACAAAGTATGAATATTAATTTAAATTTAAATGCCAGAAAAATCAATTAAAATTAGGTACATCATAAATGTCAAATAGTTTCATCGTTCAAAAATAATTTTATGGAATAATAACACTTTTCCAATAAAAACACTCTGAGTCGTTTTTGAAATATAGCATCAGACTTGATTTCTTTGATGGTCGCAGGGAGCTTGTTGTATATTTTTTTGCCCATATTGAAAATGCTGTTTCCATATTGTACAGTTCTATGTTTTTCTGTGCAGAGTCTGTTGTTATATCTTGAGCTTTTTAGTATTTTATATTTATGCAGATTGTTCCTTGTCATAAGTGATGCTTCATATATGTATATTGATGGAAGAGTCAAGATTTTGAGATTTTTGAATTGTGGGGCACATGATTCGGTCTGGCTGAGTCCACAGATTGCACGAACACATTTCTTTTGTGCTTTAAAAGCAACTTCCTTTTCTGTTGCATTTGCCCAAAACAGAACCCCATATTTTAACGTTGAACTCGCATAAGCATGGTAAGCTGTTAATAGGGTTTGTATATTTGCAACTTTCTTAAGTAGATATAGAGCATACGCATACTGGTTCAGTTTGTTGCATGTCCGTTGGATATGGGTTGTCCATGTCAAATTGGAGTCAATATGTATACCCAAAAATTTTGTCACTGTTGCTTCTTGGATGAGTTCGTTTTTGTATTTTATTTGTAGTGGCACAGTCCTAGTGTTTTTGTATCTAAATGTCATGTACACTGTTTTGCTTAGATTTATCTGTAAATTATTGCTTCTTAGCCAGTTGATTATGTCATGGAGTGACTTATTGATTTCAGTTTCTTGAGTGTTTTTATTGCTTATATACAAAACCGTGCTATCATCAGCGAACTGTATCATCGGGTGCGTTATAGCATTCGGGAAGTCGTTGATGTATACAAGAAATAGAAGCGGTCCAAGTATGCTCCCCTGAGGTACTCCACGTATTACAGTACGGGGATTTGAGCGAAATTTTATGGCTTCTCCTGTTTTCGGGCATATTCTAGTTATTTCAGTATATTGGATTCGGTTTTTAAGATATGATTTCATTAAATTTAGTGTATTACCTCTTATGCCATAAATTTCCATTTTCTGTAATAATTTCTCATGATTTACGTGGTCGAAGGCCTTTGTCATATCCATATATAATGCAGTGACTTGCTTCTTTTCTTCTAATCCTTCATAAACCTTTTTCAGGAACACATTAATCGCCATATTAATGGACTTCCCTTTACGGAAACCATATTGATTGTCCACGAATATATTATTATCTTCAAAGTATTCATTCAGTATATTGTACAAGACCTTTTCGAAGATTTTGGCAAAGATAGGGATTAGCGCTATAGGCCGGTAGAAATTCATATCTGTTTTATCTTGTTTCTTGAATACTGGAGTTACTATCGTCGTTTTTAGGCTACTAGGAAAGATACCCGTTTCGAGACAGAGATTCACAATGTGACTGACAACTGGAGCAATTATAGTAGAAACGCGCTTGATTATTTTAGTACATATGCCATCGTAACCAGTGCTATGGCTGTTCTTTAATAATTTAATAATTTTTAGAATGTCATACGGATCAGTAGGTGTCATAAAGCAGGATTTGTAATTATTGTATGTCAAAGTATTTTTATTAATTGTATCGTCATTATTTAGAGAGATGTCATCTATATAGAAATTATTGAATGTCTCTGCTATGCTTGTAGGTTCAGTTATTATAATGTCCTTATGTTTAATCAATGCGATTTCTTCTGGAGGAATATTATTGCTCTTCCGGCTATTAATTACATCCCAAACTGCTTTAGATTTATTATTTGCTGTTTGAATTCTGTAATTATTTTGTGCTCTCTGTGTAAGTTTTATTATTTTTCTAAATCGTCGTGTGTACCCTTTGAATTTTTCTTTGTCTTGTACTGAATGTGTATGTCTCATTTTCCATAAAAGTTGTCTTTTTTTGGTCGCACATGCTTTAATACCTTTGCTTATCCATCTTGTGTTTTTGGTAGTGGCAATCCTAATCTTTGTAAGAGGGAAACACAGATCATAAAATAATTTGAAGAGTTCATGAAATTGTTTAAAGGCTTCTTCTGGATCATTGAGTAAGAAAACGTCACTGAAGGTCAAGTTTTTGAGGGCATTAATGAACTTTATAATGTTTTCTTCACTGTAGTCTCTGATAAATTTAAACCAGTATTTCATGGAGTAACTTTTTTTAACCGGACAGTGAAACATTTGGGCTGTGTGGTCTGATAGAACTAGTTCCGTTATCTCTGCTTGTACAAAGTTACAGAAAGTGAACTTTTCCCGGCACTTTTACATGGAGGCAGTAAAGTTACGTGAACGGCCCTACCAATAACGAGGCTGTATGTCGTTTCTATTGTGTAGTTTGAATACTGTTTGTAACAAAGGAACAGAAGCGGAACCGGGAAAACGTACCTTTTTGCAAAATTTTCGCTCGGTTGGCTAAATAAGTCTGATTTTCTCTTGAACGGAAAATGTTAACATCTCGTAGACAAATAAAAAATGGTTTTGTGTAATCAGCTGATAAGACTAATAAAATGCGCATGCTCTTTTCAAATTAATCTTAAAACAACAATCATAAGTAACTTGGATCATGCGAATATAAATATAGGTTTTATTTACCTAAACCAAAAATGTGTCTTTGTAACGATCTTTCTCCAACAATAAAAAAATAATAATAAAAAAATAAATAAAAAGAAATACAGGAAGTCAATCGACTATAAGATTTAGTTCCGCTCCCTTATTTCATTGTTTTTACCAGACACTATAAGCCAAACCCCTGACTCCACCCCTGCACATTAGTATTACAACAGCTTGTGTCGTGTTCGGTTCAAATGACAACGTCGGATGCTGTCCGATGTATCCGCTCCCTGTACAATGTACATACATACATTCATTATTACCTACCGATGTATGTATAGATATTCAATAGGTTGATGACATCGATTCAATTCGAGAGCGACATTGTGTTCTGATTGAGTGACAGACAATGTACGAATACGTATCATATTGCACTGTGATGTGAACAACGTCTTGATTTAGCACAGGATTATAGATGAAGTTGAATATATATCCATGGGAAATTGTATAGTTAGAAATGCTTTTTGGATTAAATATTAGTGTGGTTAATAAAACAAATGGATAAATCTAATTATTTGCAACTTGTGTAAAAATTATAGGAACAATATTCAAATACAGTATCCCGAAGTGACATTGCTACGACGTAGCAATAGTGCTACGAATAACTTGCTACGCAATACTGTTATTTGAAATTAAATCGTAAATTTAATTAGGTATTTCAAGTTTATTAAGACGTAAATTTTAAGTTTTTAACAATAATAATTTTAGTCGTGTAATGTGTGTTAATACACACATTACACGACTAAAATTAATACTAATGCGATAAAACGCCTGTTGATTCATGTGTTCGTAAATACGATACATAAAACGACACAAGAACGTCATGTCTACTAACATGTATCAAGTTTCAATAATTCATAAAGTCAGAAAGACATTCCATAAAGATATTCTCCAGTTGCTACTTGGGCTATAAAAGTGTTGTTTGTCTGATGTCTCTCTTCAAAGATCATGTGCTTAGTGTCACATGTAGTAAACGATGTCTGGCTTTATGTTGCTTACCAATGTCTGTGACAAAGTTTATTACCACCTCGTTTTTTGTTACCTGAATAAACTTTCATTTTATTTAGATTAAGGAAGGTTTTAGTATGGTTTACTTCTCGCTAATATGAAATATCAAAATTAAGTGATTATGGCAATATTTTTTAGTAAAAATGGGAATATGATAGACACAGTAGGACATTTGGGAAAAGATAAGTTAATGAAGCGTCTTTCGTTCTCTTTACATTATAAAATATAATAACTCGATTATATTTTGTAAGGTACAAGGAAAATAACTGTATTATTTTTACTAGATAGAGCTAATTTTAAAATTAGATATTACTCTATTTTTTCTTTGTTTTTAAGTCTAAGTAAAGGATAGGTACGATCTTAGAAAAATATACGAAAACACAGTAAAACTTGTCACGAACTGTACACATCTGTTCTCTACACCAACTGAAATTACTGTATATTGACCGACGAAGAAAATTACCTCGTCTCGTACAATTGATGGCGTATAATAGATAGCCTGCAAATGGACTCTCTGAAATTTATAGACTATTTCAACTGCTTAATGAACTAGTAGCAGTATAGATTGATATAAAGTCGTGATATATGACTAGTTTATGAACTAATAGATAGCTCAAATATTATTCCCATGTACTTAAAGCTAACTTTTTTAAAGCCAACATTTGTGTGGCCTTCATTACCATCATCCACAGCCCTTGGAATCCCACTGCTGGGTGTAGGCCTCCCTTTGCATGTGCTATCTGCGTCGATCTTGTGCAGACCTCATCCAGGTTGGACCTTCGACTTTGTGTGGCCTTACTTTATACTTAATACCAAAAATGTCGCATCCTTCGTGCAAAACAAAACTCGGCTCGAATTTTAGACGCCTGATAACATAATCTCGCTTCCCAATAGTCAGATAAAATCACGGAAGAAACGGATAGTTTCGTGTTTTTCACATAAATCTTTTCTTGACACAGTTTTTATTTAGTTCTGCAAGTATTATCATATCTCTGAAGACGTTTCAGTCGAAAACTAAATAAAACTGCGCAAGAAGTTGTACGTAGCTACAAATATTATAAGTTTGGTGTGATCCATTCTCGCTTCCCTCCTTTAGATGGCTTTTATGAATTTTAATCCACGCTTCCTATCGCAGAGGAAGCTATTAATGTATTTCTACCCTCTTTTGTGCTATTTTCAGACTTCGTTACTGAGAAGAAATGCGAGAATTTTTGTCTTCGGAATCATAATTTTTAAATGCCGAAAACAACTCGAGTATCAAAATACTTGTTTCTAAGGAAAACTTGCTACGAACTTGGAATCGTTTGGAAGTGCTTTAATTATTTTTTCGGACGTCAACTTTTCCGGTAGGTACTTTAGAACTGTATTCGTTTTTCTGAGTAATTTACTTCGGGACTCGCACAAAATTAATTTCGAAGATAGCAGAAGTTGAACACGCGTAGTCACCCCGAAGTTTTTTACTTTACGTCCCCGTTTTTGGAGCGTAAATAAAAATGTAAATTAATATTAGGCTAAGTATGAGACCGTCAATCAAAGTCTGGACAGGGGATGTCGTTCTGAATAGATTTCTTTAAAATCAGGGCGAGGCTAGCTAAGAGAGATATCTAAGTGAAATTTAATCTCCGACGTAGTTTCTTTCAGTGAAATTCTTTTTAAATATTAGACAGATTATTTTTATCCGTCTTTTAACCTTTTTATAGTTCCAGAAATTTTGTTACGGTTTGAAACTTAATGTCATCGTTTAATGTTTAGAATTTAAAGTAGAAGTGGTTTTTCTATGTTTTTGTTTTACTAGTCTTAGGTTCACTTGCACACTGCCTATAAATCACATTTAACTATTTTTTGGGTTTAAATGCATTTATGAATGCAAGTAAGCTTTGATCATGTTAAATAATGTCTAATAAACTGATCACGTACTCACTAAAATTAATATGCCAAGTTGATATGACACGACGCAACAATAACTTTCAGTTTATTCATATTGTGTGTGAAACTATCACAACTCCCTCGTCCGAGTATATCCGGATTCATATCGACAAACAAACAACGAGCAGTTTCCTGTAAAAAACATCCATTTGTCTACAAAACAGAACTGTTGTGACAATAAAATAAAACATATTGGACTCACAAAGTTAGATAAGCATACTAACCTTTTGAAAAATAAAGATATAAAAGTAAAAAAAAAAAACATGATAATTCGTATACTACTGTATACTTCCCTTGAGTTTAATAGTCATAGTCATAGTCATATCGTTTATTTGCAAATTGTAAAGAACACTTAACAATGACCCTGATAGGGTATGCAAATATGTACATAATGTATATGTGAAGCGGGAAGTGAGAAGCGGCCCGATTCATATCTCAATCCCCTTGCCTAGAAGAAAGAATACCGACTTCTATAACGCTACTTTTAAAAAGTTAAGATGATTACAATACCAACCATAAATATATAATCAGCAATGTACTGATTAAATCATACGTCGACGGTAGACGATAAAGACCATCATAATTTTCTGAAAGTGACATAGGCTATTTATATCCTAAAACAACACGGGCGAAGCCGTCGGCATTCACTGGCATTCCATACAACTTTAAACTATTTTCTCTCCAATTTCTCAGCCCAGTACTCAGTAATTGAGTATCACAACATTTCGTTTATTCCTCCTTAAACGGGTATTAAAGTCCTATTAGTGGTCGTCATTTTCTTCATGAGCATCATCTTTCTTCAGCTGAGATTTGAGTAGAGCTCCTGGGAGCTACCACGAGTTCTTACTGTTATCAAAACTACAGAAAGACCAGAACCAAGAGTGTCCGAATATCACAAACCAAAAATATAAAAATAAAAAATCAAAGCAGAGATTAACGCGCGTCAAATATCGCGAGTAAAAAACAACTTTGAGCAAAAAACATCCATGTAATACATAATAAAATAATAAAATAGCCTATATTTCCCTTGTTGTTTAAAATATTACATTTCATTCGCTTCTTATATAGGTTGTTTCAAATTCTGTTTAATATTTAATTATGAAGATTTTTATAGTTGTTTGATATTAGGGCACCCAAAAGCGGGTAAAGGCCTCTTCCTTGTATGTAATACATAAAACGACAATTGGGTATTGTAACATCATCGACTATTATACATCACTTCGTCTGGTTAGAAAATTAAAAACCAAAAAACTATCATTCAACAAATGTTAAGGTACACAATGCCAAAACACTGCTCATACGAGTAAATTCTCTGACTAGACTATAAACAGGGAAATTAAGATGCAAACATTTTTCATTTGATTTCCAAAATATCTATGTGAGAAAAGTTAATGTAACTTCTTATCACCCATTGTACAGGCTTTTAGGCAAGACATTATAAAAACTAGTAAGAGCACAAAAACAAGCAAAACCCCATGGTTGCTTCGAGAATGAGTCGAATAGTGGGCGTGGTAGAGAGGGCAACGCAAAGTGGTCCTTCAAGCTCAAATAAGTACATAAATATATTTGTATAAAAAACTGTAAACTATATTTTGTAGTTTTTATGTAATATTGTTTGTTACTTGTAGTAAAATAAGCAAAACCCATGGTTGCCTCGAAAATGAGTCGCATAGTGTGCTTACGTGCGAGGGTTACAAACTGCAACTAGCGCCGGCAATATCTCACAGCTGAGAGGGCAACGCAAAGTGGCCCTTCAGACTGAATAAGTACATAAATATACAGTATTTTGTAGAATATTGTGTATTACTTTAAGATACAATTTATTGTAAAGAGTTTTTGTTGCAGGAGATTTTGACGTGACAACGTCTTATAAATTGGTTTGCCGGGTGACACTTCAAGAAACTGCGTTACGCTCCGCTCACGTTATGCGCTCACAATGAGAGCGAGTGAGAGGCACGCGTCCCTTCCACTCGGGCATGGTTAGCCCGCCTAAGAGCGAGAGAGACAGACATAAAAAGTGAAAGGCACGCGTCCCTTCCACTCGAGCACAGTTAGCCCGCCTAAGAGCGAGAGAGACAGAATAATAAATATAATATGAAATTCAGTGCGAGATTCTTTGTATAAATTAATGTTTTAAATATAATTCTTTGTATAAATAAATGTTTTAAATTGTTACTATTATTTCATCCTTCTTCCTACTATACGAATGAATATTCACATTAAAATTATTTTACCACTCAAAGTCGTTGTCACGTAAAACTTTCGCCCGTATACCGACTTTACAGGCAACAAATTTTTTTTCTTACTACGATGTGCATGTTTATAACAGCTAACTAAAATCTGTGTGTAGTTATAATTCCCATATTTTTGTTTTAAAATGTTCAATGTGTTATTTTATGGCAAAAATAAACCTCCATGCATAAAAGAAACAGATACCAGCATAAAATCCGGCCCCAAAACTTGACGAGTCATTTATAACCGTCATTTTGAAAAATAATGGGTGTGTGCTTTCATCTCGACCATGCATATTTAGCGAAGGGCCGGAAAAATCTCACCCCATTAGCGCGAGCAAACCGACGTACCAACATGGCCAGATTGAAATATGGAAATCTGCACAACGGATGGACGAATATTAACGGATGGATAGTAGTTAGTACCATGTTTTGAATTGACGTTATATTGGCGTACATACAAAAGCCTAAGTAATATATCGCTAATAATAAAGAGATCCTTACTCGTATGTCGGGCTAAGGTACAAAGCTTCGATTTATTTATTTATTTATTTGTTAGTTTGTTATATTTTTATTTTTTAATCTAATTTTGTTCTCTAGCTTTTTAAGTGGTTTTAAATTGTATCATGCTCATACAGAAAAATAGTAAATATATAAAAATCTTTTTGTAATCGATAAATAAAGACTTTTTGTAATTGATAAATAAAAAACATGTTTGTATTTAGATCAATGACAACACAAAGAACTTACATAGCCATGTCGCCAATTCGAACTAGTATTTTTTCTATATGACTAAAAAGACAAGTACTAAAGTCCAACATGTTCCTTACCCTCACGACGCCGGTTCGCATACATTACTGCGGGATGTACTCGTAATTCCCTCGCGGGCCGAGTTCGCCACAAGTGGTCCCACTCGGCCCACTCGGCCCAATACAACCCTATTTGCATGCCAACTATTGCCAACGCCACTATTAAACACAAAATTGGTGATTCTAACAAGTGAAATAGCTTACGTTTTACATGTAAAATCGTTGATATGACTTGAGGAGAATACTCGTAGTAGGAACAAATGAAATGATTTCGTCTAGGAACAAAATGTTTGAGCAAACATATAAAGTCCACTTCATCAAGCTATTTTATAAAGAGGATAGTTCGACACACATGTCATGATCCGAGGTGTCACTTAATTACGAGTAGCTTATATTATATTTGCGAATTCTTTGTTTTGGTATTGCTCATATAGGAGTAAGTTGCTTCTGTTGACGTAAAGAAAAAATGCAACTCATTATGACAGATTTTACAAGTTGCATACATAAATATATAACCGAAACACAGCCACAACTCAGCATAATGCTAATTGCATGAAAGCAACCTCTGCTGGTGTTTTGTCGGGGTTGGTTGTGACGTCACTCACGCACAAGAAGGTAAGGTACAATAAACAAGACAGCTGTTGAATAACATATCTGTTCTGATTTCTCATCTACGTGTACAAACAAACCTTTGAATCTAGTATACCTAGTAGTAATCCTCCCAGTCTAAGCTACCCTCTACCCTCCCTATACATCATCATCATCGGGTGCCATCTTCATATTGAAGTTTGGAGGTCAATTGGCAAAATTTTCTGCGATCCCATGCTGCTTCTTTTAGATGCGGATAGCTCCCTATTGAAAGGGGGTTAAATGTTTTGTTCCAAAGTTCAATACAAATGTTAGGGGCACCGAAACCTGTGGTTACTACGTGACCCGTATGGTTTTAGCCATAGATGGAATTATTAGAGGATCCGATTGCTTGCCCACTTTACCCGCCGCCCTTCCAATAAAGGAAAATAAAATTGGATTAAAATTCGTGATCACGCGTTTACGCGTTTGTAGAATTAATGTGGTTTGCTTCAATGGTGAGATTTCTGCTATTTCAGCCGAGAATATATGTATAAAGAACTGTTTGCTGCTTTTTTATTGAAATTGTTAATTCGTTGTTTCATTTATAAAGATAAAGATAAAGAATCTTTATTGATAATGTAAAGTTGTAACATACATAGGTATAGGTATAAGTACTAATATCACAGAATATGCTACACAAATTACAATATCTCGTCAAATTGAATTTATAACATTTAGTTTTTATAAAATTTTATTTTTAAATTTTATATGTATCTATATAACTAGTGGGTTCTCGCGGCTTTGCTCGCATTAAGAAGTAAAACTTGCATCCACTATTTACCCCTTTAAAAGTGGCATTTTCAAAAATCCTTTCTTAATGGATGCCTACGTCATAACATCTACCTTCATTCCAAATCTCAGCCCAATCCGTAAAGTGGTTTGGGCTGTGCGTTGATAGATATCAGTCAGTCAGTCACTCACCTTTGAGTTTTATATATGTACATAAATTGATATGTGGGTTAGTTAGGTACCTACATATGTATGTACCTATGTGTTAAATCGGCCAATTTGGAAAGTGTATGATTTGAGTTCTTACTTTTTGTAATAAAACAAAAGACAAATGAAGTTTAACTTATAACATCATTTAAATAAAAAAAGTAATAAAATCTTTTCAAAGTGCAATTACAACTCGCACCGCTGAAAACAATTAACTTAAACGTCCATTTTATAGTTTCACATAAAAGTAGCGAACTAAGTATCAACATCTACAAATACCTACTACGGCATCTGTGCCTAAAGTAATTACTTTGGATTGAACATTCCAACTATTTCAGTTTATCTAGAACATGCTGGAATTGGTTTGCGATACTAGTACCGCAATAAATATTAATCTGTTATTTAGAACGTTGTTGAGGTTATTTCAGAGATTATTATGTCATCATACAAATTGTAGAAATCAAAATTGTAAAGCTTTAGCCGGAAGCAATAATATTAAATGAAGTAGATGGATTGGTAAGGGGTGTTTTTAGGAAAAACATTCTTGAGTTTTGAGGTTCTTGCATTTTGTTTGACCTGAAAGAGCTGTGTTTGTTTTATAAATATTTTATTGCAATGCAGCACTTTTACTCTGAGAACACATTCAATTTAAATTAGTGGTAGTTGGTTTATATCAAACTAGAAAAACATAATTAAAATCAGCAACACATGAAAATTTACCAAAATATTAAAGCATGAGATCTTAAATATACTAAGTACAATCACTAATAAGTATGATACGAACTAATATCAGTTAAATATCTTATTAACCATGACACTATCAACTTTAGTCCACAAAAGTGAAACCTGCACGTCGCCTATATCTAAACCAAAAGGTTGTGATAAGTTTATAATAACCGGAACATTATTACAATGCTTTAGTCATTACATAGCAGAAGTGCTGCATACAGTTGCGTGGTGAAGTTGCCAACTTGGTGTAGTACCTCCGCCCTTGAAGTGCGTCCGAACGTCCCAGACAACCTGCAGACTGACCTGCACCACGAACATAAACCCTAAATGATGCAGCAACAGTTTACTAGAGGATAAAAATATGAACTCGAGATAGCCCTCAAATATGAAATATTTTTATGCTGGCTACAGACAAATTGAGGTATAAAATTTGTAAGATTAGGCAGTTTTTGGCGATTACTTACGCCTGAGATAGTGAATATTCTTTATTGATTTTAGTAACACTTTCGTAATTTTTTTCATCCACTTACATATTTCCAAACACACAGAATTGCAAAGATCCACCCTCAGGTAGTATAACGCTATCATTGTTATTTAACTGATGGATTAGTTTTCCAAAGACTATATTCTTGGTAAAAATACATCCCTTAACTACGATAACTTGACTACAAGAAATCATTTATTTTATGCCTGTAAAGTTGAAATGTCATCCTGTTTCCATGGTGCATACAACCAAAATATTTTTGAGACTATAGGAAATAATAAACTTACGTTACACTTCACGTATGGCACGAAAAACCTATTACACGCTCTTACTACCCTCCCATATACGATCTAATATCAAAATGGCCACTAAAGAAAAGCGAAATACCAGAACAAGACACCTTCATTGTTAGAACCTTACAATCGTTATATTTCAGAAGTACATCGCTTCAAAAGGTTAAGCATAACGTCGCCGTAAAACCGGCCGAAGTGAGGGTACATGTATTTTAATATTTATTAGGCAATAATGCTCAATGTAGGCTTTTATTTTCTTTTTTATCCCCTTTGGCATTCATTATACGCGTAAATGGGTGACGGAGCAGTTTTTATGTCTAGTTCTGATGTAGGTACCTGTAACGGGAAGACTTACTTTAATCCAATTAGTCATAGTCATTTATTTATATCAGATATTTGATACACGTCACAGACTTAGTGCTGTGAGCTTAGTAATAAACAAAGTCTGGAAGTTTTAATATTGTTTCAAATTTGTCTACCTTACCTGGTGACTAAAAAGCATAAATACCCTATAACAGTTAAAGCTACTTCTTTAATTTAGAATCAGTTAAAGCATAAGTTGAATCCTAAAAGATCGATGAATCTTTACACGCATTGTGATATAAGTACAATAAATGATTAAAAAAAACTACACGCTTACTCAGATATAGTGATGAAGATATTCCCAAAATAGATTTATTTTTCTATTTCTGATACACCAAATTCTCACAACTTCGTTACTAACTAATAATACAAAATGGTTTATGTTATGTATGTCATAGGTGGTATGGACAGAAGAGATATGTCCCAGAAACGTCAACGGCAAGAATAACTTTTCCTTTTCAATAGGGAATGACACAAATGTACAATATAAATGTATAAATTCCCATACATTTTCTCCCATAAAGCCTCGCTTCCGACCTCCTTTGTGTGTCTCAATAGATATATGGAACTGACAACATATAATGGGATCTTTATCTCAAGCTCTATCAAATGGAAAAACTGCTTTGTCCGGGCTCTAATGACGTGATTCTCATTTTCTTTATACCTACAGTTTAATTTTTATTTCAGTCGGTTCCGATAACACGGTTCTATGTACATATATCTAGAGCTGATCTTGGAGAAATGATGATGATGATGATGTGTGGGAGTTAAAGGAATGTCGTGGCAGTTTCAAAGCCCGTACCAAAAATACATATGAAGCACCTTTATATAAATATAAACAGGTTTTTTATTTGATTCTCGATGTTACTACCACCCATAGTTATTTCTAAAACATACCATCTATAAAGTGACAGTTAATTTTAGACCTGTCAAATTAATTATGTCATATTGTCACTGGCGTCACAGAAATAAATTAATGCCGTCATAGTGAGGTTAAAATCCGGGTCACCGTTTATTAAACTGCCAAAATGGTCTGAATAGACAAAACATTTTCAATTTCCCGCGACAGAGGCGCCATTAAAATGGAAAGAACCCTCGAGTGGCGACAGTGTTCACACTTGGCTGCATTCATTATGAATGGAGTGTCAGAGGCACCGCCACTAATTTATATCCAGTATACATTAATTGGTCAGCAGTCTCTTTTTTGATATCCTGATGTATTTTTGGTCAGCTATTTTGGTATTTTCTAGGTAGGCGTGTTAAGCCCTAAGCTGCAGCAATGCTTAACATCAGGTAGGCTGTTATCAAACGTAAACCTATCCCACGTAAGAAAGGCTAAAAAATATAAGGCAGATAAAATTGTGAATTAAAATTTTAATCTTCTTAAATATGTTTTAGAATCTGTTTCTGATCAGATGCCATACCTTACCGACAAATTGAAACGAGCATTAAACCCACTAAGATGACCTTCAAGAATTAAGACTAGGTTGCTAGCCTGATACAATTTTAATTATTATAAAACCGGATGCAATTTTACTGTTGTAATATTTTACATGGCATTAACGGATTATTTTTAAGTGTTTCAGTTTACCAACAACATTTTTATGTGTTTACAATCTGTGTTGTATAATATTTTAGATTCTTTACATAGTTGTTGATTTAGTTGATCATGTTATACATTAAATTTTCTTTTCATCTTAAGTTGCTGTCAAATTATCTTAAATTACCATTCATATTTCTGCTCAATTTATAAAATCAGACGATCAAAAATGGCTTTTCATTTATATCGCGGAATTTTTCCTCTCTATTTAGTGACTCATTTTAATAAATCAACGAAAGCGAATCATTTGACATCTGAAAGACCCTTCAGAAGGTTCAGAAGTTAATAATGACTGTTGGGCCAATGAGAACTCTAAGTATCAAGTTAATACTTAAAAAGTAACAAGGATACTTTATCCTCCCTTTCTTTTTTAATTTCAAATACAAGTATAAGTAATTTTACAAAGTAATATAGTAACTAAAGACTAAGCGGGCCTTCTTACTGACAAATGATTTTTAAGTAAAAGAATACCTAAGTATCTTGTATATTTTATATATTCTATTGTAAACAATTATCATGTAAGTGGCGCTTTCAAATGTAGCAACTTTCCAGACCATTAATGGCTAAAATTGTTTTTTTAGTCTTATGAGGATGCATCAATAACCTTTCCGTGAAAATACGTTCGTTATAGATGTTAATCGGCTCAGAGCGCAATGTCACCATCATCACAAAGAACAATAAGTATTAGATAGATAGATAGATAGATTAACGCTTTATTGGACACACAAATAAAATAGAACACAACACAAACAAGAGAAAATTTAAACCTTATGCCACAAATGGCGGCCTTATCGCTAAAAGCGATCTCTTCCAGGCAACCGAAGGATGGAGAGGAAATCATAAAGAATAATAGACGGGGTGTACGTACAATAAAGAACACATGAAATTTAACTACTAAAACTTAAACAATGAGTTTGAAATGAATATATGCTTGTAATAAATTTCTGAATATAATTTGAGATTTCGCTTTTTTTTTTCTTTGAAATTTCACTGAAAATGTACAATATTTAGTTCACATACCTACTTCCATTGATATGATTTTTAGATTTCAGGTAAAGAGCATCGGCGAAAGTTATGGCCTCGATACTTGCATCGAAACCGGGGTATGAAGCTTATGTGTTAGACACAGTAAATGCATTGTATGCAGTATGTTCACTTTGAAGTAAGGATCTACGGCAGCACCCAGGTAAGGTCTTCTTCTTATCGAATGAGAGTGCCAACTCTGCTGTCAAGAGTTATAAAGCCGCCCTAAGTGCCTCTGATATGGCATTACGACTGCCGTACTAGAAAAACAGCCGGGACCTACAATTTAACGTGTCATCCGACCCACGGAAGCGCCCAAAATGGAATGCCACTATGTTACTACTACCTACCTACTCGGTCGCAGTTGAACACATTTGTTATTTAATAGAAAGAGTGCAGTCAGTGGCATAGTTTAAAACTTTTTATTAATTAAGCCGCGCGGCGACCTCATACAATCGAACAACAAAAAATACTATAGAACATTAGATAGATAGATAGATAAAACTCTTTATTGTAACACACATTGAAAATAAATAAATAAAGACAAACAAAAACACAAACGACTTAAAAAATAGTGCCACAACTGGCGGCCTTATCGCTAATAGCGATTTCTTCCAGGCAACCGTAGGATGGACAGGAATCGAAAGAAAAATAAAGGATGGGGTGTTCAAAAAAGAGAAAATATTATACAAACAATAAAATATTCAATATTATATACATAATAACAAATAACACATATTACTTATAAGTGTAAATAACTATAAATATATAACACATATACATATTATACCTACATACTATAACGACAGAAGGAGACAACAATAAACACACGATTTCAACAGCAGATTATTGAGCTATTGAGTTTAGGTACCAGTTTTTAACCTGTGTTTTGAAAGCCTCAAGAGTCTGAGCTTGTTTGATACACAAAGGCAAGGCGTTCCACAAATGAACAGCTCTTGCTGTGAAAGAATTTTGATAGAAAGAGGTACGGGCCTCAGGAGTCTTAAGAATAAGCGTACCCGATGACCTCAGATTTAGGGAGTGGGAGTCATGCACATAGGAGAATTTACATTTTAAATAGGACGGGGTGGTGGGATTGAACAAAATGTTGTAAACTAAAGTAAGGATGTGAGTATTCCGTCGTAGCTGAATGGGAAGCCACTTGAGCTTTGTGCGAAATTCGGATACTTGATCATATTTGCGTAACCCAAATATGAATCTAATACAGAAGTTTTGTAGGCGCTCAAGTCTGACTAGTTGATCAGCACGCAAGTCTAGAAAGCAGGCGTCAGCGTAATCTAGGATAGGTAGAAGAAGAGATTGAGCGAGCGCAACTTTGGTAGCAGTGGGTAAAAAATTTCTGAGACGTCGCAAAGACGCCCCGGACGCAAACATTCTACAACTAATAGCATCCAGATGGGCATCCCAACTCATGCACCGATCCATAGTAACGCCAAGATTTTTAACCGACTCGCTATACGGAATAATAGTCCCATCAAAGATTACCGAAGGTAAAGTAGTCCAGTCAACCTTAGACAGCATACGTGAGCTGCCCAAAACGATGACCTGAGTCTTCAAAGTGTTTAATTTCAAGCCAAAAGTTTGACTCCACTGCATGATTCGGCAAAGATCAGCGTTGGTAGCAGCCACCGCAGAATCAAGCTCATTGACACGTGCCTGGGTGTATATTTGGAGGTCATCCGCGTAGAGGTGGTAAGATGATGCAATGCAATGAGAAATGGAGTTTATAAATACTGAGAAAAGAAGAGGGGATAAAACGCCACCCTGAGGAACACCCGCAGTCGTGTTACACCAAGAAGAAAACTTATCTCCAAGGCGAACCCGCTGCCGGCGTCCAAAGAGGTAGCTGCGAAACCAGTCAATCACTGGCGGAGATACGTTAAGAGAGCGAAGTACCGCAAGGAGGATATTAAAGTCTACGGAATTAAAAGCATTACTGTAATCTAACAATGTTAGAATAGTAAGCTTGCCGTTATCCATGCCTTCGCGTATATCATCGGTAATTTTGACCAAAGCTGTAACAGTACTGTGCCCAGGGCGGAAACCAGATTGGAGAGGATTGAGCAGACTGTGTCGCGTAAGGAAAAGATTGAACTGTTTATGAACAAGCCGCTCGAGGACTTTGGATAGGAAAGGAAGAATAGAGATGGGGCGGTACTCAGAAAAGGATTTGGGGTTGGACTTTTTAGGCAAAGGAATGATCTGTGCTTCCTTCCAAATGCAAGGAAATTCAGCATTGGTGATGGAATTGTTAAAAAGGAAACAGAGTATAGGTAGGATACAACTAAGAATAGGCAACAGCATGTTCTTGCTTATAGAGTCAACTCCAACAGCGTTGGAAGAGATTGATGATATACTTCTCTCAACGTCACACTCAGTAAATTGATCAAGAGAGAAAGAGGAGAAATCAGGAATAGGAATGGCCGAAAGATTGTTGATAGTAGAGGCTTTATGTTCGTCTGATATAGCAGATGTGGAAGAGAAATGTGAATTTAATGAGTCAATATCCAAATTATTAGTGCCAACAGATAGCTTAGATTTGCCAATTCCCATAGTATTTAAAAACTTCCAGACTTTAGCAGGATTCATTTCATCTTCAACCGATGAATGAATATGTCGTCTCAACGCATCTCTACACACCAAATTGCAGCGATTACGAGCCTTATTGTACTTATCCCAGTTGATGTCAGTAGGGCGAGATTTATATCTGCATTTGGCTATAACCTTTTTATGCATAAGAGTTTTAATGTCGTCGGTAAGCCAGGGCGCTGGAAGATGTTTGATTTTAATTGGTCGGAGAGGTGCATGCTTGTCGTAGAGTTGAATAATGATGGAGTTGAATATAGCCACTTGGTCATCAGTAGAAGTGGCATTAATCACTGGGCTCCAATCAATATTTTCAGCTTCATTAAGGAGAGCTTGACGATCCATGCCGGCAAAGTTGCGCTGAAGAACAATTTGAGGTTTGGATTTAGGGGGACGAATTTTGTATGATAGATATATTAAATCATGGTAAGAAAATTCATTGACAGTATATTGACCGTGCTTAGCAACATGTTGAAGAGAACTCACCATCATTAAATCTAGAAGAGAGGGAGCACAATTTGGAAAATGGTGAGTGGAATTTAAAGGTAATATATGAAAGTTATTGGATTTGACAAGAGATTCTAATTTAGTACTACGTGGATCAGATTTTAGAAGACAAGTATTAAAGTCACCCATAATAATGGAATGGTCATAGGATGGGCACAGATTAACTAAAAGGTTATCAAAAGAGGAAAAATAATTTACTTTAGAAGAATGACTATAGTAGGCTCCGAGGAGAATTTTAGTAGTAGAAAGAAGTATCTCAATAATTAGCACAGTGGCTTATTTATATCCCAACCAACAAACGTCTCTGGATAAAACACCTTACGTATTATTCTTATTTTAATGGTCAAGAGTGAGTCTCCCTTGACAACTAGCTTCATTCTAAGCATCGTTGTAGCCTACTATGTATATAGCGCGCTTACCTAACTTTTTTAAAGAGATCACTGTACATACATATATACGTCATGATTCTCTACTGTGGCCTGATAGCGCTATAAAATATACACACGTATCACACGCTCCACTACTTGTAATGGATTCTCACCTCTATCCTCTCCCTTATACCTTTATTTTCAACCTGAAATGAGAACCGACGCCTTCGACTGTTTACTCCTATATATCACTGAACACACTTTACATTCTAGGTATATATGTTCTGCGTAGGAACAAAGCACAGATCTTTCTAATTTAGATCTTATCTCTTCCACATATGGTTGTAAATGAAGGGGCAACGTCTCAAGTAGCTGGGAAAGGGTTTGCCCCGTCATTCTGGCCCGTAATTGGCCCTAACTCCCGGGCGTGCAATTGTTTCCTTTTGTCTAAATTGCCGTCTTTAAGTAATATTTAAGACCATATAAATAGTGCATTGTCGGGAGCTAAAAGGAAATCTGGAGCTATGGGGGTTGGAATTAGGTTACGAACTTTATTCAGGGTTTCTGGAAAGCAATAAGCCACCTCCTTAGAATTATTTTAGTTCATAAAGGCTAAACAAGGACATATTTTTTTCAGAATTGGGTAGATGTTTCAACTATTTCGTGTAATAACTTAATAGACTCATGACATGAACGTGTCATAGGAATTTTACCAAATTTCGTCCATTCGTTTTCTTGTGTATTCATAATATCAGTTGGCCCTAAATGAATGCTTATTGTCCAACAGTAACTCAGTATACAAACCAAAGTTATAGGCAAATATTCGTGTTGCGCGTAAAATTATTTATGCAAGACGTTTTGTGATAGGTAACATTCGTCTTGGATACACGAGGTGACGTCCTGAAAACTTCGTAGTAGGGAAGGCAACGAGAACAATGACAAAGCAACCAGTTTACGTCTAATTGTAAAAAAATAAGAACTAGTTTTTCTTGTACTAAGTACATATGTTTGCAACTGTAAACATGCATTTATATGAATATATCTCGCATTATTTCAGGATAAAAGTAGCCTAATGACACTCCTAAGACCTCATAATACCTACATACAAAAATCATATTGATCTGTTCAGCCGTTTTTGCGTTTAAATAAACAGACAAACCTAAAAACAGACAAAAAATATAAAAACTGGTGCAAAGTATTTTATTATCGATTTAAAGTATACCCAAGCATTTTTTTTTCTAATATCTTCTTTGATCAGACTTTCGACCCTCTTCAGCTTTATTAAATGTATAGATGAGATGAAAATAAGTAAGTATTAGGTGTTTATATCTTATTTAGTGTATGAATAAAAAGGAAGCCAGGAAGGCACGAGGTTATCTATTCCACGAGAGGATGTATGAAGACTATTATCTCTGCCATGTACTTGTGTGTGGCGCCACAAATGACAGCTTGAAATGTGATACCTATATATCTTTGCATAATATATTAGTAGACGTGCTGGGTAATTATTATGTGATGGTTCACTATAGTGTGTTATGGGTTTGGAATATGAACATACTGTCGAGCTTTGGCAATTATGACTTTTCTAAGGGAACGTGGTTGATATTTTCCGAAATACTGTACTGCAATGTATTTAGTCCGCTATAACATAAAGTAACTGTAGGATTTACTTACATATTCATGTAGGCGCCCGCGGCTTCGCTCACATTATTTCAGGATAAAAATTAGCCAATGACACTTATAAGATCTCATACTACCAACACACCAAACAGCATGATGATCCGTTCAACCGCTTTTGCGTGATGAGCGTTTAAATAAACAGAGACACAGAGAAACAGACGAAACTTCTAGAAATTGTTGGAACGTGTCCTGTTATCAATTCGAAGTATCTCCAAACAATTTATTTTTAAATATCTTCAAGGTTCAGACATTCGACCCTCTTCAGCTTTGTTATATGTATAGATGAGATACATACTCGTAGTTAGTTTTCTCCCTCCTTACCTGCATAAATTTCGTTATATTACTTTCATTATACGGGTAAGATACTTTAATATTTCGTCCCTACATCTACGTAAACACTACAGTTTTCTTCTAGATTTTACATGGTAGGTACACATGTATTGGTGTGTTTGACCCAGAACAGAACCGTATCGAATATAATTTGCCGCTACAAAATAAGTCACCGACACGCGCGCGTAACAACAAAATAAATTGAAACCATGTTACCTTCGATTGGCTTCACTGAAAATAGTAAAATAAAATCATTTTGTGGATCACATACGCAAAATTTTGAATAAATTACTTGAGAATACACATTTGTTGAACTTACAGCGTGTTTCACAATATAATTGTGTTGCGAGATTGTAAATATAATTGTGTCTCGAGTGGACCAAAACATTAACGGACTGGAGACCCATGACTGGCCATAGAAATAGAGGTCACCCACCAATGCGGTGGGTTGACGACATTAGAACAACCGCAGGGAGCACCTGGATTCGATCTGCGCAGGACTGGGACGAGTGGCGTACAAGAGAGGCCTATGCTCAGCAGTGGGCGATAGCGGGCTGATGATGATGATGATGATGTGCGTACAGCATTTTTGTAAATGTTTCGTCGTATCAATTTTAAAAAGCATCTATAGCTTAAAAATGTCGTATAATGCTCAGTGTTAGGCCATGCCACACAGGGCATAATATTAAAAATAATTGCGTAGATTTCAATTCAAATAAAACACGCTGTGTATAAACTTGCTTGAAATTGATCACAAAACGTATTAGCTAGTGTCAACTAGATTAATACTGTGAACGGAGAATTATATAAATGGTGCTGCAGCTCTGTATGAGTTCTCAGTATATTCACCAAAATGATAGTTGCCAGAAACATACAGTTTTTGAGTAAGACATAGTTTAATTCTTTTTTCCACGAATAACATAGTTTGTATTAAACTCTATTGTGTCTCTATCTTATCTTAACTTAGAAGACTTACAATGAAAAGAGTATTGTGACTTATTTAACAATATTTTTACAGTTTTGATCATCGGAGCCGCGTCTGCGACCGACACTGATAACGACTCGGATAATGAATCGAATACTCAGGTACCTCCAGAGGAAAATGCTGACGACATGATCAATATAGAAGGAAATGAACGTAGAAATCTTTTAAGAGATATAGGAGACTTATTACCACGAATTTTAGGCAACCAAGTTAGAGAGCGTAGTGAACTGAGCAATTCAGAGCAGAGTCTACGCGATGGTCGCATGCAACTACACAGCGAAGACCCAGACTTGCGCCGTAACATAATACAACCGGAAAACGGCGATGATTTACCGAGGAGTACTTATTTTTTCCCCAATATTCGTTCTAGAGTACTGTCAAGTTACGAGGACCCAAGACTTCAGAGACTTGTTAATTATGGTAACCAGAATCTAATTGCACGACCGAGTATAATGCAACGATATGAAGACCCATATTTACTTAATGCTCTCTTGCTGAACAGATATAGATACCCGATGACTGGGCTATTGCAGCCAAGACATGTACACCAATATAATGATGTTAACAGCATGAGTATGCAACGCCGGCTTAGGAAGTTGAATTACCAGTTCGGAAGGGCCAATTTGGAAAGAAGTAATGACGATTACTAAAAAGTGTTAAGTACCTGCCATTACTGGTCGAGGTTGTGTTACTTACTTATCAGATTTTTAAATAAATTATACATCTATCTGTTGTTATATTTTGAGTTTACATTTCATGCTCATAGGTACTACTTTAGGGGCAATCATTTGGTATAACAAAATAGGGAATAAAAAACATATAAATAAATAAATATTCCGAGACATTGCTTCACACATCACAGCGCCATCTAGCCCCACACTAAGCAAACGCTTGTGTCGTGGGTACTAGATAACGGATATAATACTTATAAACTTTTCTTTTGTAAATACAAACTTATAATACATACAAACGACAGACAACACAAGTAATTATAAATTTTAAATTTCATAAATACTTGTGCCTAGCGGGAATCGAACCCGCAACCCCTAGATTAGAAGGCAGAGCCACTACCAACTAAGCTAACAGGCCATGCAGTCGATGTTGATTGATATGTTGATGTAACGGAATGATGCTAGTTTAGAAATTACATTACATATCGTATTTATTATTATAGCCATAGGCAGAATACTAACAACAAAATGTCCATATTTATTACCACATTTAACGCGTGCTATTCCTTAAAATAATCACGACGTAAAAAGCAAATTACTACGGCCATAATATAAAGCCATTTTTATTTCCCTATTCATAACATCGAGCAGTTAGGCATAAGATTTATATGTGTACAACCTTCCCGGATTTTCTCGAGAAAAATAAAATGGTGTCATTTAAAATGTGATATTTTCTCGTAAATCTAGCAATTCTCGGAAACTAATCTTAGCTAAGCTCTGCTAGAGACTTGCTCTCATGTCAAATCGTAAAGTGCATTTGCAGCTTACAAATATATCTCCTGTGAAGATATCTAAAAAGTAAAGGTCTTCGTATCACTCTATATCCATGGATGTAATATGTTTTATGAAAAGCTTTGTCCTACTCTCTGTATTTACTTCTAGTAAGTAAATGTGTCACTCAAGTTATTTTCTATTCCCAGCTGATTTTGACCTTGGTGACCACAATTTTCAGCCAAAGTTTTACTATTCAAGTCATCTCTAGAGCACTTTAGCTTCCTATCTTAGCTTTAAAAATAAGCTTTACCATATTAGGTATTGTTGTTTTTGAGTGATAATAAATCAAACAAATTTTTTTTTCAAATTTATTTATTATGCCAAAATAAACACAGTAGGTACTTAGATTAGGTAATGTACAGGAGTTTAAATCTTACATGTAGCAGTACAAGTTGGTATTCCATTGTTCCGCGCTAAGTCCCATAGATGGGACACAAAAACAACAGACACTATCACGTACATTTTTATACACAAACTAAAGGATGTAGAACATGTGTATTATATCGTAGTTCCACATTTCATGTATGCCATAAAATATAGCCGTCCTAAATAATGGATGAACTAATTCATATAAGTTCAGGCGCGCGATAAAAATGGTGACCTTTCATAGACATTATGTATGAAGGAAAGTTACGGGACGAAGCAGGTGGTTGGAGGGACCAGATAGGAAGGGTTCTAGTTATGTTACGTTTTACACCCTAGTCGAACATTTGTGTATACAATAAAAACGGTGATCAACTAAATAAAATGAGATAAGGCTTAAGTGATGAGTTCGACGTTAAAATAGTTATACAAATCGTTTGATTGATTGAAACTATTGAGAGCCAAAGTTCTGATCAAAGGTCTGACCTGAGGATGAGATCTGCACAGGATCGACGCTGATGGCACATGCAAAAGGAGGCCTATACTCAGCAGTGGGATCCCAAGGGCTGTGAATGATGATGAGTATGATTGAAAGCCAAACCATAGAAACGGCCACGAATGCTTTATAACAAGTAACGTTAAAAAACCGCTAGTGTTTTATATATGATCGTTGGTATTTTATTTTATAATGCAATTTTTTATACAGATAGATATGTAATTTTAACGATCACGAAAGAATACTTCAGCCACGTTCACATTTCCAACATTCCTACACTTCTCTCCAAAACAATCTCACATATCGTTGGTCATTCCTCCCCAAACAAAGCGAGTTAATAATAGCTCATTATCTCATTGTTACACGATCATATTCATTACCAGGACCAACACAATCCCACACACAGACAGACTGCAGAGATCATGAAGATAACGCAAGTAGATTACTTTATATAATATGGTGCTATTAATAAGAAGAAAAAGTGACCCATTCTAGGCTTTATACCTCCAGTATTTCCCTATCAATAACTCACTAATAGTAAACTATAATTCGACTTTCGAGCATACTGTACCTCGCTGTATACCTGCAGCCTGTGGGCTCACTACACACAGAAAAGCTACAGCGACCTTCGCGTCCTCTATAATAACGCGTTCCGGATTGTGATGGGGCTCCCTCGGTTCTGCAGTGCCTCGGGAATGTTCGCGGAGGCGCGCACCGCCTGCTTCCATACAACCATGCGCAAACGGAGCGCCTCTCTGGTGCGCAGGGTCCGGGCGAGCTCCAATGCAATCCTGGAGATGATTGCCAATAGACTAGACTGTCCCTACATGCGGCATTGCTGTAACAGGCATGTTCCAGCAGTGCCGTTTGTGAGGAAGTTTTAAGTTGTAGTATCGTCCGTGTGTTTTGTCTTATTTGTGACTTCATAACTATTTTAATTTATTTTCAATGTTTTGACATGTACCTATATTATTTTAACTTTAAGATGATAATAATAATTAATTCTATTTTATGTTGATTTGAATTGAATGTAATGTAATGTGATTTTCCGATATGGGTCTCAGTAACCCGAAATAAATGAATTTTAATTTTTAATTTAATAATTCCATATTAAAATTAAACTAAAGAAGTGCTTTTTCCTAATGGATATTTTATTCTCAAACATTTGTAGACGGTCACTCGTCTACGGCGTAGCAAACGTGTGGAACATATCTGTACGGTCTACAATCGCATGTGCGATGTCCGACTACGAAATTCCTCACATTCAGTGCGTGTGTTTTAAAATTCACTTGACTGGCTTCTTAACCGTCTTTTTGTCAAAGAAGATATTCATTTTTTGTAGAAAACTCTTTATGAGTGAGTGGCTAACTCTGGTGTCGAGACTTTTCAAGCCGTCCTAAAGTCATCCGTAGTTATTCTTTTAAATATTTACTCAATCTTCGACTGCTTTATCTACCCCAATTCATGGTATACGAGTAAACAAAAGCTTAGCAAACATGGACTAATTAGTAATTAATCTTAATTAGGTATTTGTAGTATCTCACACCAAGCAAAAACAAAGCTCTGTTTATTACTTAAGGTCTTGCCAGACATGAGCTATATGAAGATGTTGATACCTATGTTTTATGTGACTAATGTACTTTGGCTATTATAATTATTAAAATTTATCTGAGAGACCGTGGACTCTACTAAAATTGAATTCATTTAATCTTTAAGTGATTCATTTAATTTCAATTTTAGTTTCTAATATAAAGCCATTTTTATTTCCCTATTCATAACATCGAGCAGTTAGGCATAAGATTTATATGTGTACAACCTTCCCGGATTTTCTCGAGAAAAATAAAATGGTGTCATTTAAAATGTGATATTTTCTCGTAAATCTAGCAATTCTCGGGAACTAATCTTAGCTAAGCTCTGCTAGAGACTTGCTCTCATGTCAAATCGTAAAGTGCATTTGCAGCTTACAAAGATATCTAAAAAGTAAAGGTCTTCGTATCACTCTATATCCATGGATGTAATATGTTTTATGAAAAGCTTTGTCCTACTCTCTGTATTTACTTCTAGTAAGTAAATGTGTCACTCAAGTTATTTTCTATTCCCAGCTGATTTTGACCTTGGACCACAATTTTCAGCCAAAGTTTTACTATTCAAGTCATCTCTAGAGCAATTTAGCTTCCTATCTTAGCTTTAAAAATAAGCTTTACCATATTAGGTATTGTTGTTTTTGAGTGATAATTAATCAAACAGACACTATCACGTACATTTTTATACACAAACTAAAGGATGTAGAACATGTGTATTATATCGTAGTTCCACATTTCATGTATGCCATAAAATATAGCCGTCCTAAATAATGGATGAACTAATTCATATAAGTTCAGGCGCGTGATAAAAATGGTGACCTTTCATAGACATTATGTATGAAGGAAAGTTACGGGACGAAGCAGGTGGTTGGATAGGAAGGGTTCTAGTTATGTTACGTTTTACACCCTAGTCGAACATTTGTGTATACAATAAGAACGGTGATCAACTAAATAAAATGAGATAAGGCTTAAGTGATGAGTTCGACGATAAAATAGTTAAACAAATCGTTTGATTGATTGAAACTATTGAGAGCCAAAAGGGGTCTGACCTGAGAATGAGATCTGCACAGGATCGACGCTGATGGCACATGCAAAAGGAGGCCTATACTCAGCAGTGGGATCCCAAGGGCTGTGAATGATGATAAGTATGATTGAAAGCCAAACCATAGAAACGGCCACGAATGCTTTATAACAAGTAACGTTAAAAAACCGCTAGTGTTTTATATATGATCGTTGATATTTTATTTTTTAATGCAATTTTTATACAGATAGATATGTAATTTTAACTATCACGAAAGAATACTTCACCCAAGCCACGCTCACATTTCCAACATTCCTACACTTCTCTCCAAAACAATCTCACATATCGTTGGTCATTCCTCCCCAAACAAAGCGAGTTAATAATAGCTCATTATCTCATTGTTACACGATCATATTCATTACCAGGACCAACACAATCCCACACACAGACAGACTGCAGAGATCATGAAGATAACGCAAGTAGATTACTTTATATAATATGGTGCTATTAATAAGAAGAAAAAGTGACCCATTCTAGGCTTTAAACTTCCAGTATTTCCCTATCAATAACTCACTAATAGTAAACTATAATTCCATATTAAAATTAAACTAAAAAAGTACTTTTTCCTAATGGATATTTTGTTCTCAAACATTTGTAGACGGTCACTCGTCTACGGCGTAGCAAACGTGTGGAACATATCTGTACGGTCTACAATCGCATGTGCGATGTCCGACTACGAAATTCCTCACATTCAGTGCGTGTGTTTTAAAATTCACTTGACTGGCTTCTTAGCCGCCTTTTTGTCAAAGAAGATATTCATTTTTTGTAGAAAACTCTTTATGAGAAAGCTAACTCTGGTGTCGAGACTTTTCAAGCCGTCCTAAAGTCATCCGTAGTTATTCTTTTAAATATTTACTAAATCTTCGACTGCTTTATCTACCCCAATTCATGGTATACGAGTAAACAAAAGCTTAGCAAACATGGACTAATTAGTAATTAATCTTAATTAGGTATCTGTAGTATCTCACACCAAGCAAAAACAAAGCTCTGTTTATTACTTAAGGTCTTGCCAGACATGAGCTATATGAAGATGTTGATACCTATGTTTTATGTCACTAATGTACTTTGGCTATTATAATTATTAAAATTTATATGAGAGACCGTGGACTCTACTAAAATTGAATTCATTTAATCTTAAAGTGATTCATTTAATTTCAATTTTAGTTTCTTTGTCCACTGAATGATGTCATGAATTTTCGGTGGGCTTTGAACCTGAAACACTTTATATTATTTTGATACGAAATTATATACCGTTACAGAGCCTATCCATAAAAAAACACTGAATGATATTATACAATGTAAACAAATTCACGCCGCTTTAATTCACTGAATCCCTTCAACGCTAAAAATAAACCTCAAACCAAAATATGAAATACAATAAGTACCCCGGTTTTTAAATCCGTCAGCGTTGAAGCACTAGTTATGAATATTCCCGGTACCGGCCAGGGATTATGCAAAACTGGGGTAGGAAGCGACATAGAACTAACAGACTGGCCTGAGTACACAGCTTAGCGTACCTGATACCTGGAGTCCTATTTTCTGATAATTACAAGCCAGAGATCTTCAAATCAAGAGTAAATAGATTTATTTTAAACAAGCGTGCTAATTCTTACACTGTAGCGATGCTTGACATCAGGCGGACTTCAAACGCAAGCCTAAAAAACCTGGTCATACAGTACCTATAGTCATGCCACCAGGTTATCTGAAGCGATACCCGACTCGTAAATATTTTGGCCCAAGGTGGAGCATACCTGTACTTAATTGGAACCGGCTGGGGGCTGCAAGAACACATTGTTAAGAGCTTGGCGACAGATTTTACATTTTAACAATTGTAGCTAAGTGAGTCTTAGAATATACCCTACCACCGTGCATGCAAACTATCATAAATTCTTCATTTAGCACGTGTTACCAATAGTGCTAATCTGTGTTAACTTACTCAGAGAAATGTATTAGTTAGGCATGTCCTTGAGTAATCCATGTCGATATAAGGAAGGGGGGTTCTCCCACTAGAACAACACGCTATGAAAAGAGGATGGGAGGAATTTCCATGGAAATTTGGTATGATGGGGAATTTGAGGTGAAATCCTATGCAAATATGTGTGTTGTGAAAGATCTTACAACGACAAATTGCGTTGTAATGCGTGTTCAAAATTAAATTTATTCTTACTTAATCATAACCGACTTTATAACAAGCCATTTTAGCCTCAAAGAATTATGTTTTGTTTAAGTTTAAAGTTTTTATTGGAAAATTAGCGAATATAATCATGAGTGGCAGGATTGGAACCTGCGTATTTCTGATTACCAGCTAGAATGCCTAACCTTTTACATATTAGGTCTATTAATGACGAAGAATTTTTACGATTTTAGGATGAGATAGTTAGTAACACCTATTGGTTTTTTAATAGTAACAACTTATGACATACTAAGCATGGTTTCTGTTTTGTAATATTTTCTTCGCTTTAGCAGTATAGCTACAATTTATGTCTTACATCGCAAGTAAAACCGCGGCCCCGCACCTGTCTTTTTAGAATGGAATGAAAGGTTAATCCAAACAAGGATTACGTGGAAAGATAGATAGCCAGGCGCTTACTCCATAATAGGCTTGGATTAAAGCTGAGCCTGAGGTATTAATCATCATATCGTCTGGCCACTTGTGGCTGCGATAATTTATGCCGCTCATCGCTATCTGTGCAGGACCTGGGTGGTACTAGCATCTTGCTAGATCCATAATTACACTATATTATGAGTTATTTTTGTCAAGTGCAAAACCCGCACAATTGTTGTTTAAGTTACGTTAATATCTACGATCTTGCGCGCTTGTCTAGAATAAACCGGTTTGCTCTCGACTTGAAGCTCATTTTCCAATAAAAATTTTACCCTATATATATATATACCCTTTTTTTTTTATATATGTCTTAGGTAATTTCTATTAAACTTGCTTAAGAACACCTGCTATTTGTTAGAGTTTGTTGATTTGTTGGTATTTGCTCCTCTTTCGTGCCACTGCAGAACAACGGTCAAAAATCATATCTATACTAATTTTATAAATATGAAGAGTTTGTTTGTTTTTTTGTTTGAACGCGCTAATCTCAGGAACTACTGGTGCGAATTGAAAAATTATTTTTGTGTTGAATAGACCATTTATCGAGGAAGGCTTTAGGCTATATAACATCACGCTGCAACTAATAGGAGCGAAGAAACAATGGAAAATGTGGAAAAAACGGGGAAAATTATTCATCTTTGAGGGCTTCCGTTGCGTGCGCTGCAAAAATGGTTCAAGAAATCAAAAAAATGTGTATGAAAGAATTATTCCTCTTGAAATGATCTAACAAAATGTCCACAACAGTATATGTCTATCTTTTGAGGTTAGCTCACTAGAACCGTTTTTATGGTAATAACTATTCCACGCGGACGAAGTCGCGCGCACCAGCTAGTAAGAGATATAAGTAGAATAGATTTTATCCTGAGTTAACGCAAGTGTTGATTCTTTTTAAATGCTTTTTAAAAACGCGGCTTTTATTCGAAAATGTGTATCTGCATGTTTGTGAGACAGGTAAATATATGCTGAGCAAGTATTCCTTTTATGCAGTTTGCTTAGTTCTGCCGCGGTGGCTGATTGGGGAAGTGGTGCGACTGTACCTGCAGTATGACTTTAAATGACCTACCTATTTAAACAATCATTGTAATTAAGATCAACGTGGCTAAACATAACTTGTTTACATATTACCGTTATACCTACCTACTAAAATCTTCTGCTAAGATTTGTTCTTATCATAGAATAATAAAATATATATAAAAATAGGAAGATTATTAATTATTAGTTTTAAGGTTTTGTTTATATACGCCTACATTTAAGTCTGTAATTCTATCAATAAATAATTTTCTTTCTTTCTTTCTTACACAAAGTACTTACACTAAAGCGAGCACATACTTAATATACATAAACACGTATACTTGATACAGATGTACTCCGACAGAAAATCATACATCAGAATAATGCATAAGATGCTACTGACATCTGCGCATATATTTTTCACAACGTAAACAGAAATGACATATCAGAATACAGCCCCCGGTCTTATCTGTGGCTACCACGATGAGTTATGAAAATGTTTGTTTCTACGTAAATCTGCTCTTTATTGGACGTTAGGTTTTCAGATTAGTTTTATTGCTGAGGGAGTGAAAAGATACTTGTGGCTTTGCAAGTTGCTGTCCACAGGTGCAATCTCAGTTCGAAAGAAAACTTAATGAGGAAATCAACCTGTTTTAATAACCACAAATTCTAAAGATTTAAAATATTTTCCGTGGAAAATGGGCCTACCACGACGTACCTGATCAAGTGTCAATCTTTTATTTATTCCTCTCCATACAACGGTTGCCTATAAGAGATTGCTTCTAGCAATAAGGCTGTCACTTGTTGCAGAGTAGTTTCTGTATGTAATTTTACTATTTTTGTGTCATATCTATCAAGTGATAATTTCCTTGACAAACGCAGATGGGTTCTATGAGCTATTATGATTATTATTACCTTATTCAATAATGAGCAATATGACTGAAAAGAAAAGGAGCACGGAATCTTATAATGAGCAGCAACAATAACCCACTTCACCGGTATAGTTACATACATACATAAGTACCTATAGTGTAAGTATACCCATGTAAACATAAGTATAGCATGTAAGTAATTCCACCGACGGCGACGTATTGAATAATGTAGTGTCGCGATGACGTGCGGATGACGTGTCACTGCGGTGTACTTCGTCCACTTGATCACACATCGATGCCAGGTCACGGCGAGCAACAGGCGCGAGCAGGGGGGGACTTTACGCTAACGAAGGAAAATAAAAACGATATATGTAGTATGTATAAACCGCCTTGGATAAGGACTTTTCTGTTTTACACTCACAGTTCTTTGTTACGACTTCCGCTGTTACTATAAAGTCAATAGATACCATAAATATACCTACGGCTAAAGTATAATATTTATTACTAAGAAGCTACATTTTTAAGCTACATTTCGTCAATGAAGAACACGCTGCTAGGAAGGTATAGAAGGAAATAAACTTACACTCGTTAAATACATCACCCCACCATTATAGCTAGAGCTATTTTTTGTTAAATATACTATGAACTTGAGACTGTTTTAAGCACCTATTGCATCTAAGGGAGAAAGCCTATACCTACCCACCAACGGGTCGACAAGGGCTGAGGATGATGATGACTTTTATTTTATTTTGGTCCCTTTACCCTTCCTCCAGCCCTGCCCGGCTGCCTCCCGGGACACAGTGTACCCAGCAGTGCTAGCCGGGTGCTGATCAATGAACCACCCCTTCCCCCGCCCTCAGCTGCGCCGCACTTGTTGCGCGACACAAACAACCCAATGCAACACCCACACTTCTTCATAATTTTAATCCGCGATTTTCAAATGTCAGACAAAAAATAAAAAAAAGTAGTACTTAGGCACAAAAACGCTATCAACATGGCGGACCGTGTTCATGAGAGAAAAAAAAACAAAATTAAATTTATTTTTATTATGTTTCATAAATAGGTTCACACAGAAAACTAAAACTGTTCATATTTTTATAGTGTGATTCATACAAAACAGTTTTATGAATATTTCATGCTAGGTATATTGCGCTTCTTGAAAGAGAAGGATGAAAATCCTTGCGCTTCATAATTATCATATTTGGCGCCATCTCTTAGCTACAGAAGTTACTAAAATAAACTGATACTGGAAAATCGCACTTTGAGCACGAGTTCAGCCATGCTCAGCTTTTATGCAGCAATTACATCGAGCTATTCATTACAAATGTTGTAATGAATCGTATCGAGAGATCGTTACGCTAAGTGTATGAGCTATAAATTAATAAGAGACTCGTTAATGATTAATCGTTATGTGCTGCTTTTAACATACCTACATATAATTATATTCAGTTGCATTTCATTTATCATAGCCATGGAAGGACCTGGGTGCCCACCACGATGTATCTGCATTCTGCCCTCAGTCATGAGGAAATACGACTCAAGAGAGATATATCATAGCGAAAATGAGTTTGTTGATTGGTTGTTCGGTATATGTATTTCTTTCTTCCTCAGGTCACAACAGATATAGGAGTGACTAAGACTACATACTTTATCCCGATATAATGCGAGAGAAACCGTGAGCATCTCCTAAAAGAACATGTCATCAACAAGAATACCGATAAGCAGGCAAAGCTATTTAACTTTGTACATATTTTTTAGTGATTTCATGAACTTTATCGTTCATGATAAGATTTTATTAAATGGCTTAACACACACATGGTGCAGTGCCAGTAAAATTAAGTAGTTTTTAGCCTGTGATCATAAAATGACAACTAGGTACTAATGTTTTCTCTCATTTTGTTGTTGTTGTCACTGCCAGAAAAAAAGTACTGTCAAAGTCGCATCGTAGCAGTCAGTGATCGTCGCTGCAAATTTATTTCATGAATTACACGAAAATTACTTTATTTTCATTATTTGGTAATATTTTATTCTATTTTCTTTTATCCGTTACAGTTTTGCTAAGATTCAGGTGACATTTTAAATGCAAAAGCTTCGAATACACCAAATATGTGCGTCTGACAACACCGACCAAAACCCGTCTAGCTGACACAAAAAGTATGTGTGAAGTGAATGTCAATTTTGTGCTATTTTTGTATTTACAATTCCATCTTGTTATATCTTGAAAACAAAATCACCACGATAGATAAGACCAAACGATATAGTCGCAATCGCATCGCTCGCCGTCGGAGGTTTCGTAAGTTGACCTTGTCGTACAATAACCTTAGGAGTTACAAGTCCGGTCTCGGTTTTCAGTGCAGTGCGGGGCGAGCGAAGTATGCAGGCGGTCGGGAAAAGTTGGCGTGACTCCGCGTCGTTGATAGTAGTGGGTGCGCGGGCGGCGGAGCGCGCTCGAGCGGCCGGTGTAAACTACGACATCTTGTTGCAGACGCGGACGCGCAGCGCCTCGTTCCCCAACAGCGTGGTGTTCCCCGGCGGAGTGAGCGAGCCCGCGGACGGCGCGCACTCCTGGCTCGACCACCTCGCCTCCTTCGGCTTCACACCTGCTGACTTCAGCACTCTGCACCACCCTGCATCCACTGTCATCCCCATATTCCAAGACAATCCTGTACAAAGGTAACTTTATTCATATTTTACTTGTTTTACAAAAGAAGTGGTTACTGCCTTATCAATGTTTGTATGAATAAATTACTTCATATAAATTATGATGTTATTCTGGCAAAGTACTTAGTTGATTACTATTACTCTTAAATAGGTAATCATAAACTTTGCAGTTTGATCCATTAAAACTATAGAATGAGTTTCAGAGTTCTAGAAATTCAAATACTTATACTATTACCAAGGTTGAGTTCAATAAAAATATTCTAATGATAATGGCAAGCTCTTATCAACTCCATTTTGTACTTTGACATTCAAATATTTTTATCTCTGATATCTTAAAACTGGTGATGCTAATGGATCCATTTAATTTGCCAACTAAATTGTTATTTATGCCTGAATTCATTAACATTGACTGTAGGTAGAAAGACTGGTTTTTAACTTATTTTTTGTGCCAGTAGAGGTATATCAAAATTATTCATAATTATCCTTAGTTATATCTGAGCATGATTGTAGCTTACTTATTAAGGTGTGGTACTTAACTGTAGCAAATATTTGCTGAATACAAACATGATATGAATAGGGGACTTGAAGTGTCAGTTTCACTTTGTAAGCATATTGTATGTGTGTCACTTGGAATGCTTGTATAGAAATTCCAATACTTTCTGACGTAAATTGGATTGAGTAAGCATCATACAATTTATGCAACAGTAATTTAATTCTACTGATACACATGGAGTTCCAGTCACTTTTCATATTTTTAAATAAATTGAAATTCAAAAAACACCTGCCTATTTGTTTTGAACAAACTGTTAATTCAATAGATTATATATTTAGTCATATCACTTAATTAATTCATATTAAATCAATTATGTACTATCTGATTCATAATAATAACAAATGAAGCATAGCAACATTGAGTTATAATTTCTATGTACAACATTTAAAATATAGAATTGTGGACATACCACTGTCATTCACAATAAAAAGCTACTTATCATTTTTGTGACACACCATAAATCACATAGTTAACACAAGTAGAGTGACTGCAAACTGTTGGAATCATTATGGTCTATATTTAGAAGCAGGCCTTGACCGACGACCAATTCCTGATAAATTGCTCCGGTGCCTATATTTACTCCCTAACTGAGGCAAGATAGTACTCGCCTTTTTATCAAGGTACTTTTAATATAGCTAACACATCTGGATGTGTACTTTGCATTGAATTGGTACAAGTATTGTTAGTATGTGTGCTGAAGTTCTCATACACATTGGGTTTTGTGTTTCATTAACTAAGTGAAATAGGAGCTTGAAGTGATGTTGCAGTCTAGTTAGTAGTCAGTACTAGGTATGACTTCATCACCTTGGACATACTAATGCCACACAATAACTACTTTGCTTATAAAAACTATCTCATCATCATCATTATCATGAAATTGTACTTAGTACTGACTACTAGACTTCAACATCATCATGATGATGATGAGATAGTTTTTATAAGCAAAGTAATTATTGTGTGTTATTAGTTAAAACTATCTAATAAATAAAAAAGGGCTATGAAACAATGTTTTATTTTAATCTGCACATTGATAGTTCTGACAATGTGTACACAAAACACTGTTTAACTAAGCAACTGTATAATTAAATCCTTGACTAGTTTTTTTTTAAGTAACAGGTAATCACTATCAGTTGAAATATACTGAAAAAAAAGCCCTTACAATATTTTTGTTCATTAATCAAATCATCTAGAGGATGTTGAGACATAATAAATTCCAAAGTCAACGACTAGAAACTAGTTTATTGTAGTATATAAAGATAAGCTACTATGTAATATAACAATAGTATCATTTCATAAACTAGATTAAAACTAGTAGATATATATTACAGTCTATACAGCCTTTCACTGTTATTACTTAAAGCCATATAATTATACCTACCCATGTATGTGATATTTACACATGAAAGTAGGTTGTGATAGCCAGTTATTAACCTACTGCCTTCTCTTTATTGATTACAGAACACATTCTCTAAAACCTTGAAAATATCTACTGCAATACTTGTAGTACTGCAGTATACCTACTTAAATGCTTTTGGAAGCTAGTAGATATTTTTACTCAAGTATGTTGTGTTGCTTATTGGTAATTTTATTTATTTATTTATGTATAAGCGAAAGTGAATCGGTTCTAGCTGGGTAAGCACGTTCCATCCTAGACCATAATGATTTCTAACCATCAGGCGAATTACGGTCAAGTGCAAACCCATTCCTTGATAAAAAAAAACAACTTATGCACTTTATCCTTTTATTTCAAAGTTACTGCAGCTACGAATACCTACAGCACATTACAATAATTCATTAATAATTCCACGATTTCATGTCACTGGTTATCATTAAATCAACAATAATATAAGTAATTCAAAAGTTAAAGCTTAAGTTGCATTTTCGATGTAAAATATTTATTGAAGCATAAATTGTAGTAATCAGTAAAGTTATAACTATCTGAAACATTGCGATATCAATAAATTAATAAGAAATTATCTTTTTTTATAGGATGTTTGATGTGTCGATCGCTCAAAATGAGTCAACATTTATTTACCAATAGTATATTATACCTTTATAGGTAGGTATGTTTTGATTTAAAAAAAATCTATGATGTACTTGGACTAAAACAATATTATTTGTTTGTTCACAGACACATATCATTGCGTATAACTGCAATCCGAGAAACTTTTGAAGAGCTGGGCCTGTTGTTGTGCAGCCGCGCTCACAAGAAGGATCGAAGCGGCAACTTTGCCAGCGTCATATCAGATGTTGATATCAAACATTGGCAGCAGAGAGTAAGTGGTTCTCTTCTTTATATTCCCTTTATGACAATGTTCCTGATATATGTAATTCTGATTGTTTTAATTTTTATAGCTCTGCATAATATACTTACTACATATTTATCCATACTTGTGTAATTATTATTAGTATTTATAAGTGTTGCATAATGACATTAATATCATGGATCCTATATGAAGCTTAGCTTATATGCCAGCTAATATTTATGTCATTCCCTTATCACCAGCTAACTCTAAAAATCACTTACATATTATAATGGAATGTATGTACATATAAAAGGTTCCGTTTAGATTTTGCCAACCATTTATCAAACAAGCTTTGGCCAAACTTGAATATGTACTGTATAAAATGCAGATACTGCATTAAATAGTTTATTTGCCATTAATTACTATTTTAAATGGATCTGTATATTAGTTACACTCGTTTATAACTCAAGAACGGCTAAACGGATTTAGCTGAAAATTGGTGCGGAGGTAGCTTAGACCCAGGAGAGGGACATAGGATACTCTTTATCCCGTTCTTTTTAAATTGCGGAATAGAGTTCGCCGGATCAGCTAGTGAAATATATTAGGTACATTTATACCTATAGAATAACGTTTTAATAATTGTAATATTGTGTATTTACAACAACAAATGTTTCCCAGGTGAGCGAGCATCCAGAAGAGCTGCTGGCCCTGTGCAAGGAGCTGGGCTGCTACCCGGACATCTGGTCGCTGCACTACTGGAGCAACTGGCTCAGCCCCGTGCACCTGCCGAAGAGGTTCTCCACCGCCTTCTTCATCACTGCCTTAGAGAACAAGCCCAGCTTGAAGAGCAGCTCTGAAGTGGTTGATGTGCAGGTATGTACCTACTGTTACACTTTTATAAAGAAAGAAAAGACCACTCCCAAGGTATGCCACTTGACCCTGATTTTGTGTTATACCTATAATAAATAATTATATAAGTCATATTTAAAATTTGAATGACATTTAAGTGTAAAACATTACCAATAAATTGTTTTATCTGTTTTTTATTTGTTTCTTGCATTCAAGACCCTTCAATACCTGCAATATTTATCTGAATAATTATCTAAATTTAGAAATAATTTATGGAGTATTTAATTTGATTTATTGGTATTTCCAGTGGTCGAGCCCTGCCGATGTCCTAGAGAACCGCAAGTTGGTTGTATACCCGCCCCAAGTATATGAACTGAATAGACTGTGTTGTGTCCCACACATAGAAGAACTTGTGAAGTTCGCTAAGCAACGTAGTTGTTATGGTGAGGAGCTTCTGTATCCCGTCCTTGTCAAGGCCATTGATGGGACTGTGCATTTGCTGCCAGGTAATACATGTTCTTAAAATCTGCCGATTCTTATTGACATGTATCTAAAAATTTGTTCAAGAAATCTTGTTCATAGATATAAAAAAAAACACAGAATTACCTAAAATTATTTTTTGTTTGTTCACAGGTGATGAACTCTATCCTTCTAGTGTAGACTACGAAGATAAATCGGTAAAATCTTTGGATAAATCAGTAGAAGAACTAAGAGAGAGCAGTAAAATAATCCACAGATTCGAACTCACGGAAGCCAAGCAGTTCGTGCTAAGAAACTACAAACCTAAAAACCATATCAATATGGGCGATAGAGCCATCCCGGCCAACGTCGTGGTGCATTGATCGCATGTCAGCAGTGTCACTGTCGGGCCTCACTAGCAGCAGTGAGATGGCGGGCTCGGGGCACACGTGGCCCAACAGCCAGGAGGACTACGAGCTGCTGGAGGTGATCGGCTGCGGGGCCACCGCCGTGGTACACGCCGCCTACTGCAAGCCGCGCCAGGAAAAGTGCGCCATCAAGCGCATCAACCTGGAGAAGTGGAACACCAGCATGGACGAGCTGCTCAAGGAGATCCAAGCCATGTCCTCGTGCAACCACGAGAACGTGGTCACCTACTACACGTCGTTCGTGGTGCGGGAGGAGCTGTGGCTGGTGCTGCGGCTGCTGGAGGGCGGCTCGCTGCTCGACATCATCAAGCACCGCATGCGCGCCGCCAACTGCAAGCACGGCGTGTTCGACGAGGCCACCATCGCCACCGTGCTGCGCGAGGTGCTCAAGGGGCTGGAGTACTTCCACCAGAACGGACAGATTCACCGCGACGTCAAGGCCGGCAACATCCTGCTCGGCGACGACGGCGCGGTGCAGATCGCGGACTTCGGCGTGTCGGCCTGGCTCGCCACCGGGCGCGACATCTCGCGCCAGAAGGTGCGCCACACCTTCGTGGGCACACCCTGCTGGATGGCGCCCGAGGTCATGGAGCAGAACCACGGGTACGACTTCAAGGCCGACATCTGGTCCTTCGGGATCACCGCCATCGAGATGGCGACGGGCACGGCGCCCTACCACAAGTACCCGCCCATGAAGGTGCTGATGCTGACGCTGCAGAACGAGCCGCCCACGCTGGACACGGGCGCCGAGGAGCGCGACCAGTACCGCGCCTACGGCAAGACCTTCCGCAAGATGATCTCCGAGTGCCTGCAGAAGGACCCCGCCAAGCGGCCCTCGGCGCCCGAGCTGCTCAAGCACTCCTTCTTCAAGAAGGCCAAGGACCGCAAGTACCTGGTGCAGACGCTGGTCAGCATCGGGCCGTCCATGGAGACGCGCGTGCACAAGGCGGCGCGCCGCCAGCCCGGCGCCTCCGGCCGCCTGCACCGCATGGAGACCGGCGAGTGGGTGTGGGAGTCCGACGAGGAGGAGGTGGACGAGGCGGAGCGCCCGGCCGACCGGCCCATGAACACGCTGCCGCGCGCGCCCTCCTCCGACGAGGAGGAGGAGGAGGAGGCGGGCGCGCCGCAGGTGGACCTGGTGCTGCGCCTGCGCAACGAGCGCGGCGAGCTCAACGACATCCGCTTCGAG
>OZ026813.1:11178503-11331064 GCA_964023185.1 Macaria liturata | reverse complement strand
CAGCCTGGTCGGCTTCGCGCAGATCTCCATCGTCGACTGAACCCCGCGCTACACTATGTTACGCTTAGATACCTACGTATTATATGGGTGGATATGGATTTATTTTAGTTACTATATTATTTACCGTTTATGTAAGTCCCCTCTGCGCCCGCGTCCCTGCGTCCGTCGCTCGACTGTCGGACCGGCGCCCGAGCCGCCCGAGCCGCGCTCGCCTGCAGACGTTGTATAGCTCAAATGTATGTTATATGTTAAGGGTGAATCTGAATTTGTAAGAATATTATTTTGTGATGGTAAGTGTCAATTTCGCCGCTTTACTTCAGAACGCTGTAATCGACTCGAGCGCCCTCCGGAGGCCGCTCCGCTTTAACTACGAAATGACATTTGTATTTAGAGTAAATTTTATACCCGAGAGGGGTAATAAAACGAATGTATCTAGTTTTAAATAATTTACCTTATGATATGTGATTTAACTGTAGCTAATATTATTTTTGTCTATTGGACTCGAGAGGAGAACGCGAGGCTCTCTCGTCGGCTAGAACTTGTATTGTGCACTCGACTCTAATGCAACTAAACTATACTTCAGCACCAGGTTTGCTGCGTCAAATGTTATTGTAACTTCCTGTAGACATACTTTATACTTATGAAAGAGTACTATAGTTGAGAAAAATCTATAGACAAGAAAAGCATCCGCCAATCAGATCAACCACCTTTGGTTGACGTGTTTGTCTTTTTCGTATGTAATCCTACATGGTACAACTAAAACAATAACATTGCCCAGCAATGTGAGCCTGAAGCCTTGCTCCTAACTAGCTAAGTGCCATATTGCGACGTGAGCGCAGCCGCGTGAGTCGACTATATCATTGCAGTGTTGAGTATATTGTAGCAGGTGTATGTAACGACCTCTATATGTTCTTTTTACATTGTTATTTGTTTGTTGCTTATTTTGGAAGTATTTTTAATAATAAAAAATATTAAACTTTCGGCAGGATGTTTTTATTAAAACCTCTATGAATTTCCAAAAAACTAAAAGCTAGTTCTTAGTCTAGGTACTGTTACAATGTTGAAGTTGTCGAGTAGGTACTATTCCGGCACGGTGATTGGAAGGCCCGCGAGCGCGGCCGGGTTTTCATACTAACTATACAAATAAACCAACTCTTTAGAATGTTGGCTACTTATATCGATATACCCACACTTTTTATCATTACCTACTAAGTACCTATCCTAGAGTTAGTATGAAAACTCGCCTGTGCAGTTGAGCCTTCAATGTCGTAGCTACATACCGGGCTAGAAATCAAGCAACAATATACATAGTATGTATATTATATATCAACATACGTAGTATGAGTTTTAACTCGCTCTATATAAGTACCCACAATCTCTATTCTGACATGTTTATAACTGTCAGTTTTATCAAAAGTTCGAGTTGGCCGTTAGAAATTGTAGCTACAGGCTACCCACTGAAAGAATGAGCTAAGTAATGTAATGTATCATCCATTGCTCATTAAACTAGATTTACAGTTTTTCGGTTTTTTACTTTTACTTTATAGTTTTTCGGTCAGAATTTATCTTTGGCAAATTTTTTAGTACACAAATGTATGTTTTAATGAGCACATAAACCCGAAATGTAGCCACGACATCCAAATAAACAATCACAGTTTTTACATTACAATTTACTTTGGCATCTGTACAAGATATACAGATTTTACAGACCTTATTTCTAAGCGCGACAATTAATTGGAAAAGCCATAATGTTACAAAAATAAAGTTCTGTTTGTAATTGTAAAGGTCACACGACGCTGGCTTGTTGGTCCATCAACATAAACATTACTCAATGTTCAGTTTGCTATCTGGGACCAGGAATATTGCAGACCGATTGGAAACCATGCACTGAAATCATAGTACTCATATTCTATGAAAAAGCTTAGTAATTTAATACAGTAATTAATTATGTACTTACTAACCTAGTTTGTAACCACGTCTTTGTGCTTTGTTAATATATTTTCTCACTAACCATTAAGTACTAAAATTAAAAAGCAGATATATATTTTTTACTCATAACTGAAACAAAGCAATTACACATGAATTGATTTCATGGTAAAAAAATGAAGACAGTAAAATAAATCATACATTTTAATTATATCTTGAGTTATGACGCTATTGTTTATTTTTTAGTATTGTGCTCGGTCTGCAATTTCCTAGTCTGAGGTTAGTAGTAGTATTTATTTCAAAATTATTATAGACTTTAGTCCGTTGAAATACAGTCCATTTTCTAATTCCTATGTGAGATTAGCATCCATACTGAAACAAGATAAACGGAAAATAAATCTGTTTCAATATTGAATATTTAACACGTCATTAAAAATATGTTAATAATAATAGCACGTATAAGTTTGTATGTTAATTTAGCAGAGAGCATGGCAGGAAATGACATATTTATTAAAACAATAGTTAAAGTAGGTATACCTACACGTATTGTAAGTGTTAAATCTTTACTCACGAAATCTCATGTGACATGTTCCTAGCAATACATGTGTAACCTTTTACTCAACTCTGAGTGTTCAATGAAATATCACGGAATGTAAAATTTATTTAGGACAGATTTTTAAGTTTACAATAATTTTAATGAGATTTCATCAGTACCAAAAGATCAAAATCATTCAAGACTGAAAATATCGGTCGGAATATTTTAGTTACAATTTTAATATTGCAGTAGTTGACATGAAATTATTGGATTTGCATAGTCAGTATTATTCCGAGTCCAAATAATATCCATTTTAAAGCTAACCCCAAGCACTCACTTGTTTATAAGGCAAAACTGTGTCCAAACAATTTTAAAATAAATTCTTTAATACAAATACTAACTATTTGTATGAGAATATAACATAATCCGAATATATCATATTTAATTTATTTGAAAAATAAATGTTACTTATGTTATATATATATATATATAATAACCCGGAATACACAAAGATGCATCGATTAAAATTCATATGCAAAACAAATAAAGGCGGATAAAATATCAATTCAATTCTAAAACAAAAATATTCGTTGTTTTTTAATAACATAATTAAAATTTAATTTTTAAAAATAATAATTCTGACTAGGTAATAAAATGGCACAACCAAAAATATTGTGCATTTGCTAAATTGTACATTATATAAATAACTAGGTGTGCGTGTTGCAGTATACATATGTATATAGAAGTAATACATACACATATCAAGTCAGTACATAGTTGATTCAATGGAATATACTTATTATGTTTTTTATTTGATTGTGATACAGTATGCGACAGGAAAATAAAATCATTGTTTGGAAGACTAAAAATGCGTAGTGGAATGTATAAGAAATATCGATTGTGTCAAATAAATGAAAAAGTTTTTGTTTATAAAGATTCAATAAAAGCTTTAGAAAGAAACTATTGTTACTTAAGTACATGAATAAGAGATTTTTCTGTTAAGTTTTTTAGAGTAGTCAGTGTCTCCGTAAGCACCTTCTCAATTATGTTTAGAAGTAATGATCATAAAATATAAATAAACAACTTCAAGTTTACCATATTTTCAATCGAAAACTTGTCATGAACATACTGAAACAACTTTACCAAAATATCCTAATTTACTCTAAAAATGTAATAAAAACAGTCCAGCCGTCTAGAAAAATATAATAATTGCGAGATTACTAAAACGCGTGCGTTACCAATAAATTAATGAATTTGTTAAAAATAAATATTTCATTATAAAATCTTCCAAAGGAACAATAATTTTCAAATGTCATTAATAACAACTAATAGGAAATACGTAGGCGTAGTTAGGATTAAATACATAGAATAATGGATGTCCATAGTCCATACATATATTCTACAGCACCTATTTTAATTTACATACAGAATAAATGTGACCAGAAAAACAAGAATCTTCAAACAAATTTGCCCTGATTCAAATAACGCTCGGCTATTCTTTTGACTATTATTTTCCGAGGATAAGTGTCCTCCGTGGAAGGAACTGGGCGCCAACCACGATGTATCTGCACAAGTAAACTTCCCTAACAAATTAATTATGTGGGGGAGTCACGACCCTCAGTCATGAAGAATACAACTCAAGAGAGAGATTCTTTTGAAAGTGGACAAGTTCTTTTACCGTCCATATACAACGAAAAGATGTAATAAATTGAGCTGGATTTGTTAGTTTATTATTTCATTTATTTATGGCCAAAAAAAGAATCCGCCAATCAAAGAAACCCAATAAAATATTATATTTATTATTAAAATTTGGTAGCATTTTAAGCATAGTTAATTTTTAGCTTCATTTGCTTTATTTATTGGAGCATCTGATAAAAATAAAGTAAGACACAATGTAGTTTGATTTACATGTACCATTGATCAAGTATTTTGTTTGGTGAGTCTTACAAGTTTTCGGTAACAGAATCTTGAGTAATTTTTCCACAAAAATAAATATGCTATAAAGTAATTCCTGAATAATAAATGAATCCTAGCTACGCCACAGTAGTAGAAACATCACAAATCCATTGTGCGGTGCTCGTATCCGAGGTAAGCATACAAATCATTGTACTATAGAAAGCGTATAGCAGTGCCTTACCTCTATCAGCAGTTAGTTTATACATTAAAATATAGTCAGCCTTACCAGACACAAATGTTAATTATTATTTCCTACTATTATTTTAAAATTTAAGACTTTATAAGTAGCTATAATTGTTCAATTCATCAACTTTGACCAACTCAGTTTGAGAACATTGTAGAGTTTGAATCCAGCATTCACTAAATAAACAAGCACCATCTAATATCTAATCATAAGCTCAATTTTCATGCAAACTTTAGAGGTAATATATTTTTAAAGAAATCTATAACAGAAACTGAGTAAGTTATGTTTTTGTAATTTGACTTTGTCCGCAAATTGCAGGTCACCAATTTTACTAGATTTCAATAGTTTTCTGCTAAAACTTGTAGCCTATATTAACAATTTTAACAACATTTATGTACAGTGAGTTTGTGTCTGGTGAGGCCGCCATTGCGCTAAAAATGCTTACAGATTTAAAACGTGTCCAAAAATTTGACACTTCGGAATCATGTGGGGTGGACTTCTGTTGGAGTGAGATCGGATTTTCATTTATGAACCTACCGAAATCTTTGGATTACTACTTTGAAATGAGACCAATAAATCTAATTTTAAACATTTTCCAACAAATAGCATATCGTTCAAGAATAATTTAAAACGTTCCACAGCTTTAATATATTATTCTTCATTTTATAAACTTCATAATTCGATCCCACTCCAGCGAGCCCCAGCGTTCGAACGTCACAAAAATATCACTTCACTTCAACACACCTCAGAACAGTTCTATCACCTTTCTCTTCAAGTACTCCTTGAGAGGAGCGTAGTAGTGCCTTCTCAGAGCCACCAGCTCGGGCTTCCTCTTGAGGAGTCTGAAGGGCGGCCAGTCGGTCTCGAAGACTAGCAGCGCGAGCAAGCCCAGAGACACCCACACGAAGATGAAGGAGGGCACGAAGGCGCGCAGCAGGCTGAAGGGGCGCGGCGGGGGCTGCAGCGCGGGGGGCGGGGGACGCCACTCCTCGGGCGCGGGGAGGTGCGCCGTGTGCGACGTCACGCCCGACTCGGACGACGAGTGCTCGAACGAATCGCGCATGCTGTAGTCGGCCGCGTCGCAAGCTGGAAATAAAATAATGATTTTGAACTAAACGCAATCTTACTATGCTACTATGCGTCAGCATAAAAAGTTAGAATTTTAGCGTCATCTTTTTCCCACTAATTGAGGAACTATGCTGTGCAAAACGAAAGAAATAATTTTCACAGCTCTTTATAAAAGTCACGTTTAAAGAACCAGGTTCATCAGTTTTGATAACGATGTAGATAGTAGGACCGACCACGCTGAACCCGGCCTCGTGGAGCGTGCAGTCTCGCTCGCACTCGCGCCGCGTCACATCCCTCCCTCACTTGCATGTACTCACGCGGCTTGTCGTCCGCGTGCAGCGGGTCGCAGCAAGACAGCGCGATGTCGACGGTGGGGCCGGACAGCAGGCAGCCGCCGTTGCACGCGCCCAGTCCCGCCTCGTCCAGCGGGGCACTATGGGTTGATCGAGGTAAGCTGCTGTAGCCTGGGGAAAATATACTATTCATATAAATTTCCGGTCAGGACACGTGATTAGGAGGGCAGACAATAGATCGAGCAAAATAGTTACAGTGGTGGCCAAGAACTGAGAGACGGGGAGTGGGTCGTCCTGCTGTGAGATGGGTCGACGACATTGTAAAAGTCAGTGGTTCGACCTGAACGAGGTCTGCACAGAATCGGAGAGATAGCACTTACAAGGAGAGGCCTATGCCCAGCAGTGAGATTTCAAACACTGTGGATGATCGTGATGATGATACCTTTCAAAGGTATGAACTACTTACATATAAGTCAAATATTGCTACAAATAATGTTGTGCCCATACCAAAGTCCCAGTCAGACATATTCCACAATGACTCCTATATCCTTACCGAAGTCCCCAGTCATGGGCGTAGAGGGCGTGGCGGGCACGCTGGATGCCTTCCTCTTGCCGGTGGTGGCGCCATCTGGCGGGTCCCGCGGCGCGAGCAGCCCGTCCCGCTCCAGTATCTCGCGCTCCGTGCGGCCGAAGTACTTGAACTTGGTGCCCCACGAGAACAACCCGCCCCCCGAGTACACGCACGCGTCTGAAGATGACGGGAGACTGGAATGAGAACATTTACATACTTAAAAATCTATATATAAATAGAAGCCGCGAGCACCCGCTAGTAAATTATATGATCTGTTTTTCACTACTATGCAATCGTGCTTGCGCCACAGATTAGTTAAAGGTTACAGCGACTAGCGAAACGCTCTGAGCGCTTCCGTGTATCGCGTGCTTTTCGCAATTTATAGCCTGATCAGGGTTCCGATGGAGGTTTAAAACTCTATACAGTAGAGTTTTGAACCTGTAGTTCTTCGCCAAACAGCTCAAGATTTAATAGATACCTACACAAAATTACACTCTCCTCGAAACACCCACTCAAAATCTATACTAATATTATAAAGCTGAAGAGTTTGTTTGTTTGTTTGAACGCGTTAATCTCAGGAACTACTGGTGCGAATTGAAAAATTCTTTTTGTGTTGGATAGACCATTTATCGAGGAAGGCTTAAGGCTATATAACATCACGCTGCAACTAATATGAGCGAAGAAACAATGGAAAATGTGAAAAAAACGGGGAAAATTATTCATCTTTAAGGGCTTCCGTTGCGTGTGCTGCGAAAACGGTTCAAGATATCACAAAAATATGTATGAAAGAACTATTCCTTTGATCTAACAAAATGTCTGCAACAGTATATGTCTATCTTTTAAGGTTAACTCACTATAACCGTTTCTATGGTAATTAGTTATTACTAATACCTAACTATTCCACGCGGACGAAGTCGCGCGCACCAGCTAGTAAAATATATGTTTGCTAAGTAAACCCTATATATTAATAAAGTTAGGTATTTACGCGCACTTCCGAATAAGTATACTTACAAAATAAAATACTTCACAAATACCTAACATATATTTCAAAGATTCAAAATAAAACTATTAGCTCTCTTTTCCCATTATTCATCGTCCCAATCTAAACTCTCAACGCGATGAGTCAATCTGGCAGCTTTATAACGCAAATATTTATGCAGCCGTCTATTAGCGATATAAACTGTTTAAATGATGCGCGCGCGCAATGGAGCTCATATTCATGTGATAATTTATAGCGAGCAGTCTTTATGGGTTGATTGTTAGCTGTTGGAGGCAAATGTTCTTAGAAGCAATATAACATGTGATACAGACAAATATTATACTTACAAATTTATGTTCTAATATCAGGATTGTCTACAGACGATTTTATCTAACTAATGAATATAGTAAGTAAATTCAAATGTATAGGTACCTACTAGATACTCGAACCATTATGTGAAATCATTTTCAACTTTTCTTTAGTAATATATTCTCATAAAAACATAGCATGGATTTAACTAAGGCATAGTGTATGTAAAGGTAGGTGCCATTAGAAGTTTTTAAAATGAATAAAGAAGAAGCGCCCGTAGCTCAGCTAACGGAGGCAGTCGCATGCGATTACCAATGTTAGGCAAAGGTCGACGCGGTCAGTTCTTGGATGGGTGACCGAAAAGTGGCATTCCATTTTGGGCACTTGCGTGGGTCGGATGACACGTTAAATTGTCTAGTACTGCAGTCGTTAAGCCATGTCAGAGACCCTTAGGGCGGTTTGAAAACTCTCGACACCAGAGTTGGCCACTCATTCGATAAGAAGAAGAAACCAATAGGTAGCAATTAATTTAAAAGTGAAACCAGTATCTAAAATGTATCACCAGCAAGGATGTGCAATTAAGCATATTTTTTGTGACCCGGTGTTATTCTTCATTATTCTCAGAAATTATACTTGCATGTTGTTTTTATATTTTAGCATTGACTTTCAAATTAAGTAGAATAAGTACAAGAGGACAAAAAAGTAGTTTCGTTGTTTGGTTTTTTTTTGATAGTGTGAGTTGAATAATAAGGGTCGGGGAAGTTTTTGGAATGACTCCTATTTGAACACACTTGCCGTAAAAACAGTCAATTTTCCACCACCATCAATGCAATGTTTTTTACAATACTCCCTAGCCCTAGTAATAAAGGTGATATTTACGTGAAGAAGAGCATCTGTTCGATGGCGCAGCACCACACGTGGCGGCACGCGGCGCCGTTCGGACACTTGAAGCCCACCGTGTGCTTCTTCTGAAATAAAATAAAGGATGAGTTATTCTTTATTAGAGTGATATAAATATGTCAAACGGAATTAATTCATCATGGTTGTTTTAATTTCTATGATACATGGTGTGTTGAGTATGGGTCACGAAACGTTTTTTTTTTTTTCAAAATAGATCTGATTTCGATATTTTTAGTAGTCAGTGGAAAATATCTGGGTGTTAGTAAATTCGTCATTGTAGAATAAGCTCACAATCCTCAATATACGTAAGTCTCTATTGCAATTATCACAAACAGCTGTTTTTAAAGTCACAATTTTAATATATTTCATATATTTTCGAGATCGCGACTCAGTGGGAACCCCAGGGGCGTCGTAGTCGAGGAAGGCGCAGGACGATGGCGTCACTATCTCGACCAGTTTCCGAGTGACTGGCGAGAGGCGGCCGAGACCGAGATTCATATAGGGAGTTAGGGGAGAGCTTTGCCCAGGAGTGGGACAGCATAGATTGATGAAACAAATGATATACTGGTTGACGGGACGCAAGACCTGAAGCGGGTGATATTCCCTTGTATCAGTCGGCCTAGATCCTGCGGAATAAGTATAATTTCAATTGAATAGAAAAATGAAATATGTTCCTCACCTCTGGATAATTGAGATGCACAATGAACATGCGTCCCTCGAAGTTGATCTTGTGCACCTCGCTCCACTTGAAGTGGTGCGTCTTGCGGCTGCCCTGGAACGTCAGCACGCCGTTGTAGTTGATGCCCAGGTACAGCTGCGAGCCGCGGTGCTCCTGCAGGTCGATGCACTGCAACCACGGGGGGAGTTTGTATAGGACACAATGTAAGAAATATACACTTTGTATGCAGTAAATGAGTAGGTACACAATAGATAGGTTTGAGAAAATTTAAAATATAAAATCTTTATTGAATTTATAAACATAATTTTAATTTCATAAAAATATGCAAGGTTAAGAAAACTAATTATGTTTGATAAATCTTAATGTTTGTTATGTTTTTATTTAAATGCTACCATTTTTTATTAATATTTTGGCACTCTGTTTATTTGTGTGTTGATTATAAGCAGGGAGAAGCCGTCGGCTCCCGAGACACAGTAAAAACTAGTTCGGGAGGCTTTGGACTACAATATCTTTTTGTTAAACAGAATTATGCAAAATAAACCTATTTTATTTATTATTTATATGTACTCCTTACTGCAACGCACATACAAAAGTAAAGAACAAACAATAAAGAAAACAACTCAAACAACTAGTACACATAGAAAGGAATAGAAGGAAGTTGTTTTTAGCTTCCTTATAATTAGTTGATATATGTATTTGAATACAAGGTGGAGGGTTATACAATTATATAACATCACGTACCTGATACTTAACTGCACCTAGCAAACTGTGTTCCCAATACGTGTAGACCCAGTACGTGTTAAACTAAGTATATTTTTTGTCAATAAAAAAAAAAATTTTGAATTTGAATTTGATTTGAATTTTATAGATTCTTAGTTATAATATATTATTATATCTATGGGTAGGTAGTTTGATATGCAGAAGCAAAAAGGAAATGCAATTAAAAGATTATAAAAATGTAAGGTAGTACATTAGTAACATAGGGATACCTACTAAAGAAAAGGTTACATTGCGGAAATCCATTGTATTGGTTCAAAAGATTTCAAGATCTGATTTTTAGATTTTGCCCTGTACTAGCGATCTATGCAACTACTATGTGCTAGTCACCTTGACAGGGTGTGGGTCCACGCCGTACGTGTCGAGCTGGCAGGCGATCTTGAGGAAGGAGCGCTCCGCCTCCTGCGTCGACATGCCCTTCACGCCGCCGCTGCCGCCCGGCGTGCCCTCTACCGGCGATCTGTGCAACTCCTACACATAACGACAAAGTATTATCATTACATTAAACAATGATAAAAGTATTTCGCTAAATACCTACGTATTATAATCGTTGTACAAGCGGCCTTAAAAGTTGACATCATAGTCAATATAGTCTTACCCTAGGTGTAAATCACCTAGGGGAAGACTATAACAGGAGGTCGACAAGGGGCAAAGATTATGATAACAAAAAACTTGGATTCCAAATATACTTATCTTATGTCAAAACCGACCGTCAAATCGAAGAAACAATTCGATAATGTAACATGACATTGTATTTTATTTTTCAATTTATTTCATTAGAGCTCAGGGACACATTGCAGTAATTTCAAATAATCAGTAGATGTATTGCAAACGCGACAATTTTCCTGCTCAGCATTTGAAAAAAATCACTGTATCCTAAATAATCCATATACTTTAATGTATTGTATAATATACAGATTATGTATCGTCATATTACCTGTATCCTGGCTTCAATGACGTCAGTTTGTCTGAGCAGTAGCCTCATCTCCGTCACATAGTTCCCCACGTGGATGCTCGGGTCGTAGTCGCCGAGCTCAACTGAAAAATATACTCTATTTAGTAGATAATAAGAGTCAACATCATCTGCATTGACCTTATTATATCAATGGTGTCCATATGATTTGAAAACAGAAACCAATTAACACTATAAAAGTAGCATAGTCAACATTAAAGTGAACTACTTTTGAATGAACAAAGATTAAAAAACATATTTAACTCCACTCAATGGCATGTCATTCACCAATCACACACAATGTAAGTGCATCTGCGGATCATTGTTTTTTTTACCGTCAAGCGCAATAGCAAAAACTTACGGTCGAATATAAGTAGATAGTAGTATAGTCTATATAATGTAGTGTTAGAAAATATATTTTTTATGTTCAAGTTCAAGGGCATTTTTAAAGTTCTATTTATATAAGTTTGTGTATATAGATGTATGGTAGAATGATAGTATGTTGTACCTTAAAATGCAAAATTCAACCATATTCATGAAGTTACAGAATTTATACTCATAATACCATTATGTTTGTTGATAAGGATAACAGACGGGTTTCAAGGGACAGGAAAACAGTGGGGAAAAGATAAGCTTATTTGACTTCTACAGGTTCGAACATTACAGTATTTCCTAGTCATATTATTACTGTTGCAGTCATATATTTCAGGTTCTAATGAATATACTACATACATGGTGACAACCCTTAGATATTATAAGTACATAATCTAAAATTAAATATCTCAAATGTCCTTACTCTGTATAATCAAAGCTCCAAGCATGGCAGCCTCATTAGGAGTGCAATACAGGCGGCCGTGGAGCAGGTCCCTCTTCAGCTGGAGGTAGATCTGGAACCTGGTGGTGTCTTCCTTCAGGAGCAGCGGGTTGGGCGGGTAGAACTTCACTCGGAAACTAAACAGGATCGGAGATGCATCTGGAAGTAATTAACAAATAAATATACCGGGACATTCCACACAGCACCGTCTAGCTCCATACTCAGCAAATGTTTGTGTCATGGGTACAATATAATGGTTATACTAAGAAAGCGTAAATACATGTATATATTATACATAGAAATAACCAGCCGAAACAAAAATAATTACAAATTGAAAACTAACAATTATTTGTGTTGTGCAAAAATCAAACCTGAGACCCATAGAACAGGTGGCAGTCATTCTACCAACTGGGTCATACATTAGATGGCTTGTGAGACAATTGACAGAATTAGAATTTTGTTCAGCTTATGTGCAATTTCTTGGTATATTTATTTATTTTATAGAACATGATAGGACCTAGATAAATAGATGAGAGTCCTATGAAAGGAACAGACAGAATTTCAATTATATAATGGTAATACTAATATAAAATAGTATGATCATACCATAACACCATGATTATTATTCAAAAACCAAATTTCAAAAATAAGAAATAATCACCTTTCACTTGTTTCAGTATCACTTTTGCCAGATGCAGCCAGTGCTGTAAACATTTAAAAATAGAACATCACTTATTGTATAGCATTGAATAGCCAGTGTTTACTAACTCAATAGTGTAAGTATATTTCAATGAAGATTTCAATAATAAAAACATTTTAGTGTATTTATTTAAGTTATTATGTTATAAGATTGATAAAATAGTAGGTAGGTATATTTTATTCTTCCTATACATAATATTTTAATTATTATATACAGAATTAGAATAGGTACACTAATTGGATTATTATACAGGTTTTTTGACATAGACAAGTATGTCTAATAAGTTTAAGATGTTCTTACTTAAATTGATTAATGTAGATCAACTCAGCACACAACAAATATATTACTTACCCTTTGACCATTGGCATCCACATATCTCAGACCAAAGTAGTCTGTTTCTGTCACATTCAACTGCGTGCACACATGCTCCAGTAAAAATTTACCTTTGTAGCTGGGCTGGAAAAATAACAGTTCATCAAAGACTAGTACTCATAAAACATACTAAATTATTAATGCGCTGACAAGAATTAAAATGCCAACCAAGGCTACAGTACATTTTAAGGTATATTCGCAATATAAATTGCTGCTAAAGTCAGGCTTGAACTAATGCTTAAAACTCACGTGAAATTCGCATTCTAATATTTCTGTATCCTCCAAAAGTCGCACTGTGCATTTATAAACAACATCACCGCGACTCCTAAACATGCTGGCGGATATACTTTAACACTATACTGTGGAAAATGCACTAATTCATCATTATATTTAACGCTTCGTGCCCTGTATCATCAATTCCTTAAAATATAAATTCTGTTCGCATTTTGTTTCATGTTTCGATTTCAGAATTCTAGGCAGAAACAGGGTGCGGAGGGGGTGCAGCCTTAACTTGGGGCGTGGGAGGGGAAGGAATCGAAATGACATTACAAGTTGCGTTCCGAAATCAACACAAAAATATAAAAATCACCCAGAAAATAATTCTGATAGGTATCTCATGTGCAAGTTTTAGAACTTTGTTTATTTTTAAACATTACAATTACAAAATATCATAGATTATTTTGATATTCATATCGTTTTAAAAATGAATAATAAAATAAATTATATGATATGAAAGTGATCATGTATATTTGAACTCAATCGTATCATCTGAAGTTGATGTAATTTCCGATTTGTGCATATATTGCCAGCATCCAAAGATACTGCCTTTGAATTTTCCATGTGAAAAGTAAAACAATGAAATATATTTTTATGCCGGTTGTACACTCTAATAAAATTTATTTTAGTGTTAAATAATGATAAAGACGTTTTCATGGCTTTCTGCTCATTTTAATGAAAATAAAATAAATTTAAAAGACTCATAAACTTTATATTGACAACATTAAACATTAGCATAATTTATATAAATACCTAAATGGTTTGAATAGTTGATCTAATTACGTTACATGTAGGTACATGTGACCTATACATATTTAACATTATATTTGACACATGGCCCTCAAAAGTCAAATCTTTAAAATAAATAAACTGCATTTCTTAGACTGATGGATTTTCCGTAAGTATTTTTTTTGATAAAAATAATATTGACCGTAAAAAAACAATGAAGCTTTTTCTGACAACTGAATTAAAAAATAAAAAATGGTGTAAAAAATTCTCAACAGATGGCGTTGTATGTTGCCCCTGTGCAAGCGAGTTCTTCATAATACGTGAAACGGAACGTTACATAACTTTACAATGCAATTTTATTTATATTCAGTATGAGTGAGACAAGTTTTTGGTAAAATTAATTTATTCTGGTAATCAATTTACAAAATACTAATATAAAAGTTAGACAACGATGTCTTAAAAAATATTCAACATTTTTTTTTGTAAGAAATGGAATTTCATCTGACATGACATATATTTTGACATCCCGCCATCCATGATTTGTGTTTGTGTTGTATACATTTTGTTTTGTGTATGTATTGTCTGTGTTTGTGTTTTCGAAGTAAAATGAAGAAAAACTGAAATATTGAGTTGTTTTTGTTACACCAACCTACAAGTTCAGAGTTCATTTAGTTAAAAAATGTCGTCCGAAAAACAAAAACCATAAATTTTACTTGCTCTTTGGTGTACATTAACAGTATACAGCGACATCTATTGAACCTATTTTAAACTTTTTTTTTTAATTGGCTCCTTGAAAAAGCCTCATTACTTACACATCCTACTACATCCTATGTAAGCAACGACATTAATAATAGCTAAAGTAAGTATTATTAATGTCGTTGTATGTAAGTACATGGTGTATGTTTTAACGGAAAATTAGTTTTAGTTAATATTACGCTGAATAATATGCTTCATCAAAATGATTCAGATTAGATTATTGTTTTTCATTTTACAAGTTACATTTACTTAATAAAGTACCAAAAACCTAGCTGAATGAAATAGGTATAATTTAAAAAGAGTTGGTCAAACTATTTTTCATTATTATGTAAGTACTTAACATGCTTAAAACTGGTAAGTACTCATTATATTTTTATGTATTTAACAAATGCCTTTGTTTGTGAGTTTTTTTTTTTTTAGTGAATTTAGTGCCTTTGTTTTATTTGAAAACATTACGTTACTTTATGCAATTACATATTTAAACAATGAATTAAAAAAAAAACATCAATTTCAGGCATTTTGTTAATATTCTAGTAGGTAAGTCCGGTCTTTCCTATACAAGCCATCAAAATCAATTCATTAATCCGGGATATAATTGTGTGAGTATTTTTTTTTAACCAATATATGATATTATTCAATACACGATTTGATTGAAATCAAAGTACTGTAACGAATGAGCATAATAATTATTTTGTTCTCATTAGTTTCTACAGACAGCAAATTCAAATAAGGTAATTTAAATTTTGCATTTGCCACACTGAAAACAACACCGGAAGTGACGATTCTTTCTTTTATCCAGCTGAATCAAACCCCATTTCTCGTCCATTCTGTTGGAGTCTATCTCGGATATTACACGTAGTAATCCGTGGTGAGTGTCAAGAAGAATTTTAGTGAAGTGATAGTGTTTAAATTAGCAGTAAGCTTTCTAAATAGTGTTTTAGGCCTATTTACTAGATATTGTAACTAGCGTGCCCGGTATTATCTATAGTGGTGCAATTTTATCCTGGGATCACAAGTTGTCTTCTTCACCCTCGTGTAATTATTTGCAACGTTGTCGTATTTTGTTTTAATTAACCGTTCTTGTCATTAGTTTTTCTCATTTTGAAAGTTATCTATCATGCTTACGCGTCACACTACTGGCCGGCTATTGTCACCACGTGCTCGAAGACAACTTGTTTTACTAATTTCACATTGTGCCACGATCATGTCCCCTAAATATAGACAACTACAGGTTAAATGTGCTGGAAAATCACCAAATCAATCGCTTAATGCACGATATTATTCGCAATGGCCGTCATCCATTGTGAAATGTCAAGATAGGGCGAGGCGACCATGCGGCCGCCATATTGCCGGCCGCGCGGCATGAGCTCGCGACCTTGCAGATGCCGGCTCATTTCTAGCTAACGCACTCTCGCCCCCTGATTTAAACTATTACTACAGTTTTTGCTATTTGTTTTGTTTTAGACTATCCAAAATGGGAAAGGAAAAGATTCACATCAACATCGTCGTCATTGGACACGTCGACTCCGGCAAGTCCACCACCACCGGTCACTTGATCTACAAATGCGGTGGTATCGACAAGAGAACCATCGAGAAGTTCGAGAAGGAAGCCCAGGAAATGGGTAAGGGTTCCTTCAAGTACGCGTGGGTGTTGGACAAACTGAAGGCCGAGCGCGAGCGTGGTATCACCATTGACATCGCTCTGTGGAAGTTCGAAACCGCCAGATACTACGTTACCATCATCGATGCCCCCGGACACAGAGATTTCATCAAGAACATGATCACGGGAACCTCACAGGCTGACTGCGCCGTGCTGATCGTCGCCGCCGGTACCGGTGAGTTCGAGGCTGGTATCTCGAAGAACGGACAGACCCGCGAGCACGCCCTGCTCGCCTTCACCCTGGGAGTCAAGCAGCTGATCGTAGGAGTCAACAAAATGGACTCCACCGAGCCCCCATACAGCGAACCCCGTTTCGAGGAAATCAAGAAGGAAGTCTCCTCATACATCAAGAAGATCGGTTACAACCCCGCTGCCGTTGCCTTCGTACCCATCTCTGGATGGCACGGAGACAACATGTTGGAGCCCTCCACCAAAATGCCCTGGTTCAAGGGATGGAACGTTGAGCGCAAGGAAGGCAAGGCTGAAGGCAAGTGCCTCATTGAGGCCCTCGACGCCATCCTGCCCCCTGCTCGTCCCACAGACAAGGCCCTGCGTCTGCCCCTCCAGGATGTATACAAAATCGGCGGTATTGGTACGGTGCCCGTAGGCCGTGTGGAAACTGGTGTCCTGAAGCCCGGTACCATCGTCGTGTTCGCGCCCGCTAACATCACCACTGAAGTCAAGTCCGTGGAGATGCACCACGAAGCCCTCCAGGAGGCCGTGCCCGGAGACAATGTCGGTTTCAACGTAAAGAACGTGTCCGTCAAGGAACTGCGTCGTGGTTACGTCGCCGGTGACTCCAAGAACAACCCCCCCAAGGGCGCCTCAGACTTCACAGCACAGGTCATTGTGCTCAACCACCCCGGTCAAATCTCAAACGGTTACACGCCTGTACTCGATTGCCACACAGCTCACATTGCCTGCAAATTTGCCGAAATCAAAGAGAAGGTTGACCGCCGTACTGGTAAATCCACTGAAGACAACCCTAAATCTATCAAATCTGGTGACGCTGCCATCGTCAACCTGGTCCCCTCCAAGCCTCTGTGTGTGGAGTCCTTCCAGGAGTTCCCTCCCCTCGGTCGTTTCGCCGTGCGTGACATGAGACAGACGGTCGCCGTCGGAGTCATCAAGTCCGTCAACTTCAAGGAAGGTGCGGGCGGCAAGGTCACCAAGGCTGCTGAGAAGGCCGGCAAGGGCAAGAAGTAGCTAGCGCTGTTAATGGCACAATTTTTTATTCAGCTGCGTTACTTCATACACCGCAAGGTGTTCCGAAGGAAAGAAGGGCTACAAACTCATTCCTTTTCTATATTTTTTACAAGGCTTATAATGTAACATTATTTTAATTTATGTAAGGTTATACATTATACATATTATCTGAACTATTTTGTTATGACTTCCACATGTAAATTCATAGAATAAAGGTAGCCTCCAGTAAAAAATCAAACTTTGCTTTTATTTCTTTCCAACCAACTTTCCAGTTATCAGTATGATAAGCTATCTAAATTAGCTGTTAGGTACCTTAGTAGGTAGGTAGCTAGCTAATCCTAAATATGGAATAATCACAGATTCTGGTAAGTTTCATTTAACTTAAGAAATCTTGTTTGAAATTAATTTCCGTGTCATTGACGACCTATTAGAAACATTGAATAAGGTAACTGACTAAAAACTAATTACTTAGCTAGTTTCATACAACTTTTGTTAGTAATACCTAATTATAAGGTAGGTACCTAGTACTGATGAAGTTGGACAAAATTTTGGCGAATACCTACCTAGGTAGCACAGGTAACATCTAGTTAGCTGGATAGGCATGTCGCATGGATTAGAAGAGTTCATTGACCTATATAGGTCGCTGAACTTCAGCATGATTTACGATTTAGCGTAAAAACACGTGTTAGAAAGGGCGAGCTTATCCAGGTTCGCCATAATTGACAGTCACGCCAAGAATATATATTTAGATCGGTACATAGGTACCTATAGAAAATAAAATCACAAATTTCATTGATACATAGACGTTTTATTGCAATATTACAGGTAACATATAAAATCTATAGGTGGTGACTTTTTCACCGATGTTGGCGTAATACCCGCCAGGACAACTAATTTTCTTAGAACATTGTGTAACACGAAATAGAGAGTGGTGTGTAATATAGTGATGCATAATTTTAGATTTGCCTGTACCTATGTATCCTAATAATGTTAGGTATATATATGTACCAAACCGCTGAACCCATTTAAGTAAAATTTGGTATAGAGATAAATAAAGATATTGTTTATACTTTTATAATTATTTTATATATGTAAATGGTGTAGTTTAATAAAATTGACCTAAATAAAAACCTAGGATTTATGTAGTAAGTACCTAGTTATCTAGGTACCTACCCAGTTAGTCATATTGTAGTATCATGCTCATCACATGTATTCCTCATGATTTCAACAAAGTTATAAAATCTCTTATGTACCTAAAAAGTACCTATATGACCTCTAGATAATGTATAGTTTATTTTGCAGACCCCAGTGACGTACTGATATGGTTGGTACCTAAGTACTTAATATTTAAAAATAGGGGAGATTGGAATTACATACTTTAATTTACAAAATATTTTTTATATTTATAATCTACCTGTAACATAAAGATCTTCGATCAATAACGTGCATTATTGATCGAAGCATAAAGATAGTTTAAATGATGCTAATTGCCCCCTACTTTTTCATCAAGATCTGATAGGAATCAATAGGAACAAATTTTGTCATATATTTTCAGAAAGAAGTGAATTATAGAATCCATGAATTGTGGAAATCCCATGCTCATTAGGTACCTACATAAGGTTCTATTCAGCTAACATTTTTGATAGGTACATAATGTTTATGAAAAGAATAAAAGCTTAAGGAGTGATACTTAACTTGTGAAACTTTTTTTAGTCACTTATATTTGTATGAATAAACAATAGTAAGTATATAATTAATCTTATATTATAGGTAAAGTATATATAAATATTTTAATTTTGTAAGAATTCAACACTTGGCTTTCTTGCAATTATCTAATTATTATTGCACAATAGGTAATATATTGTGCAAAATTACTCACACCTACAAAGGTTTCAGCATGTTCATAAATTATTTGTGTTGCACCATATTACAGCAAATATAGCAAAACTTGAATCAAAACACTTTTCAATAGTTAAGTGGCATTTTATTACTAGTATTACTCTACAGTAGGTATTTTAGTTACTAAATAACAATAGCTAATTACATATTTACATTCAAAATGAGACAATATTATTAGGGGTTGTTGTACCAGTTTCTCTGTCTTTCTCTTCTTGTTCAAAGATCATATCAGCCCATTCCTGTGCTCGTTTGTACCTCTGCCTATTGAAGTAAGGTGAGACTACTGTTCTATTAATTACTGCAATGCCAGATATCACGCCAATTGCCATGAAAGCTTTGACAGGAAGAGAAGCCGTGGACAAAAATCTGCTGATAGGATTCATCCTTCAGTCTTTTCAGGCTCAAGTGGCGCTACTGCAGACGTTATTACTGGCCTCTTTACTCCAAAATAATCGTCAAATAGCGGTTTCCAAATGTAAACTCCGCTGAATACACCCAGAACAGATACCAAAACTAACTGGCTCTTAGTAATTCCTCTGGGTTTTCGGATGCGCATGTTCACTTGAAATGGCTAGGTTAGGAAGCGTGTGACCTGCAAATCCAGAGCAAGTTGATGAATATGAAATTTGGAATTGATATTGCTGAATTTAAATTGTTAGAACCAGTTGAATCACCTCTAATTACATCATATAGAAAAGAGCTCATCCATTATAATTTTTTATGTATTTTTAAAAATGCATTTTTTTTTATTTTTACAAGAATGACATTGAAATATCTTCATGTTTGATAGCGATAATGACATTAATTTGCAATACGCCACATTTATTCAAAATGTCTATGTAAATTATTGAAAATTGACGTCAAATATTGTCAATGTCAAATCCACATCTTTTCAAGTCGTAGAGAAAAAAAAATAAAAAAGTGTTGTAATAAACTGTTTGAATGTCATTTGTTAGGTATTCAAGTCGCTCTTGCCTGGATCCCGGGCCACATTGGTATCCCTGGCAATGAAAATGCTGATTCTTTTGCCAAACAAGCTTCATCCCTAGGCAATACAGATCACTATCAAATTTTTAGTCATGACCTCTCAACATCTTGCAAAACTCAACTTCTCCATTCTTGGCAAACTCTCTGGCACAATCCATCTTCTATTGGCAAATTTTACAGACAATTACAACCAGAAATCCCTATCAGGACCTGGTTCTCAAAATTCAAAAAATTAAATAAACGAGCCACTTCCACAATATGTCGCCTACGGTTGGGTCATGCTTGTACCCCCGTCTTTCTCTCCAAAATCAAAGTTCGTGACCATTCCTTATGTGAATGTGGTTTAGAGGAAAGATCCACCGATCATATTTTCTTTAGCTGTCCAAGGTTGCGCTGCTCACTGTATGATAAAATCCCAGATGCTGTCCCTCGTCCTTGTAACTTCTCCAATCTTCTTCCCCTTGTATATTCTCCTTTTGTATATATTTTGTATCATTTTATTGTCTCTAATAAAATAAAATTTTAATTATGCTTGTATATATGTATTGTGTTAAAACTCAAATAAGCTCAATAAATTTCAAATAAGTTAGTAATTCCGCACCGATCAAATGTTAATTACTTTTACTGGCTAATAAGATAAGCGTTTGTCCCCCTTGTGACGTGACATTGGCGAAATTGCGGCGGTGCCGCAGAGTCCATTAATTAAAAAAAAAAAAAGTCGTAGAGATTCTCTCTCTGGCAAAATTGCGGCCATACCGCAGAGGCCACAACCAACCAAGATTAGAATAGAATAAATTCTCTCTCTCTACGTTTCAAGTCAAGCAATAAATTGTTCCAATTTCCAATTCGATTTTGCGTTAGTATTAGTATAGTAGTAGACAGGTAGTACTATACAATACAAACAATCACATTTTGTTGCGGCCATACCGCAGAGGCCACAACCAAGATTAGAATAGAATAGAATCACATTTTGTCTTACATTCTCGCACATTTATTTTGCCATGGCGTCTATACCAAGAAATGTGCCAAACATTTTAATTACAGGTAGAACACTCAAAACAAAAGCGGTAAAATAACCTCTTGCTCCTTAAATGTAATATTATTTTCATAAATTCGTGGTTCTTTCAGGCACTCCTGGAGTAGGAAAGTCTACATTATCGCGAATTCTCGCAGAAAGAACTAAATACATATGGCGAGAAGTATCTAAACTTGCTGAGGAATACAACTGCTTGGATGAATATGACCCTGAGTATCAGTGCCCATTTCTCAATGAAGATAAGGTATATGTAACATAGGTATCTAATGAGTAAATTTTTTTGTAAGTGTATGAAAAAGGAATTGCAATTTTCTTAGTCAAGTTATGGACTAAGAAACTGAATCAACACTACATTATCTATCTTATTATCATTATTATCTTGTATTACAATATCTGGTGAACTCACAACTCTTTCAGTGTTATAGAATTTACGTATTTACAGGAGAACTGTACATACAGGTTTGCCCAATTTATATTTGAAAATGTCTTTAAAAATTAAGTAATTTATAAATTATATTCTACTGGTATTTTGTGGGTAGCCTTATGTGACTTGAACAAAGAAATTTGTTATCATTATTATAAATATTGTCTATCCACTATTACTATTTTGAGATACTTCAAGCACAGAATAAAGAAGCACATAAAACCCACCAGGAGCATGTTCTAAAATATTTTGTATTGTTATGTTTCAGTTACTAGACATAATGGAAGGTTTAATGGCCAAAGGTGGCAACATAGTGGACTACCATGGCTGTGAGTTCTTCCCGGAGAGATGGTTTGACGGCGTCTTTGTGATCAGGACCAACAATACTGCACTCTTTGATAGATTGGCAGCCAGGTGACTGCTCTTCATGATCCCTAGCAAATGGCACCCCACACTCAAAAATCTTAGATAAAAAGTAGCTTAATTATATCTCCAATCTTGATACATGAAGTAAGAACACACATACTTACACACAACATTCATTTGATAATATTAGTATGATCTCTCAAAAGGAAAAGGTGCAAAGGAAACATACTATAACTAACTGATAAGGTGAAGATTTGTCTGTTAGATTTTATTATACCACACTACCCAATTTGGGTGACATTTTAAAATTATGATTACTTATAGCATTACTATATTATCAAGTTCATTAATTTTTGCATATATTGAGTACCTATCTATATTACTAAGTTTATTTTCTTCATTTCAGAGGTTACACAGGAAAGAAACTTGAAGACAACATCCAGTGTGAAATATTTGAGACCTTGCTTGATGAGGCCAAGTCCTCTTACAAGGAGGAGATAGTACATGAACTGCAGAATGATACTGAAGACCAGATGGAGAAGAATGTGGAGACCATTCTACAGTGGATAGAGAGGTGGAAGGAGGAGCATTTATAGTAAATGTTTTGTACAAATATGTGGCTTTCATTTACTCAAATTGTCTTATAAATATATAGTGCCTAGCTTACCTGCTTTAGTGATAAAAGATGAAAATTTGCTAGCCTAGGTCAGGACTATTAAGTTTTAGGATGAATAAATGAACCATTGTGTGGCAAGCAGCAGTATCACCAGTAAAATATATTTGAGTATTTCTCAAAATAAATGTAAGTACATCTTCGAAAAAAAAAAGTAAGCCTCGAAATAGTTAATAAATCAACACGTTTTTAATTAATTATACAAAAACCTAACTACTTACACAGTTTTGTAGAATAAATATGTCTTTAAAATAATGAAGAATTTTGCAATAATAATCGTATTATTTACCATTTAAATCGTTTTTTTTTTTAGTAACGGTTTTAACCCTTCATACTAAAATCCATTGAGTTATTACTACTACGTATAGAGAAGTCAACGTCAACATGATCTTGCGCCACGCTTTGCTGTAAGCTATACAGCAAATATGAAGGCAAATATCCAGTGAGTGAGTATCTTTTTTAAAAGGGTAATAGTATTCTTTGGTGAGTATCCAACGCCCGTGGAGAATAGTTGTGTAATTGTGTTTGGCTCGCATAAATAACAACATCAAATGCCTGCTTGTGTTCTTAAAGAGAAAGAAGCCGTATACACTCCAAAACATCAAAAAAAAGTGATGGTTTAACATTTCATCGGTAAGTAGACATTTAAACGTTGAAAACTCTTTGATTTAAAGTTTTTCGCGATGTATCAATGCTCTCGAGAAACGGACTGCCGGGCGCCGCCATTACTTGAGTCTCGCGCCAGACTAATGCGGAGCCACGAATGGTTCCGAACGCGCCCGACTTCAGCCGAGCGCATCGAGTTCGCTCCGCAATGGTTGATGCGAGCGATACGGCGGAGCTGTCAAAATTGATGTTAATTGTTTAAAACAATGATTAAATGAATTGATTATGTATGAATGTTAATAAAATAATAAATAACTCGTTAACAATTATTTTTTGTTCTTGTGTAATATTTGCTGACAAACAGTTTATTATTTTGTTGAAACTAAAAACCAATTGGAATTGATTTTATTGATTTTCGGACGGGTCCGCGCGTTCAAAATCGTTCGCGCGGATCCCGTCGCACTTGCAATTGATTTTAATGATTTGTATATCGTTTCCACACCACTCTAAGAAGTAGATAATATTGGCGCGTTTTTTATAGTGGTACCTTTCCTCGATAGGCCTAAGGCAGGCAAAGAAGGAAATATATTATAGTAATCGCAAAACTTCTAGTCCGATCTGAAGTTGCATCATAGCGGCCCGCGCATGTACAGTCAAGTGCTACAATAGAATGTACGAATTATATTTTTTCCCGAATTTTAATTAAAGGATTGGGTACATTTGCTTTTGGAAATATTATTACTAAATATATTATATTATAAATAAAAAAATATACTTATTCGATTAAAATAACAATTTAACAAGAAACATTATTTTAATCTTTATGGTGCAGAGATTGCTGCCACCTTTACAAATAACAAAAACAGTAACAAGAAACAATAACAAAATAACACGAAATGAAAATTCAACAAAAACACTTAACAAACAGTTATTATAACAAAAATATCGCGCGTGACTGTACTCGGTGGGTGGAGCTAGCGAACGTGACAACCACACACAGAGAACGAAATAACTTCATGGAAAAAACGCTTTTACGCTGTGTTTTGTCAAGGACGGTCACGTGGCATATACCCCGCTAGGGGAGCTCCGCTGATACCCATTTTTTCCTTCTGCGCAGGTATACGCCTCGTGTTCAGATCGGACTAGATGTTTTGCGCTTACTTATACCTACTTGGATGAAACATGGCTGAACGCAGGCCACACCAATTCTAGCCAGGGATACTACTTTTTCGAGACAGGAAATATTATAGGCTTTATTTTTATAAAACGGTAGTTTTTTTTTTAGTTTTTTTGTAATACGTGTGATACGAACATTTGCTAAGCTTATTTATTTGCAGTATCGGCACTATGTAATCAAACCGATGTTTTTTATAACCCGGTTTTGTCTAATATGTACTTAAATTTAAATTTCGTAACGTCTTTTATAAATTTTCGTATAAAGCTGAGTGCATACAATTATTATATTTTTGCTTCTATGCACTCCAAATTTTTATTAAGTTTAAATGTTTTACGCCTGTGCGGGTGGTAGGTGTGTTGCAATAATCTAAAACTCTCTTCTTAAAAATTATATCAATAAAATTAAATATTTAAAATAATTTAACCCCTTACAATAGGTGTAACAAAATAGATTTGGGCCGTAAGCTTATTAATGTACTATAAATATATAAATAAATAATAAATAAATATTCCGGGACATTGCACACAGCGCCATCTAGCCCCACACTAAGCAAACGCTTGTGTCGTGGGTACTAGATAACGGATATAATACTTATATACTTTTCTTTTGTAAATACATACTTATTATACATACAAACAACCAGACTCAACACAAGAAATTATACATTTTTAAAATGCATAAATACTTATGTCAGGCGGGAATCGAACCCGCAACCCCTAGATTAGAAGGCAGAGCCACTACCAACTAAGCTAACAGGCCATATAAAAGGATACATATAAAAAACGCTAAGACTTATTTAATTAAATAAATTATGTTTAGCCATTGTATAACAAGCCATATTTTACTATTAAGTAACATCCAAGGACTATTTTGTAACAATATTTCGTTACTACGATTTCGTTGTGTTCATTTATTTTGAGAAATACTCATTTGAACTCATTTTACCTCTTGACTTTTAAGAAAAACAGAATTTGTAGAAGCTAGTGCTACTGTAACTGAATGACTACCATATGAAATTATGAAGAATAACACAGCTAATTTGAATTAAGCATGAAGATAGAGTGCCTTGACACAAGCTACCAAATGAACACAGGTACTTATCTTTTTTCTGTGAGTAAGACTTACAATAGGAATAAAATAAAACAACCATATATTATAAATACAACCTAGTTTATTCCACTGACATAAAATAAGAAATGCATTCAATATTACTGTATTTTAGTTCCACCTACATTAAGAAACTGACATCTATGTACTCGGCTTTGATAGACGCTTATCTAATTTGTGAAGGAAACCGAGCCACCTAGCTTTCTAGAGGATTGGCTGCACTCAGACGATATGGGGCTAGGGAGATTTCTCATAGATAAATTATAAGATCTTATAAAAGAAAGATCCAGTATTGCTGTTTCAGACTATCATATTCAATAGCCAACTATTTATTTATATTTGTGCCTTGTGTGATATTACATTAAGCTGCTAGGCCCGTCTATATCAATGATAACATTTTATTACAGCACATAACGGCATGGATAATTCACACTTCAAAGTGCTAGCTTACGATGCATATATTATTATTTAATATTCTGTAGTATATGCCCAGCCACATACGTCCAAGGGCAGCCCACACCACCATTCACTCAGTGCATACATTCTCTCACAGATCTTTCATGGAAAGTGACACTTAGACTTAGAGCTCCTCCTTCTTGGCATTGCCCTTCCTGTCCCAGCCCTTCAGCTCGTTGGTGGCGTGCTCCGATACGTACTTGAAGAAGTCTTCGAGAGCGCGCCCGCCCTGGAAACAAGTGCAAGGTGAAATTAAAACACTTGAACACAATAAATAATATAATTGTAAAGTTTGACTCGTTCTTGTAATATTACCATTTCAATTGATATGATGAATGTGATACTATACTACGATTCAGTTGCGATCATTATCTATACTAATCACAGAACAACGATCGGGCCACATCGCCCCCGCGCGCGCCCCCCATAGAAGAGAAATGACTAATAATACGTGGTTCTCGTTTGGACCAGTAAACAGGCCAACCTAACCTACGACAGCGCTTGTCAGTCTGTTGTCAAACATAGTCCGAGCGAGAGAGAGTTTTCGGTCGTTTTACTCGGTTTTACAGCATGATAAACTATTAAATATGTCCTGGTGTCAAGTTAAAAATTGTAAGAACAAGTTCCAGTGTTACCGGCGTGAAATACCATCGGTAAGTAGTAAAATTTCGTAATTTTAATAAATAAAACTTTTGACATTTTGAATGGCATTAACACATTTGTTGTCATGACGACGCTACTTCTCGATAGCTAAGTGATGTGTAAATGGAACCTAGCAAATTATCGATAATCGATATAATGTATATGATGTTTCTGGATTTGTATGGAAATGTTTCTGGATTACGGTTTTTATTTACCACATACTTAATTTACATTTTCCAAAAAATCCAGTGTTAAAAAATAAATGGATATTGGCGACCGGTAGATACAACTGGTTTCCTCATAAAAATGCCAGAATATGCTCCAGTCATTTTGAAGATGATTTGATAATTAAATAAAATAGATAAAAATAAATTTGCTATAGTGATAGTTTCAGTCCCCGGTAAGGACATAGGATAGTTTTTATCCCACGGGATAAAAAAGTTTTTACAACGGATAACACCGCGGGCCATAGCTAGTTAACTATAATTTGTACTTAAATAATATAGTTATACTAAAGACATATATTTCCATCTTCGAAGTAAATGTGTAAATAATCGATAAAAAAATATCGACATTGCACAGCCGATGAAGTTGAAGCGTACTGTGTACATGAACATCTCGTGCGTCGTAGTGTGCGTGCCGAAAGTGTGTTAGTTTTAGTAAATGGTGACACCTGTTTTGTATCGAATAAAGAAAGAATTCGCCTCTAGTCACAGGGCGACAAGCATGGACTTCAAAGCTCTGTGATACTAATATTATAAAGCTGAAGAGTTTGTTTGTTTGTTTGAACGCGCTAATCTCAGGAACTACTGGTGCGAATTGAAAAATTCTATTTGTGTTGGATAGACCATTTATCGAGGAAGGCATTAGGCTATATAACATCACGCTGCAACCAATATGAGCGAAAAAACAATGGAAAATGTGAAAAAACGGGGAAAATTATTCATCTTTGAGGGCTTCCGTTGCGTGTGCTGCGAAAACGGTTCAAGATATCAAAAAAATATGTATGAAAGAATTATTTCTCTTGAAATGATCTAACAAAATGTCTGCAACAGTATATGTCTACCTTTTAAGATTAACTCACTAGAACCGTTTTTATGGTAATAACTATTCCATGCGGACGAAGTCGCTGGTACAGCTAGTATCACATATTTGGTGTATAGACTATTTCAGTTGTTCATTTCTTCATTGTTTCAAGCCAAGGTAGGCGAATTTCCTTTCATTCTTATGATATATAAATTTCTCAGCTTTTGAGCATCACCAAATATGTGATATAATTATCAAAACTGAATCTTATCTGATAATGGTAGATCGTAATCTGATTTAAGAAAAAAAGTGGAAAGGACAAGTCACCAATCAACTAATCTAATCAAAGTTTGCCTGGAGACCGCTTTTAGCAACGTTGTCTCCACTAGTGACATTAGTATAAGTTTTTATCTTACTCTGCATTGATATAAGTTTGTCTCTTGGTGCTTTAGGTATACACATGAATGTAAAACTAAATGTTTTAAAGGTTCAATACTCACATTGTATCTGACAGGCTTGCCTCCATCCTTGGGCTTCCAGAAGATGGTGGGGAAGCCGGACACGTCGAACTGCGACTTGGGCCAGTCGTTGGCGGTCGCGTCGATCTTGATGATGTCTACTTCTTCGTTCTTCAGCTGGTGAAGGATAACATATTTGATTAGTATTTGTTTCTATTGCAGTATTTTGGTCATCAGTTGTTGGTCAAACGTTTTTTATTGTTTGTTAGTATATGTAGATGCATATACATTACTATCATCATCATTATTTTATTTATGTGAGATGATTTCCATAGCATGCATATACATTTATGTAACTGCGGTCTGATGTGTTCACAATATTTTTACCGAAGGGACTGACTATTATTATAATATTCCACTTATCAACTGCTGTGTTTTATACTCATGTATTTTAAAATTTTAGGTAGTAGGTAATATTAATTTTTTCTTCTTCTATAATTTGAATTTGTATGTTGAACAGGTACCTACTACCAAAATTATTATAGATTCCTAAATTAGATAAATATATATTGGTGGAATGAGCAAACAGGTAAAGTGGTAGATAAGATTTGTAACTGATAATGATATGCTAGATTATTAGGTAAATATAACAGATAGATTAACATATGTATTAGTATTTAGACTAATATACATTTTCATATAAACATATTTATACAGTAAATACCAAAATGATTACTGAGCTTTGCCAGCTTTTAGTGGTATTTGTGGGCTAGGGTTGTGTAAAACATAATTCTCTAGGACGACAGTCAGTAATGAGGAAATACATCTAAAAGAGGAGGACTAGTATCCCCACTGACCTTGTCTCCCAGCTCCTCCCAGACGGGCGCCAGTTTCTGGCAGTGTCCGCACCAGGGCGCGTAGAACTCGACGAGCGCGTCGCGGCCGCTGTCCGTCACCAGCTGCTGGAAGTTCTTGCCGACGGCCACCTTGACGGGGCCGCTGTTGTCGGCCGGCACCGCCTCCGACTTCACGAACGCCTCCAGCTTGCCGTCCAGCAGGTCCTTGGAGAACGCCAGCAGGTTGTCGATGCTGCGGAGATAAATAAATGGTTAAATTGGCTTAAATTACATGTGATAATAATTATTATGATAATAATATCATCAGATTATAATCAATTGATTTTAGAAGTGAAGTAAAATCAATAGTTTATTTTAGAATATTAGAAAAAGTGTAAATGAAAACCAGAATGCAAACAAAGACAGTCAGTCTTCTAGCATGAACCACATCAGAGTTTGTCTGATGTGGTTCAACTTTATAGAAAAAGTATAATCTGATAGGATACATTTTATTGTGATCATGATTGTGGTAATCACTGTAAATATTTAAGTTCAAAGTATTTAACCATTTAGCGTTATTAAAGACTCGTCATTTTATTATTCGTTGATTGCAAACTTATTTAACATAGGTATGTGGTAGTGACCTTCAAAACCCTTGCAATATAACTCTTTATTTGCATTTAACGCGGCAACATAATTATGCAAATACAGCTGTTATCTAAGCATTCTAATCAAGCAACCATTATCAAGAACTATATAATTCTAATTACTTTATTGGACCATGAAATGGTGCCATAAAGCAGTTCATGTGGAACTTAACATATAAAAACAATCGAATTAACTTACAGATGCATATTTAATTAATCAGTTACGGTGGTATTGAACTAAATTGCTCTAAAAAATTATTTAAAATTTTGATATGTGGAATGGAACCAGGTTGACATTTGCTAGACATTTGTAAATTGACTGAGATATTGGCTCTTAGCCAACTTGATTGTGCCCTTTAGATGTTGTGTTAGGTATTGCCATGACTAAACAATAAAAGCTATCTAGTAATCAAGACAAAAGAATTAGTATCGGGCTACATGGCGCTGTGTGAAATGTTCAGGAATATTTATTTATCTTTTAATCATTACAATCTGTATTATAATTCAGTTTCAACTCGTAGATAAAGTCACTTGATTAACAAGACCACAAGCTACTTCGCTTATCTAGCCAGTCTAGCTCGACAAGGTATGATTAATGAGTATAGGATTTTTAACATCAAAGTCATTGTACTTCACATGATAAAAACTACTTTTTATGTATGTATGTATACTATTCGGATGTATGTATTGCTCATAACTGAGAGTCGTGGCGCCCTGCTGAATCATTCTAGGGAAGCATTCTTGAGATATGTCATGGTAGTGGCTAATTCTTTCTATGCACCTTTTGCTATGTAACATACAGATACAATACAATTACTGTACTTGTAGTGGATGCCCCGGCCTTAGCTCGAGTTGTTTCGAATATGAACAAGTCTCTGACATTCTCAGGACTTTATACTATCCATATATATTATATGTTTTTTTTTTACAAGAAGTGGGTTTGCGTTTGACCGTAATTCACCTGATGGTAAGCAATCATTACGGTCTAGGATGGAACGTGCTTCTACTACTTTTTGGATGTATATACCATATCTAAAATCAAGTTGATCTGTTGCTCTAATTATGATATCGGTATGTTTTATTGCAATTTATCGCGAAATGATCTGGGCGCACATCACGATGAACTCTTCCAATGAATAAATTTTGTGAGGGAGTGACGTCCCTGTTTTCCACTGAAACAATCGAATGGGGGAGTTGCGATCCTCAGTAAAGAGGAATACAGCTAGAAGTTGAGGATGGTTTACCTGAACTCCTGTTGCATGACGAACTTGTTTCCGTCTGCGTCCTTGCCGGCCACGACGGGTTTGTCTGCCTTGCCGATGTCGATGCCGTATTCGTTGAGCTCGTGCGTGAAGTCATCCTTGTCGCTGATCGCGAAGTTGGCCTCCGACACTTGCTTGGCAACCTGCGGAGGAGAGCAATATTATGTTTATAGTAGAGGATGTCTGCAGCTTCGCTAGCATGGTTTTGAGATTAAAAGTGGCCCATGTCACTCTCAGGACCCTTAACTATCACCTCTAGATTAAAATGTATCATGTTTGTATTGTGTTTTATTTATTAGTGTGTCCAATAGTTAGTTGGGGCTGTGTTGAGGCAGACTTATTTATTTATTTATTGTATATATATGTGTGTGTGTATGTTTGAAGACTGTCTTAATAAATGATTTTCTATTTTCTATTTTTTTCAATAAAGCATTAATCTATCTATATCTTAGATCACGTTGTTTAGGCTTCATGAGTAGCACTATATCTGTGAGGGTGCTATACTATCATCTCCGTAAAAAAATACGATAGTACATCGCTTCGTGTGAAAGAGTCACATATGAAATAATAAACACACTGTCGCTTATGAGTTAAGTTTTGTAAAACATTTCTTATATCACGGTGGCATATCAATAACTTTATGAATTGGTTGTTTTAAAATAAACTACACTATTTTATCGGCTCGTTAGTCGTGTTGTAACCTTGACTTTGAATAAGGAGGCCCAATCAAAGAAAAAATGCTTACTACCAACCTAGATTTGGTTATCAAATTCAGACGTTGATATTGCACTGAATGTAACTTTATTCAAAGACACGGAAGAAAATGTTGGTGGAATATATGTATGGATAGAATAGAACTATCTTCTTCGTTATAGTGAATGCGAACACAAATTATATCTAGTTTACGTGTGCACCCTGCTAAATCAGTTAAGAATATTTAATATAAATGTCACGCAAATAAGACGTAATTAAATAGAACGAAACTAAATGTCAAATCAACTAAATAACCCACCCTTAATCATTCCCCGTGCAAATGTGTCCATCAAGCTCGCTGCGTTACCCCGCTGAATGGCAATAGCTAGCCGTTCGCTAGCAGAAACGATCCAGAGCGGGAGTCACCAGTGAAAATATAATGGATTGATGGTTTATGATGGTACCTTGAGCACACGGTTCCTCCAGTAGTTGGTGCCCTTGGGGTTCTTGACGTAGTCGACGTCGTAGTACACCACCACCAGCGGGTTGGTGAAGTCTTGCAGGTTGTCCTTCTGGCGCACGCCCACCAGGCCGTGGCTGGAATTAAGGGAATACATTGGTTAGGATAGTTATTAACTTATAGGTACACTAGGTTTTGGCAGGAACTAAGAGATACACGAGATAATATTTTAGATTGTATTTAATTATGTATTGTATATTTAAGATTTTGTCTCATTACATTTAGACAAATCTAAAAGGTCTTTGTCGAGGGAGAAACTGTCAATCATTATACACTAAATTTAATGAAATAGTGAAAACAAATCAGTTAAATATTGAAAGGCATCTTTTTTTTCTTATATTACACTAGTTTGTTCAAGTCTCTTTTATTGAGAATATCTCTGTTTTCAGAGTTTGTATTTTTAGATACAGGCATGTTCCACTACATCATGTCGTAAAAAAATATCGACTTTATATGTAGCTTTAGAATTTAGACAATAATCCTGCGAGTGGGAGTTAATCAATTATTTGATTATCAAATTATTGCAGAACCTACTTTGGAACCAACTTCTAATACTTATTGACGCTTGAATCATAATCATCAAAGCTAAAACATACATTAAAATAATTGAATAGTAACCATTTAGCTTAGTGTTAAAGCCAGACATATCATATCGTCAAATGAACAGTTAGCGAACACAGCCTCGGGTCGAGTCCTCCAGAAGAGGTCAATGACAGCGTCAAGGCGAAGGCCTCGCCTCGCCCACTGACTGATATGTTAACTGTGACATTGATTGTACTAACTGACGCATACACTATTAGCAGTTAGTATATTCAGTCATTTGACTGAACTTTAGAAAAGGTAAAACAAAATATTTATTTGATACTCTAGTGCATTGGTTTTGGTGTATAAATTGGTTGATTACTTAATATTCGGATTAAATGGTACTTCGGTATAAGTTTTACGTAGGAATCTTAAGTTGTTATCAAATGTTGGCTGTGCTGATTTAACAAAACAAATCATTTCTTGAGATGAATAATAATATAATTAAACACACAACAATCATTGGTTTTAATAATCAGTTTGCAATAACGTCAACACTCATCTCATATGAAGATAAAATAAAAAACCGTCTTCAATACCTATGTACCTTTATCTTTATTGCATTTCCAAGTAGGTTTATGTCAAATACTTGACAAATATTGTTGTAATTTCCAACGCATGCAACTCGAATGTATACTGAAATTATTGGAATTTCCAACTAAATCTAATAAATTCAGGTCAAACTGATAACCTCCTTTATTCTGGTCGGTTAATAAGCTGCGATAAAGTGCGATCAACCATAGCCGGCATTGATTTGAATTGTGACGTATCCGGTACCAAGTACGCCGTAATCTGGGGTTGGTTCAACTGTGATTTATCACCAACGGACCATGTTCTATATGGAATACAGCTATTTGACGCGCGTATCGCTTATATCCGTTTTATTTTGGTGCAGAGTGCAGTTCAGTTATGATAAACATCAGGCGATTTATAGATAAAAAAATATATAAAAGTACGTGATGTAAATAAATGTTGTTTCGTAGTCGAGAGAGAGAGAGAGAGAGAGAGTTGTGATTGTAAGTAAATATAGCACATGAGAACTGTCCATGGTCAAGCCACAGTAAGTTGTTGAGACAATAACCATTGGTACTTAGCTTGTTGCGAGGTTGTATAATTTATATGATCTAGTTATCCACTAAAACAATATCTAAAGACTCTACAGCATACTGAAAGGTTCTGGGTAAATGTAACTCAAAATGATTTCGTCAATGTAAGCGTAATATTATTTGAATTGATTGAAGTGCTAATTGAATTAAAACTCAAGAAGCCACATTCTCATTGCAGTTAAGTAAGACCCCACTCTAAGTGTTTAGCTCGCCACATGACACAATAGAAAAGTATGTATCCTGTTTATTTAATTTAGTTTTTTGTGTGGTACCATTTGTGGCGGCAACTACCAACAACAAGTGAGAGAGACATTTATCAATTGTTTATTGTAGCACTTTTTCTTGTTTTATTAGAGAATTTCACTCTACAAGAAGAAGTGCTACAACAAATAACTAATATTTGTTTAATACATAGTACATACCTGTTGCCTGCCTGCCTGTTAATTACAAATGCCAGCAACATGCAAATAAATAATGTTATGTTATATACATACATATATATAAAATAATAATATTTAACTAAGGCAAACATATTGGATTTAGTCTGTAAGGTTTGTACTTATGAAATAAATGAATAAATAAATAAAGACATCCTACTAAACTAGGATCAACTAGTAAGACTAGAACCACACTAGAACCACTTCTAACAATAGCTAGTACAAATCAGGTTACTCACAAGTTCTCCTTGATGAAGGCCTTCAGCGAGTACTTGGCCACGTCTCCGTTGTACTCCACGGACGAATCCTCAAACTTGTTCTCCAGCTTCTTGGGCCGGTACAGCACTACATTGTCCCTGGAGGCAAAATATTTATGGTTAAGTATATAACGTTTTTTTATCGGAAATTTTATAATTGTATACATATATGACGAGATATGATTGACATTATGCATTTATCTATTCTTTATTTTACGATAAGTGTCGACAATTTCAAGTGTAAAAGTTTCAGGTTGGATCAAAAGTTGATAGCATTTTAGTAGACAGTAGATCTACTAGAATGCCTTTTAACTTAACAATGTATAAAATTATACTTACTTATTATAATTATAAATATGGCAAAAATATAACGAGTATTATTTCCGTTAAATACGACCAAGACTTGTTATATAAGTTTGACTTACTAATTTATAAATATAGTATTCATATATTTCGCAAGTATATACAAAAAAGACTTAAACATACAGAAAAATTAACAAAAAACAAACAGATTTATATATATAGTATTTATTTATTATTTTTTTATTGACGTACTACAATTTACTCTGATGTGTTCAGCGGTTCTGTATTGCATTGGCCCCATGGATCTACTATTTCAATTCTCGATAAACGTTTTCCTTGTTAGGTACTTAAAAACCTGTATCAACTAAGTAGACATTAGTATATCAATGTTATGTCTTCTTCAAAAGTTTTTTTTAAACTTAATCAATGTAAAGTGTCTAAATAATAAAATTATGATAAACAAGAAGTCAAGAAATTAATTGAAATGAAAAATCATTAGGAAAACTTATTTATATAAATCATTCAATCATTTTTAGTCCTGCAAAATTCCAACATTTTTTTTAATAATTGTTATTAATAGTGGTGTTAACGTAATAGTAAAAAACTTAATAGAATCTACCCAACATTCATTATGTTGAGGCATTTAAAAATATTAGTCACACAAGAGAAACATCTGGATAAAGTTTAAAAGACATACTGATATTGAAAGGTCAGAGCCAGTCGGAGCTGTTATCATTTATGTAAGAACTTCATAAGATACTGACATAATACTCATTGAAAAAGTAACTTTCAACTGTCTTCTGTAACACATGACCCGGTTTATAGACTATAACTAAATATTGCAGCTGTTAAGAACGACTGTTAAAAGAGTAATAATATGTACATTGTACATACTTATTTTTGCAACTCTATCTGACTCCACTCCTCCCAAGTACATATTGAAATTAAACTACATTCTCTATAATAAATTGTAGCATAAATTCAACAATTATTGTCCACTAGTATGCTAACGTAGATGATAAAATATATGTAGTTTTATATGTAATTAGATAAGTGGTGTCAAATTACCATAAACATTAAACTATAAGTACATTCTACTTGCAGTACAAGAAAATATTGTGAAAACTGAGAAAACTGCGTAAAATTGCACTCATTGGGCGCTAGAATAACGAGGCTTATCCGACCGCGTCACGGCCGATTTCTCAAACAAAACAATATGTACTTACTATTTTAACACAAGTAGCCATGAAGTAGTTATGAACTGATTTCTACTGGATATTAGTTATGATACAATATGCTATAACTTAGGCTTTTCAGACTGATTAATGGACTGCTTGTATATATAAAAAGGATATTTATTACACATTAGTGACAGCTAAAATGTGTATTGTATCAGCATTTGAACAAATGAGAAAGTATTGTTTATGTACATTCAACATAATAAAATGTCATAAAAACACAATCAAGTTTTTTATATATGAGCAAAAAATGCAGTTGTTTATATTTCTTTTTGGCTAATGTAAAAGCTTTCATGAGCAGCAAACTATATACCTAGTATATTATGCAAAAAGGCAAGACCCTAGAGGCTAGATATATATCTTCCATGAAATACTTTCCAAAATTTGCCAAGTTTGTAACTATGATATTTCTTTGTTTTTATAGATGTAAATGTAGTTACACTGTTTTTCTATCATTGCTTTCCAAACTAGGTTGCCTGGAAGAGATCACTCCAAGTGATAAGGCCACCCTCTGTCCCAATACTATGTTCTAAATTTCTTTATGTTTGTGTTACTGTTCTTTTGTTATAGGTGTACAATAAAGTATTTTGATTTGATTTGATATTTACTCATTTAACCTATGGTAAGTTTTTAAATTGGATAGGTGATAAAAATAATTAGGCAACTGTTAAACCACTACAACTGTTCAAACATTGGCTAACTACCACTTTACAATAGTTGATATTGAGTTAAGTTATTAACTAAATTGTTAATGAGTAGGTAGTTATTAAAACTTCTGTGATAAATTTAGTTGGATATTTAACCAAATTAAAATATTCTTGATAAGTGAATTATCACTATAGTCAATGTTTTAATGAAGGTATATACATTGTGCCCAGTAAATCTATAGGTAGATTCATAAAGAAATTTGAAAAACAATCAAATCTATTAGTACTGTAGGTTAATAGGATACCCTATATTAAAACATCAAGTTTTTGTCTCTCTAAGTAATATAGAAACACAAATTATGGTAACACATAAAGCATCAGAAGAATATTTAGATAACATGACAGCTTAAAATTTAGGTAAATATGTTAAAAATATTTAAGCACGGAATATTCTGCCATAAAAAAAATAAAACAGCTACTAAAATCTGGTTATCTGTAAATTGAATAAGTCATGCAATGCCAATTATGTGGCAGGATATGAAAATATGTTTTACTGAGTCCTTGTGACAGTTTGTACATATGTACATACACAGAATGTGACCACTGTAATACCTGGCCAATATTAAGTAGTAAAATGTCATGAAACAAATTTTAATCAGTTATTCTAAATAGTATGCATATTTAAAAGTGTTAAAGTTAATGTTTGTATTAAACTTTTTTTTTGTACCGTCTATACTTTCTCCGACAATGAATGTCAGAGACATTTTTTTTTTTTTTTTTTTACGTGGGATAGGTTTACATTTGACTACAGCCTGCCTGATGTTAAGCATTGCTGCAGCCTAGGGTGTAACACGTTTACCTAGAAGATACCTATTAACTCTAGATTTGAAAACCCCTGGATTGGATTGTTAGACTAAACATATTGCTTACGCAGTTTGCTTTGTTTATTCATCTGATCGGTAAATAATTTCACCTTTTTTATTGTTCGTTTTGATAATGTAAATAATAAATAAATAGCATTACAGGTTTTTTATCTTACACACATACATACATAATACATTCCGATACTAAAACAATCACAAACAAAGAACCTCTTTCCAGCCAAATGGCAAACCATCATGTATTATACATTCATGGTTCATGGAAATGAATCATCCTAATCAAATAGCCTATAATATCCTAATTTAGAATATAATATTTTCCTTCTTCACAGTACCTACATAGCAAACCTAGCATAGATTGAAAATTGGTGGCAGCAATATTTGCCACTGTTATAGACAGAGGTAAAACTTTTCTGAACAATACTGGATAGCAATTTGCTTTCTGGCTCATCATCAAAATACTTTAAAGAATTTTTTTACAGTGTAGTGTGTACTATAAAATTATATAAGTAGAAACAGTCTGTGAACCTGGTATGATAAACAAGCATCATCCAGCAGGATATAAAGCACCTTTGAGTTAATCCAGGGCCTAACATACTTCTAGATTTATAAATTTTTATCCACATTGGTTCAGGCACTTGAGTGTGAAGCAGTAATAAACATACACTCAATTTTCGCCCTTATAATCTTAGTAGGATATATAAATGAGTCATATATCATAAACACATATATATATTGAGGACATGTCTTGTGTGGATGGACCTGGGTGCCCACCACAATGTATATACCTATGCTCCCCTAACAAGTTAATTTTAGCGGTGACCCTCAGCTATGAGGATATACAAGTCAAGAGAGAGAGATAGGATACAAATCAAACTTACTTGTACTTAGCCTTGTCCAGCACCTCTTTAGCGGAGGTGTGTGCGAAGGTGGCTTCCTCACGCAGCTTGTCAGCAGTCTTCAGAAACTCTCCCTTCAGATCGGTCTCCTTCTCAAAGAAGCCCACGATGACCACATCATCCTTGGACAGGAAGGCTTCATAGTCGGCCACCGTGAGCAGCTCCTTGGAAGAAGGACCCACTTGGGCGCGCATGTACTTGACAATGCCATCTGAGGAGGAACATATGAAGAGGGAAAATGAGTATTTTTTAAAGTGTTATGGTTTACAAATGAAAATTTCTAAACTTATTGAATTTAATAATAATATGTAGTTATGTGAATAAGATGTTATTATGCAAAAATATTCAGAGACAACACGATCCTAACTTGATGAAATAGTTTTTAGAACTATTTCTATGATAGATTCCTAAATGATAAGATAACTTTTATTTAATGACTGGAACTTCTAAATTACAGATATTAATTTGAGGTATCTTATTCTACCCTCCATTATTACAATACAAGTTTACAAGTGATGACATGGCATTCAGTACTCACTTGATTCCCTGGGGCCGTTGTACTCTTGTGAGACCTCTCCTTTCCTGAAGATCTTTAGGGTGGGGTATCCCGACACACCAAACTGTTCACAGGTGGACTTGCCACCCTCGGTACAGTCTACCTTGGCCAGGACGACGGGGTTGTCGTCGTTCTTCAGCACGCCGGCCGCGACGGCGAACTCGGGCTTCAGTCTTTTACAATGACCGCACCTGCACAATTTACGTTTTCAATCTATAGTAAAACTAATTAACCACGCGTGAATGCCAAAGTACTTCCCATAAATGGTGAATGACTTACCATGGTGCGTAAAACATGACTAGAGCGGTATCATAGCTGGCTATCGATGAAGCCCAATCGGAATCCGTGAGGTCCACCACATCTTCTTCGGCGGCTCTACACAAATAAATTACGCCTAGAAGTAACACGAGTTTAAGTGAACCTAACATTTTAAATTGTGCACTTCAATAAATCCGTGCGTAAGTCTTCACCGCCGATCCCTAGCTGAAAGCGATAAAAGAAAGGACAAAACCGGAAAAATACACGTATGATGATGCCGCAATTTGACAGATGCCGGCACAGCGTTGGCTTTGTCTGATTGGTCGATATAAGATGCGTTTGAAAAAAATGGTGATCAATAATTGTGACGTTATTTTATATCAAATTAGTTTCTTTAGTTATGAAATTACTTAAAATATATAAAATTTTGAGTACATTTTTGTACCTTAATTATGTTTAAATAAATTTATATCATAATAAACAAAAGTTATACACAGAAAATTATTTGGAAATTTTGGAATGCAGCTTTTACACCGTATACCAAAGTAGACTGTATTACAATGCAATAGGGTAATTAATTGCTTACGGTTGTATTGCTTCAAACTGAATTGACAGTTGGCTGACAGACAAATCTAAAACTGGTGCTGCCGCCAAATAAATGAAATTATTACTATAACTTAGACGTTCATAAAGCGGGGAGCTATAAGTTTGACAACTCTGACACCTGTTCCAAAACGTAAAGGTATGTGCCTGTCTTTCTAAGTACCCTTTTTATGTTGTAGTTAGAAGTAGTATGTTTAGTTTTTCTTCCCTTGTTTTTATATTTCATTATTGTTAATAAAGGATATTTACATAAAAAAAGTCTACGTAATACGAAGTTAATACACACCATACATTTACATTTCTTTATCATGTATCACATTTCAATATGTAAATAAATGTGTTAAAGCATTATTTAGCATAAGTTAGATAGATAGATAAATACTTTATTAAAACACCACATATAAAAAACAATACAAAAAACAAATAAATTAAAATTAGCGTCTTAATTGGCGGCCTTATCGCTAAGAGCGATCTCTTCCAGGCAACCAATCTGTTCTATTTCACATGTGTCACACTTTTTTCTGAATAAAATTCAGATATAAATAAATAAATAGATGAATACACGCTCAGACAAAATGCAACATGCTTGCGCTAATACATGAGGTTATCCGTCTTTCTATATCAAAAAAACAATAAATTATACTATCTGTCTTGAGTTATTTATTTTATTACTTGCAACACATTTAAACTAATTATGTCTAAACATGTGCCTTGTTTTAGGTTTCTAGTGTGTAGCACTTAGGTATATTTAAAAAAAAAATGCGAAGGTATCAAATGTCTTGTCATAGTTTGTGTTTGTTACACCATGTAAATTTAAAGGAAGTTTGCAGTCAGGGCGGAAGCTAAACCTAGAGGCAAATCGAGGTATAAAGCATGCAACTCTTGGTACAACAAAATTAAATACTTACAATTACTAACTAAGGTACCATTCATCATTACAAGCCATATCAAAATAAGTCGTTGCACAGATCTTACTGTGTGACGATGGCACAAAGCAACGCAACCAACGAAACTCACTATCGGTTTCATAATATAAAATGGCTTGTCAATAAGTAATATTAAAAATAATGTGTTAAATGTCTGTTTTGATTTTGCTGTATAAACGAATACTGAATTTGGAGACGCAATATTTTCACATCCATGAATTTCCAACGGTCTATTAGTAAAACGATGGATTGACTATAGTAGAATTTTGTTACATCTGGCAGCATTAGTAGCCGCGCGCTGCTTTTTGTCAGTTGGCTTCGCTGTCAAACGAAAAATGGCAGCGACGAGTGTTGTCGTTTTAGATAGAGGCAACAACACAACTTGTACCGTAAACCTATTCGGTGAGTACAATTTTATTTATATTTAAATTATAGTAACAGCAAATGAAAAAGAAAATTCTATGTTTCCTCATATTGCCCATATAATGAATCTGCCGCATAACCTTACGTCTTTATTTATTTTTGAGACCGACGCGCGTAACTTAAAAGTGCTCAAGTTTAGTGTTTGGTAAATAAAGTAGGTATTTATGCAGGCTTAATAAATAGCGAGAGTTAAAATTGGTCGTGTGTGACTGTTATAATGCGGATGTTGAAGTGTTAGTTTGGTAGTTAGCCGAGAGGCTGCGAGGTTTTTTTTTGAATGAATAGAATAAGTTGTCTGCGGCTTGTGTGACCTTGGCTCTTGGATTGTAGGAAGTAAATTGTAGATACTTGCTTTTAAATTGTAGGTTGGTATTTGATGTACCTACTAACAAAAAGTTATAAGTCATACTTTAGCCAATATTAATTACTTCCAATGTGTTTGAAGCGGCTACAATACATGTATGTCTGGCCTGAATAATAATTGTGGATAAGAGTTTTAATATAACACAATTCAAATATCCGGTACTTTTACAGGCTGCATTTGTTTAAATGCATAGACTACTTATAATTCCGGGATAAGGATGATTTTGAATTTTCTTGGCCAATTTTATTTGGGCAATTTGCTTGTAATACTTATAATTTGAAATGTATATTTATGTTGCATACCTTTGCATTATCAAATTCCTGTTATAGAATTTGATGATGCTCATACATAAGTATGGCTAGCCCAATGTACCTGAAATAAATGCTGTCGAAAATCTACTAGGTACAGCTATAATAAGGCTGCCTCTTGTGCTACTGAAATCAATTATTATTATTACCTTGTAATTTATTTAGTTTGCGTTGCAATAATTAATTTTCCATCTAGATCTATCTATGTTGAGTGTCTTCTCATACCATACCCATAGGAAGGATTGCCAGATCTAGTCTAGTGTACTAAATAATTTGGCCAACAAAAAAGCCCTAAGTAAAATTGTAGAAACTGCTTTGTATAATCAAGCAGTATCAGAAATATCTGTACAAACTTTCGTTTTAATTATAATTATGTCAGTGTGAGAACTGTAATTAACTCATAATTAGCCTGGATATAAGATATGATGTCATAAGTATGTCAATCCCTACTTTATTTTCTTCTAGCTGTGATTGTTACTTATTTATTCAATTCCACAGGTGCTACTGTGGTGTCATGGAGAGTAAATAATCAGGAACAATTATTTGTTAGGTAAGTGATAATATACATAGAAGCCATAACATAAACCATGAATTAAAACTTGACCAGCCGGGTTTTAATATTTTGGTCTTTAAAATGGATCTGCCAATATACTTAGTTAATTGATGCACAATATTAACAAGTAAAATCACAAAAATCTATTAGTAATGTATTATTTCAATTACATTGTGTGGCAGATGTCTTGTGAACTTATAAAACACATAACAGATTGTAGTGTAGATACCTTCCACTTTGACTTTCTTTAACAGTTTCTGCAGCATTGATGGTTAGAAGTAGAGAGTAAATGTTAACATGTATAAAGAACCCAGTCTCCTATTGCTCTTTTAAAGATAGACAGATCATAAAAATCTGAGGAGGAGTACTAGTAGGTATTTGTAGGAGTAGTTTCAGTATATATGTATATGGTATCATCAGTACTAGTACTTGTATCTGAGGAATAGTACTTGTATTAATGCTATAATGTTGCAAGTCCCTAACAATATATTTTCATGCCCGCTTGGACATTTTGTATTGTATAAACTTTAATGTGTTACTAAACTGTGGAATTCCTTACCGGAATCTCTGTTCCCCTTGAACTATAATTTGTCGGTCTTCAAGTCGAGAGTGATAACGTTGCTTAACATCAGGCGAGTTGTAGTCAAGCGTGAGCCTATCTAGCGTGTAAAAAGCTTCAACAAAATTTACCAATTTCCAGCGCAAAGCTACAGGCTATTATGTCTGCAGGTCTCTATTTATAATTTTTGGTATCCATATCTCTTCTTCTCTCTTTGAGTAGTATTTCCTCATAACTGAGGTTCGTGACTCCCGCGTAGAATGATTTCAATAGGGTAGTTCCCTTGGGCAAATACATTGCGATGTGCGCCCAGATCCTTTCACTGAAGACATGTGTCTTCGGATTTTGTGGTCCTCAAACATGTCCGTTTCCTCACGATGTTTTCTTACAACGTTAAGCGAGTGCAAATCCATACATAATTTGATAAACAAGTCATTGGTGTGTGACCGGATTCGAACCAGGGTGCATCAGGATGAAATCAGACGCTTAAACCGCCGAGCCACACTCGCTTATCCATATAAATAAGTTTAAAATTTGTAATGAATAGAGCGTGTATTATAATTTGTAATACACGTCATACGTTGCAAATATATAAGATGTCGTAGAAGGAAATTAACGACACACGACGCTATAAAGAAAAAGTTATCAGTTATGAGATTTTTTATAATGGATTTGGTTTAATATCAGTTGCACGAGTTTGCTCTTTATAGATATGACGGGAGCGACCGTGACTGATAGTGGAGTTTTTGCACTCAATTAACCAATTTTGTTTGAATTTTTTCAAAGAAAAAAAAATAGGAAGTTGTCATGTAGACATGCGTTAAAATCTAAAGTAATGTAAGTACTCTGCTACTAAGAAATGATAACTACCACCAAGAATCATTGTCACAGTGCGAATTATTTCAAATTTTGACCAACCATTTATTGACATACTAAAGCAATGGCCTTCCTTTAATTTATATTTACACCAAATATATAGGTAGGTAAATTATCACATGCAACGTATGTACCTGCGATAGTTTTCAGCATCCCTCACAATTATCTTCCTAAGATCTAATGTAATATCAAACAGAAACCCACAGAATAGGTTTAATTGTATGATTTAATCCATACCCATCGACCTCCACTCACTTTACAAAATTAGCATTAATTTAGGCATTCCAATATTCCCCATCGCGCGATTAAATCATATTTGACACCGTGTTATTACAGATCGGCGTGGGTAATTATATTTACATTAATTTTAGTTACATTAATGACAGTCGGTTAGTATTAGCATGTCATTAGTGATTCCCTTCTGAGATCGCATTGGCCGGGCTATTACTCACAGCCCTCTTTAGCCGTATGCGAGTAGGTACGGTTGGGAGGATAAATCATGTAGTAACAAGGGGAAACAACAGAACACTGCTTATCTCTTTAGCTATTACTTGGCCAGTAAACTGGTAGTTATAGATATTGACTAATCGTGCTTGTAGTTTTCGGCATAATGAACCAAAATATATTTACTATATATCCGGTTATGATCAAAGTTTTTATGAAATCTATCTATATATATAAAACTCAAAGGTGACTGACTGATTGACTGACTGACTGATATAGTGATCTATCAACGCACAACCCAAACCAATGGACGGATCGGGCTGAAATTTGACATGCAGGTAGATGTTATGACGTAGGCATCCGCTAAGAAAGGATTTTTGGAAATACCACTTTTAAAGGGGTGAAATAGGGGATGCAAGTTTTATTTCTTAATGCGAGCGAAGCCGCGAGCACCGACTAGTTTCTTATACGAGTAGATTTTTTAATGCATAATATATCATCACTCTTTAGTCGTGGCTTGACGAGGGTTCAAAATAAAAAAAGAATCACTTAAACTATGACGAGTAAGACGCAATAATTTGTTAGATTACCCAATGCCTAGCTCAGCCGTCCAGTGTCTGTAATAATAGGTATAACTTGATTTTAACAGCTTCCGGTGGCATTTACTAACTTAAGTTTAGGATAATTACACAATCTCTCACGAACATGGATTTCCCCAGACTTTTAACAGTAGATGCAATAGCTTTACTGCAAAGCTTAAAGTTTACGATTTTTTTATTATAATGGTCACAAGAAATATTTAAAATGAAATTGATTTGCTTTGAGACAAGATCGACTATACATATAATAATTAACAAATTGAAAAAAAAATACTGTAATGTATTTTTGATATTTTCAAGACATGGATATAACTACATATTTCTTGTTCTTGCGAAGATCTTTCGATTGTACAACCTAATCTTAGGTAGGTTACCGTTTTGTCAATCTAAAAGATATCAAACTATAAAATAAAACCGCTAATACAATGACCAGGCAGGAGCAGAAGGCGTGAAACATCGATTTTAGTTTAGCTTACACCGGCAGCACCTCGCTGGAAGACTGGCCATATGCTAGCGTAAAAAAAACTGTCTAAATGTTTGAGATGCTGGCATGGTTCCGTAGCTAAATATTATGTAAAAATATTTATGCAATAAGACTCTTAAACAAATGTACCATCTGCCATAGTATTTATCAAATTAATAACGTATGTAATGTTGTTTTACTGTTGAAAAATTAGGTGGTCACTATTTATCTTGTGTCATTTGAACATTCTAGACACTATGAGTTCATCATTCATGCACAAACGCTCTCCTAATAACCGACTTTGGGAAAAAGTAATTTGGAATTACCGGGTGATAGTTTCATAATAATTTAGAAGCCGGTTTTTATCTTTACGCATATTTTGGTAACTTATCTCGACATTAACATCACAAAACGACAATGTGATTATTCATATATTATATCAATCGCTCAACGAACCCCAAAAGACACCCGTCCCTGAGACCGCGTCCAAACGACCAGCTTCCGCCAAACCACTAATGAGCTACACTCCATTGCTCGCACTCTCGAGATCTCGCCAAATTATCCGCGAACCTCACACCTCTAATGGCTTTGCAATAACTGCGAAAACAATTGCATCGGGAGATTGAAAAAATAACAACGGAAAAGCTCCACGTTGTAGTTGAAGCTGGTTTTAGCATTGATTTACGATTTTTGTTGCATTGAATAATGTTCATATTGGGATTCAAAGTTAAATTATTTCAAATAAGTACTTAGTGTGATAATTTTTGATCAATTATGTTTTCATCAAAGGCGGTACGGAAAAGGATCCAAGACTTCATACAAAATGCAGATATATAGACCACATAGTAAGGACTAAATAATACCACTCGTTAGCCATAACATAAATAGATTATATGTTGTATGGTTCATTAGTTAAGCATTTGTTCTCTTATAACCTGAAAATGTAGACGTTATCTATGTCGCCTTCAGTCTCGTATGGTTAATTCACCTGTACTGACAGAACCAGTAGGAAATTCATTAAAATGTTTCGATCCCAAAGCAACTCCGTAAGACAATGGTGCGCCATGGTCTTCTACATCCGCTTGCCGATCGAATACAATGGCTTGTACGATTATCTACTTCCCATATGTGCATATATTGATTTACCCATCAACCTTGGCGAGAAAGAGTCGTCTACAAGTTCCCACATCACTTAGTTCTAATACTTTAGTATTCAGTGCATCGCTTGGCATTTGATCGCGTTCGCTTGTTTTGCCTGGATCTATTAGCATCATATTGTTTGTCTGACTTCCGTCAAGCATGAATGGTTCTCAGCACCTGTTTTGTAGACGTTAGAAACCTATTACTTGTATTGTAGTCTAATTTTATCTCTTTAATTAACAGTCTCGAGGAGGTTACGTTTTAATAATATTTTTGATGTCTGTCTAATAAAATGTATTTTGATGAAAGTTATTAGTATCTAAGTTATACGCGTTTGATATTCAGTATTTTTCGTAATAATCAAAGACACATTTTCTCGCACTCACTCTATCATATTGTCTCCATTCGGCGCATATTATTCTTTCCAACTTTTCTCCCATTCGATTTCCATTTGCATCCTCCGTAATGCCTTCTGCCTTCCCATGTGACAGCATTATCCCTCACAATTAAATGGGAATCAATTTAGTGGCGGCGCGTATTGTTGCGGATGCAATTTGGCCGCGGGACAAAAACTCGTCTCTTCGCGGACGCCCCTAACAAACGACCGAGTGCCGCTAATGATTCTGTGTCATATATATATACGTACCTAGTGGTTTGTATCTGAGTTTCTAAGTCTATTCACTTGAAGGTAAGTGAGTAAGTTCATATGAGTGTTGAGAACTCTAGAGTGAGTGTTCGCTATAGTGTTTTCTTAAATTCTCTTACTGATCTGTGGTTCGCCACATTTGTTAATCTTTCTGGTTACGTGTTTCGTTGATAAAGCCTGTAGATGTTTCTTAGATAGTTATATCAATATTTTTGTGGTTAGTGGATTTACCATAACGTATATATAATGGACTTTCTGATTCAGATTCATTTATTTATTTGCATGTAAATGGGTACATAAAGATCACATTAAATATAAGTATATCCGCCATTACAACCTCACATGAGGTACGCAAACGTTAAACAATATTTTTTAAATTTAAATAAATGGATTGCAAACACACTTATTGATTAATAATATTGATATAGGTACATGTCAAATACACATTATTATTCTCTAATTTTAGATGCTATGTGAAAATTACTGAAACCTTAAAACGCCTCTGTATGCATACATATTACATTCTATTGTACGTATCAGTCAATATGTAGGTAACCACACAATGCAGTTGCATCTGAAATATTCGTTCTGGCAGCTCACTCGTAGCAAGAAACATTAAACTGAAACGCTGAAACCATTTAGCAAGCAAAATGGCAAATCTTCCGCAGTTGCTAGGAAAGTGTTAAACAGTGGAGGTTTTGCATGTCCCGTCGCATGTGTATTAGAAGCAGTATTGTCCTGTGTATTGTGTATGTGTAAATGTAATGTGTACTTTAGGTGTATTTGCATGTACACTTCCTGCCCGTAAAAGACAGTTTGCGGAGTGAACTGCTTTACTTTGGTTTGGTCGTGTAGAGTTAGTCACATAATCGTGTCCAGTCCCAGCGTATCTCTACTTGCATATCTGATTTTGATTTGGTTGTAAATTGTTCTATTCATATGTATAAAGACACAGGCAAACGGAACTTAATATGATCGTGTCATCGAATATTGAAAATCATCGTGATAATATTTTCGATTATACTTTTGATTAGTCTGTATCAACCTACGATTTCGATGAAAATTCATGAAAAAAACTTTGTAACAATCACCAGCGTGACTACACTTTGATTACGACGGTGCTTAGCATCAGACTGTAGTCAAACGTAAGCCTATACGTATAAAAAAAAACTCAACTTAGTCACGAATGATTCGAAGGAGTATATTATACATAGGTCGACAAGTAATATCGATTTATGCTTACAGTCCAAATGAAGTTGTATCCACTCAGATCATTTCTAATGATGAAGTCATCAGGTGCACATTTAGCTAGTGGCATAAAAACTGTACCTACCAGTATGAATGACCTGATTGAAAATAGACTCAAAAAAAAAGTTTCATTCTTCCCAGTAACACGAGTAAATCGTTTGCAGTGGTGATCTTTTTTTGAAGAGTTTGATTCCTGCATTTATTTCATCACACTGTCATCAGGCTTGTTTAGGAGTAAAACATTAGTTCTGTTGGTTGTTTATTAGTAAACCTTGCATCCCCTATTTCACCCCTTTAAAAGTGACACTTGCAAAAATCCTTTCTTAGCGGGGATGCCTACATCGTAACGTCTACCTGTTTGCCAAATTTTAGCCCGATCCGTCTAGTAGTTTGGGCTGTGCGTTGATAGATCACTATGTCATTCTTATATATTTAGAGTACATAAAAAAGAAGATACCTATGTATTTGTATTTATGTCTGAATTTAGTGAATCCTGTGGTAGAATTAGTTTAGTTAGAGCTTAACTATTTATCGTGTTAGAAACTGGTTCCTCCTGGAGATCTTATAACTTTTTGATAGTAATCTAGTGTCGGCCACATTTTACTTTACAATGTTTTTGTTGGTATTATATTGTTCATAAAAATGAAACAATGCAGGAATAAAATCCACTCTGAGGTTTAATAAAGCACCTTTATTCTATTAAAATATGCTTACATGAAAGCCTTTGAAACATTGCGTTCTTTATAACTGAATTTTTGCTCATATGTGAAGTAATATCGTGTATTAAATCAGCGCCTGAGTGGTGTCGATATATTGATAAACGTAACTCATAATCATGCCACGATCGCTGATGATCTCATTGTTTTATACATGACTGTTATATTTTTTCAAACCGCTAATTACATTCAATTTTCAATTTACAGCGCATTCAATTATCAACCTACTTAATATTAGCTACGTTTAAAAGTAATGTTCTTGATATATAGATGTTCTTAATTGCTTATACATTTTCTTTGACATTTGTAGGCAGTCGTTAAGCCATATCAGAGGCCCTGGGGTGGTTTGAAAACGACACCAGAGCTATCCAGTCTCATACGAACTTACTTAGTAGGAAACGAACAGAGGATAAATTAGAGCCTAATTTTTAAACTTGTACATGTCATTGCATACATGTGATAATGCTTACAACATTATCCCGAACTAGTATTGTATGACCAGGATGAGCAATGTCGTCGAATGTCCACTCACTTCGTGCAAAAACTTGTCATCTGCAGTCCGCGGCAGCACGCACCTCCCGCTGCTTTACTTATTATACAGATACAGACTATGTAAAAACATATCCTACTGGACGGGGTCTACGTTCGGAAACTTACTTATTTTCCTCTTGACGACATTTGAACACATTTAACAATTTTTTTTTCACATAATAACCATTATGTTAACGGTACGCTAATAATCGTTGTGCAAGCGGACCTACAATAAGGGTGTAGGCAAAATAGGGATCTTGCTCATTTGGATATCAAAAGATATCATATATTCATTTAAACCCTAACCCAAAAAACAAATTTTATGATTGACATACCTACAGGACGAATTCTATGCGTTTCAGAAAATTGCCTATAACACAGCGACAAAAACGTAGAATCCTTTGTCTCTAGCGTCCGGAATGGTTTTCCAACCCCTAGCCAACTCTCTGCTTGTATTAGTGAGCAGGAATTTAGCAAATTAACCCTAGATCACTACATATTAGTCTCACAGGCGACACGGTTTCCGCGCATTCGCTGTTTTGGTATGTTCCCGAAACTATCCCCCCCTGCCGCGCTCAGTACCTTCCTTATTTGGTGTTTTAGTACCCTGTGTGCATGCATTGCGTATGCACGCATCTTACTTCCAGAGTTTTGGCGAATTGTTAGTCTCACAGACTAATGTCTAGTGATTACGCGTGTAAAGTGAGTCAAGGTAAGTTTTGAATAATTTTATTTATTTATTGTTCTCTTGTTTAGATAAGGTGTTTTTTTATTTCAAAGAATTTTATAGCTGTTGTAATATTATGTAAGACAAAGTGTTATGTATTTTATCAGTGTGTTGAGTAAAATATTATGTATTTGAACATTATGTAACGGTGTTTATTCTGTTTTAGATGGATTTGATACGGGATCAAGATAAGATTCTGCAGCTGTTGAATGAATCTGACAGTGAGAATGAACACCCAGAACTCGCGAGGCCACCTGGAGATCTTTCGGACTCTGAAGAAGGAGATAACTTAGAGCAAGATGTCTGCATAAACAGTGACGCAAGTGACGAAGAATCTTTGGTCTCTTCTGATGAGGAGCTGAACATTGTTAGAGGTAACCGAAACAGAAATATGATTTTTGACTCTGATGACGACTCTCCCGAGCGATTGCAGCCACATCTACCGGTGTCTTCACTTGAAAACCCGGTAATACATCCAGGTAGAGCCTACATATATGGGAAAATTGTTTTGGTATGAGCTGCAATCGAAAATCCAATAGATGGCCTCAATGCATATTTTATAATATGCTGAACTTATGCATTATCAATGCATATCTCATTTATGTATCTAACATGGTACGGCAAAGACAAAAACCCCTAAAACGAAGAGCATTCGTGTAAAAGTTGGCCGACGATCTGATGGAGCCGTGGCTGAGGGAACGCTACGAGACTGTTACTTTGAGGAAGAATATCAAAGCCAGTATCAAAGATATCTTACAGATTGAAAATGTCGTGGCTAGTACTTCTCAAGGACAGCTAAACAAGCGAAAAATTTGCGCTGTTTGCCCATACCAGAAGCACAGGATGACCAAAGTCTATTGCTACTCCTGCAGGAAGGCCATTTGTGGCGAGCATACCATTGCTGTCTGCTCAGATTGCCAGGAATAATATTTTAATGTGTTTTATAGTTTTTAAGAAATTTTAATACATGTTCTATCTTGTTACCTATTTTTTTAACTAATAAATGTAATTTCTAGTAAATTATTGTAGTTTTATTTTGTTAGTCAGAATGACTAATATGTAGTGACTGTGTAACTCGAAAACATGTGTAGTGATCTAGGGTTAAATAAGCAATGCCCCGTCCAGTCGGTCCCCGGTACAAAAAGTAGTAGCTGGCACGCGCTGCTGTTCTAATATCCAATATAGTTTGTAGTCGGCTGTTTTTGCCGCGGCGGCGACGCGACGTGACGCACCCGCTTGACCCTTTTATGACTGAGGGATTTTTCGGACACAAACTAGTACCCTTATAGTTTTGATTAGGGACGCTGTCAAATCTCACTGGCAAGGTTTTCAACATCATATTTTTTAGCCGTTATTTGTTTTGAATATGGATTCTTGAATTTTAGATCTCTATTGGTCATGCCAATTTCAAGCAATATCGCCAATTTGCATTGTAGTTGCAGTGTTTGAAAAAGTTGGGCGGGTAGGAGAAGTTCTAAAAAGTTTTAGTGAAGACATCTTTATATTCGCCACAGACGATGTCGTAAAGTTGATGATGTGTTTGAGAACAACATTGTTCAACAATAGAGTGCGCATTAACACAGCCCTAACAATCCTAACATAAAGTGTAGTGGCAGCCCTGCGGGTGGCGGTAGCAGGCGCGGCGCGGTGGCGAGGCCCGCCCCTGCTCTCCGAGTCTTGTTTTTGTGGTCGCGTCTGCAGCCCCGAGTCGCCGGCACTTTCTTCCCGCCCCCCTCCGCCTCGCCTGCGATGACAAATGGTCCCCGGGCTGTGGGCTGCGGGCTGCGGACACCCCGCTCTCGGCCGCTAATGCCCAGATAATTTCATGCCGCTCCCGAGGCCCGATGCACAGACGACGCCGGGATGACCGCGACATTACCCCATCGATCGGCGACGCGCGTCAATGAGTGCACCGAGCCTTATTTCACTCGCCGCTTCACGGATCGACAGCCACTGAGACGGGTTTATCGCTTCCATTACATGGAAATTGATGACTTGAATATTTCTTTTATTATCTCGCGGATAGCCGTCCTCATTGATAGGTACTCGTCCGACCGAATTGATTGAATTTGTCGTTCCCTCGAAGCGGTTAGCCAGAGCGATTGATAAAAGCTATTTAGGTATAAGTGACGGTAGCTAGAGGTATATCTCGACGTGCTCAACGACTCGCCTTCCTCGAACAAAAAGAAGCAAGACATGGGTATCGAATGCCATCGTGAGCTGCGGCCGAGGTGTCCTCCGGCGCGTCACACGCCATTGACTCCGGTGAATAGTTCGTCGCTCCGCAACCGTCACACTATCTCCCGCCTTCCAATCGCGGACAAATCTTGATTTAAACGCTCGGGGTGCTGCCGGTAACCTTCATTATATCCGACGGAGAGGCGGTTCGACTCTGCGTTACACTCGTAACCGAGCCAAGCGGAAATATCTCTCCGAATTATTCACAGGCTCTAATGTGATGTAAAACCCCGCGAGGGAACGTCGAGCTGAGACTTCACCATTAATAAAATGAACCCGTCACGAAGTGTCCACCGCTCGTGCTCATTTGCCGTCGCCGGAGTACACATGTTGCGTTTTTTTGCCGCCCGCCATCGCGCTAGTGACATCTAAAAGACATTGATTGTTCCACGCGTTGAACAGCTGCGGTGAAATATTAGAAGTCGAATCTCACGAACCGTTTCCACGTCGCCGGATTTAGGGATAAGATATAATAATTTTAGTAATCCATGCAACACCCACCTCTATGGCGCGAAGGCCTGATTGCACACTCTTGTGATTTACTACAATTATTATCTAGGTTCTCTAAATCGGACTTGATTTATATCGCACTTTGACTATGACTGTGCTCGACGCAATTATCATTTACGAAGATGATTTATCACAATTAAGGCATCTTTGCAATATTAAACACGGTTACTTGTCTGCAGACTTGACCTTTACATTGAGTGGCAAATAATTAGGAAATTCCACATGTGTTATTATGTAAAAATTACAGTTGGATGTGGCTGAGATTTTGATTAATGGATTGATATGAGTGCGTCAGTTAGGATTAAGGCAAGTCCGTCGTAATACTAGCTGGAGGAGTTATCGGGTTAGCCGGTATTAAAGCTCGCTCCGTGGCTATTAGTTATCTTATTACCTTCCTACGCGGTTGCGTGGCGATCACAATTTGGTCTGCTCATATCACGATAGAGCTGAGACTCGGCGTCTGCTTTTGTTTGTGTGTAATGTAATTATGTGGACCTAATTCTTGCACGAGATTCATAGATGAAACATTTCGTTCACACAATGTGATCGTGATTCATGAGCCGCCGTCTAGCTTAGACAATTCAATACTGAATGGATTTATTGGGTTGGAGATAAACTTCATCCTATCGGGAGAGGATAATCTAATCTACGAGTAACTTATGCTCGCTTTGTTGGTCTATCATTGTGTAGATAATTTCTCATGTTATTTCACTCAAGTATGAGAATCACACTACAAAATATGCGTGATTGTTATTATATTAGCTGATGTGCGAGTGCTGGGGTCTGTAGTGCCTAATGCCGGCCGCCGCGAGTGACGTGTATGACATCATCAGAGTTATGCTCGCGCCGCCTTACATGGTCGCACCGCGTATGATGTATCGGCTCGGTCGTACCGCATCAGCTGATGCCATACAATCATTGGCCAGATCTAGCTTCCGCCTAAATATGGTAACATCACTCGCGAGCTACACTTTTTGCATACACGCTGCCTCTTGCACCTTGTAATTCTTTTTTCTTTCATACCCGTTTATTATCATCAATTAAGATGTAGGTAAGATTAGCCATTTGTAACCTTATAGAACATTGTTCTTACTGTAATTTAACACATAATAAAATATTCACGTTTGTGTGATGAAACAGTTTTTGTCGGAAAGAATATTCTCATCGTCTACGAAGTTTATTTTAGACCTCGTTCAGTGTTACGCTAATTAGTCCGGTCGTTGCTCATTAGTGGGTCCCCGGGCTGCGATGGTGGGTCGCGTCGCGTTTCTAATGCGAATGTCAAGGAGAATTAGCATTGTCACATTTATCAGTACAGTAGGTGCCTACCCCAGTGAGCGGTCGGCGGCGGCGGTTTGTCTCCGAGATTGTATGTAAGCGGCTTATCTTGCGGGGTGTTGTTAAATTGGCAGCGATAGTCTGCGGGGCAGGCCCGGCCCGGGGCGGAGCCCCCGTCTTATTAATCGGCTGTCCGGAGCATCTGCCGCGCTATTTACAGCCTGACCCCTGTCGCCGAGGTAAAAGGAGTTTTGTTGCGCGACCACTTAGTTCTTGCGGACCACGTTTGTCTCCCGAGCCGGGACGTCCGCAAATAACATTAATTAGTCGACCTTAATGGTATGTGTTATAAATGGGCACCCGCTCCTCAGATAAATATGATCCAATTAATTCAAAGGTGGGAATTGAACGCATGAAAAATTGATCAGCGAAATGCCTGAAATGGAAGTTCTATGATTGGTCGGCAAGCACGGGCACCTGTAGACTCGTCGCGCAGGTTATTAACAATAGCTCGCTCATTGAATTAATGAATGTCAGTTTGTTGTTTGATGCTTTCCGGAGCAAGCATTAACTTTGTTTATTGCTACTTTGTTACTTCATTTTTGTTTGTTTTTCTGTTCGCCCCTGTCGCCTCATTTCGGGGTTGTTTGTTCTAGCCTCGTTTCCATTGTCCCGACGTGTACGGTGAAATTCTAATCACATCTCATTTGAATGTTTCTGTCTGCCACAAAGGGTTTCACGTGGCCCTTCATACATTATTCCTCCACGTTGCCTCCTTGTGGTTGCTTTGACGCTCCATTTGGCTACTTAGCTTCTATGTTTCCTTTCTCGTTGTATGTAATATTAACGGGTATTTTTAGTGGCATTTAATTTTTCAAAGCAGTGACATAGGTGAAGTTCACATACCATTACTTATTTGAATACAATGCAAATTAATCCATTCTTTTGTCTTATCCTATAATTAATACTTCGTTTACATTTGAAACTGAGCGAACTTGTATTCTCTATGAATAATAAACAACACCAAAATTTAATACATGCCATAATCTTACTTGTGAAATTGTAAAATAAAGAATAAGTATGATACTTTTTATTACCGTGTTGAATATCCGTATCTCTTGCAGAATTATTAACATAAGCCGAAAGTAAGTGAATACATTACGATATAATCTGCCTAGCAAACAGTACATGGTATCGAAATTATTTGTAGATACGAGTTAGTTCCGTTTGTATATATATGTACACCTACAAGTAAATAATTGCGAATGAGTTTTCGAATAACAACATTAAATAAAATTGGATAAGTAGGGGTTTTTCTAAAGAATGGTATCTGTTTGTTATTTTTACCACCATTTTACATTAAAATAATTAAAAGGTTCCTATTTATGTGTTTAAAAAATAACGGAATTTTCTAGGCTCTATATTTCCCTGTCGGACTCTAAGCTTTGAATTTTAATAGCGACTTAAGGTCACATGTACATAATTGATTGTAATCGTAATTCTAAAACTTGTACCAACAAATTACTTGCGCGTACAAAAACACTCATGTTGTAATTAGATTTTATTCATTCGGCAACACGTATTAAATAAAAGGAGGAAGCATAAATCTTAGCTATCCATCAGCGGTCGCTGTTAATTAATGCATAAATATATGCAATTAACACACGTATTTTAATTAATGTTAACGGTAAACAAGTTATGAAATAGATTTCAAAGGTTTTGTTGAAATTTTCATATCATATTCACGGCATTAGATCAGTTTCGAACAACAAAAATTCCCTACATATAAAAAAACATATAAATTGTCGATTCGTTTTCAATGGAATTGTTACAATGTCACTAGATTCAGAAACAGAATTATTTATTGGTTTTTAGTTTTGTGATGACTGTTATGCGCTTACGTTTATAACTCGACGTTGATGTGCCTAAAATAATACCTATTTAAAACAAACATACAACAAACATTATCGCCACAGTTCTGTTAGTAATTGCATTTTAATAAAATCATCAACCTATTGGCATATCGGTTTTCGAGCTTTATCTCAGACGTTTTTATTTCTTTTATTTTGTCTTAGAAATCGCCTCATGCGGTGAGGCTACTATAAAACACTAGGTTCAAAGTTTTTATGTTAGTTTTTCCAGCAATATTATTATACTTTAGAACCTTATCGACTGTATCAGCATTAGAAGGGCGATGAGGTAAGTCCTGGCGGGGCAGCGCCGACCTACGCTGCTGGATCAGACACTTTCTATCCCACGCTGGCCCTTGCAAGGTTACCCACTTATACTAGCTGTACTTTACACCTTCAATTATGCTGATTAAATATAATTCATACTATTGCTACTAAAGATTGGTTGATTTCATCGACAACAGCTTATTTTCTATGTGACATCGTAAATTGTGATCTAGTGGACATCAACTTAACGCTTAATTATGTTCGTAATTTATGTTTGAAAAGTTATTTTTGGATACAGGTAGCTGTTTATTTAAATTACAATTTGTTTTACCATCAAAATATATATATGAATAGGGTCCATCATAAAGCGTAATTACATATACGTTGTATACCGTATTCATGGAAAAATAAAACTTAAGTCTGTTCAGCGTATCGTACCTGAATCAGCTAAAGACAAATAACCCCTTTAAGCGATCATTAAGGTCTATTACGTGAACATTATCCGTCTATTATTATAATTTAGTTCAAAATAACCAGCATCAACCCACATTTCCTTCATACCCCATGCCCTTATTCGGTGCGAACCCCACGCCATTTTCAAAACAATACATTCAGTAGTAGTCGTGAAGGATTAACAAACGCACTGACTGACTCATAATAGTGTGTGTCTATTAGTCAGGATTATCACGATATTTTTGTAACCGAAAATGGAACGAAATCAAACGCATTTGTCCGAAGATTCCGGTTACGAGATGACTTGTCAAACTTATGTACATCCATTCCTTGTATAGCTTTAAAATATACTATAAGTTCACGGCTCAACATTATATTGAAAAAACATCATGAAAATTCTCAGAACGGTGGTAATTGTTAATGGTATATTATAAAAAAGTCAATAACCATAAAAAACCGGACGACTAAATTAAGCCATAATGATACAAATCGCTTAAACCGAACTTAAACCGGCAGCCGGTGCATTAAGTGCGAGCTATTAAACGGTAGCGAAGCTTGTAGCGCATAGTAGCGAAAAGTATCCTTTAATGCAATAAATACACTTATAAAGTAGGGCTTTGGAGGTTTCGCTGCCGTATCTCCCAGAGCTTAATGATATGCCCAGCTGTGGCCCGTCCACAAAAGTTCTAATTACGTACCGTACTGTCCTGTCATTTATGCGACCTTTAATTTGCTGATGCGCACCTCTTATTCACATTTTTCCCTCGACCGGTTTGCTCGTCTCCCTTAATATGTCAAAGTAACACGCTCCTAGGTTCCATTAACTCGGTAGCGCTTGGAATACGACTCGATGCTCTTTTTACCTCGACACGGCCACTTTTTTCAAAGGCGCGCTGATTAAAATAATTAGAAGCTTCATTATTACGAGGAAGGGTGTTTATCGGAACACGATTAAAAAATGCTTTCACATTGTTGCCGCTGTTATCAGTAATTACATTTCTAAGTGGTTAGCGAATACTCTTAACTTTTTGCTCGTCATATGCATTATGTAAATGCGAAGGAGCAACCGGTCTATTTTACATTTTTATTGAGGCGAGCATTGTTCTAATTGCTCCTATATTTCTTAAGCCCCTCCGGCTGCGTATGTGACAGGCATACGGGAGCGGATCCAATCGAGCCTGTATTAATAGGACCAGAATGTACCGGTGCACAATGTATCTCTAGTGCTGTGGAATTACGGTTAATGTTAATTGCGTTGTTATCGTTCACTTGTTTATAGCATGTGACGAGTGTCGTGTGGACCAGTCGCCAGGCGGGGCTGGCATGCCGCAGGCGCTGCTAGCGGGAATTGTACCACTACAACAATGTTGAGAACATCACCCGCTGTTCACCGATCAATGGTGTTATATATGAACACAGAAAACAATAGAAATGAGAACATTATGAGAAATAGTCGCGGGTTATGACCCGCGAGCTTTTTGCTTCATACGGCAATTCGCGCAACTCTGCACGCTCGATACATAACGGATTATCTCCACCGTTCGTTTGATTATCCCACATTACCACTCAGCGTCCGATTCCAGCTGGATCCCTACATATTTTGAGGAGCAAAAACATTTATGCAGGATTTATGATTCGCCGAGCTTCTCTAATTGGCTTCAAAGTCTCCGTAATGGGCATATTGCGGAGTAGTCCCGTGACACTTATGAAGAGAAAGTGGTCGCGACTCGACTCATATTTATTGTCCGTATTTAGCCGGTGGAGGAATGTCGCGATGGGCCGAGGATGGACGCTGGTAAAAACTCGGCTGATGCCGAAGCGGGAATGTATCGGTCCCCGCGGACGGCCGTGGAGGAATTCCATTCGGAATCTCTAATTAAAACTTTATCTATCCCGCGCCCAGCCTTCGTGGAACGACGCACTCACAGCGCCACGCTCTCCGTCGTCACTTGTCTAAACATCGCCAAATTATTTTAATTAAAACTTGAAACGCGAGTATTGTACCTTTCGTTTTTGTCGCTGATGCTACGAGTGTTTGCTAGCGAGCTCTATTTGTGGGAATAACTGGTAATGTGTATCTCCTTTAGGGCCGGTTGCTCTCGCATACTCGACTTCCATACAATATCCAGCTCATTTTAACTGTACCTTATCGATTGCAAAATGCTAATTATCTTATTATGACATTCCTCGAGTTTATTTTCAAGTGTTAAACCATTCGTATGTTATTTACTACTGACTGCGATAGGTTTAACGGCCATCTTTCAACTGCACCTTTTATGGAGAGCAGAAAAAGGTGGCTAAATTAAATAAATATATTCAACATTTATTTTAGTCCTATTCATTTTGTTCTTCAATGTAAAATTGACATAGGATTATTGATAGTGTTATACACCATTTATTAATTATATCGATAAAACTTTAACGCATTGTTAACTCAAATAATAAATCCACAGATCCGTACACTACGCGATATTTGCCGTGGGAGTTGTGATTTATGCACCAATTTCTAGAACTTATGTATCTGTATATTAATTAGTTTCTGCGATTAACCCACGTTAGTGTTAAATCATTGCGAACAGCAATTTGTATTACAGATGCGCTTTTTTACTGTAAATAAAAGCATTATCATATTAGTAAGTTACAATTAGTTTCGGTGAAATGGCTATTGTTGGATGGCAAAAATGCTCTATTATTGCCGATACTTGGAATTATTTGCGATTCATTATTTCCAGACAGATTACATCGCAAGTTAATACATACACAACATATTGTTTCTCGGAGGAGCAGTGAATGGTCGCTGCCCGACTCGTCCGTCAGTTGCGTCGCCGCGGATGAAGAGCCGTCGTCCAGTCGTCAGCGGCCGCAAACTCCAAAATGCTAAAAATGGCATAAATAATTTATACGTGGCCAGCTCGGTCGCCGTTTTTGTCGCGTCCGACCTGTCCACTGATGCATTTATAATATAAGGGTGCTTTTTGCATCGTCCGCGTCGGCGGTGGAATGCGACGGCTCAAAATTGATCATGTTTGATACGTGAGCTGCAGAGTAATGGCTGCGGTCAGCCCCGGCCGCCGCCAGCCCTCGCACGCCGGCTAAGCTGTTGCGGTTCCGCCTAATGTCTGTTTGCATTGTACCACTTACATATACCTGGGTAATGCAATGCAATCGTCGGTAACGACCGAACGTGCATCGGGCATTAGTTATGCTCGCAACCACTCGAGGGTCAAGAATGATAATATGATAGGTCCAGTGTAATGTATTTGTTCCTTTGACAGTAATAACTCATTCCATTGAATAATGTACCTATGCCGCATGTTTTCATAATCACTCTTTTGTATGTAAAACGCATGCGAGTCATTTCAAATAAGATTTTAAGGGCAGTTAATTATTTTCCTAATTTCGCTCCGTTAGATGTTTAAAGTCATGTTTTTCCTGTTGTTTTACAATTACAAATACAAATTACAAAATTTATTTATTTCCACTTTACAAATATACTTAACCTTAATTCTATTAACTTATTTTAAGTAGGTACTAAGTAAATGACTATTACCCGCAGTGAGTGAAAGGTTCCTAAGTGATTACGCGAGCCCTACACTAGGTTCGAAACCTGTATCGTAGGCGCTCTCACAAATCAAACTGTCCATTGTAGTGTGTTTCGGTGCGGATTCTTTGATAATAGTATGAACTAAAATATGAATTTACATTTCAGAAAGTAAATTTGCAAAGGTTTAATAAAGGTTCTGGCTTAATTTGACTAACATGGAACTGTGTGTGTTTGTGTAAGTGTGTTTGAGTGTGTGAGTGTGTGTGTTTGAGTGTGCTAAAGTGTGTTTAGTTATATAGAAACATGACTTGAACGAGTAGATATTTCATGAAGAGTATTATTTGACTATGGTGAGCAGCTCTTCTGTTTCTGTATAGGTGAGAGACATTAGAAACTTTGTGATATTTGCTTTGGTTTCTCGGAATGTCATATCAATGATGTTGCATTTTTTGTTTAATATATTATAAATAAACGGATAACTGAAGTTTGGGAAGCGTTGAGCAAAAACTGTCCTGACTCGTGTCAGTGTGGCATTCATGAGTCTCCTGTTAGATAATTGCTCTTCCATTTACGCTGCTGTTTTTGTTTCAGTAAACAGGCCGTATTCGATGGCAAGAGAGCGATAAGAGGAGGGATACCTTTTGTATTTCGTAAGTATTTCAAGCATTTATTGCCTTGCTCTCATGGTATTTCCGTCAGTAGTGCATTTAATTTAAACTGTGACCAGTTTTAGTTTTGGCACTCGATATTATGAATAAATGGTATATTCTGTGTAATGGTTCATTTGAAAATGTTGCGCGCTGTCGCGATTCCAGAATATCTATTCCAAACTAATCATGTCTCTAATACTTCATTTAAAATACTTAATTTTGTGACTAATGATTATATTTCTTGTAACTCCCCAGCCCAGTTCGGACAATGGCCGTTCGGTCCGCAGCACGGGTTCGCGCGGGTGGCGCGCTGGCACGTCGAGAAGATGCCGGAGCGGATGCCCAGCGGAGACGTGGAGGCGGTCTTCAGCCTCATGGACGACGACTTCACGAGGTCCATGTGGCATTATCAGTGAGTACGACTACCAATATGTTAACTAAACGGTTTTCACTCACGTGTAATTCGCGTCTGTTGTGTACGCGTTTCGGATGTTATGACATCTAGGTATCTGCAGAAGGTATGTTCTAAACATACGCGAATTACACGCCAGTGAAATTCGCTTTGTTAACATATTGATAAAATGTCTTACGAAAGTTTTAATATTAAAGTACAACTACTAATTTATAGCAGAATCGTTATCGTAACGAGGTTCGATGGAGAAATCATTGTAGCGTATAGCTACTATCTGGAGAACATGTTGCATCGAGTAGATTATCTTATTCCACAAATCGAGCAAAACCAGTTAAAATTGAACTACGTCAAATCAATTAACAAAAACAAAATATGATATCTTTGACTGACAGTCAAAGATATCATATTTTGTTTGATTAAAGACTTGTTTGATTAAGTTTGTTAAAGACCATTTCCATTAATACTTATCCTAATTAAATTTCTATAGCATCAATACCACGTGTAAAATATCAATATAATCTTAACCAATACTTTACCATTGAAGTCCTCATCTCAAGCTAGGACCGCCCTGTCCGCAGGTTCCGGGTGACGTACCGGCTCATCCTGCGCGAGAAGGAGCTGCACTTCAACATCGGCGTGTACAACCCGAGTAAGGAGCTGACGTTCAGCTGCCAGCTGCTGCTGCACACCTACTTCAAGGTGCCCGACGTGCGGCGCTGCCAGATCACCGGCATGCACGGCTGTATGTTCATTGACAAGGTAACTGGCTGGACCCATAGGAGATATGGAGATATACTGTATACTTTAAAAGTGATTTTTAAATACGGAACAGGGTTTGACTACAACCCGTCTAATGTTGAGTCTACACAGTGCTTTGCCTCTACGTTATTGTACGGACGGCAAAGCTTTGGAACACTTTACCAGAAACTGTGTTTCCTGCGAACTACAATCCAGGGGTCTTCAAATCTAGAGTTAATAGGTATCTTCTAGGTAAGCGTGTTACACCCTAGGCTGCAGCAATGCTTAACATCAGGCAGGCTGTAGTCAAACGTAAACCTATTCCAAGTTAAAAAAAATACTTAAAAAAAAACAGGGACTTTCCATAACCTTTAGTGGTGAGAATTGGCCTCGAAATTGCTTCCCCCTTGCCAAAACCGGCCCAGGGGAAAGGGAAGCGATCTCGAGACAAATTGTAATGTAAAAAGAGATTGTGTATTGCGTATCACAAAATTGATGCCACTGTTCAATAGGCTTTTTGATGCTCAACATTAGACGGGTTGAAGTCAAACCCTGTTCCGTATTTAAAAAATAAGCACTGCTATGATGGATTGACTCTACTACCCTTTTTTGTCACCTTTTAACCACCAGTTATATTTTACACACATAACTCGAAGCCCCTTCATTGCTATAATCTTGCAAGCGATGAGGCCGCCGCTTTTGGCACTAGTTAAGATAATAATTTGTTTTATGTAAGTACTGTTTGTTTTTAATATGTGTCAACAATGAAGAGTTTATCTATCTATCTAATCTTGCTGCTCCCAAGTTGGTTACAAGCTCCCTCCCCCCCAGACGCGGGACGGCGCCGTGTACCAGGAGACGCGCGAGGCGGTCACCATCAACGAGTGGACGGACCGCATCTACCAGAACACCATGCAGGAGCACATCATCACCAACGTGGTCAGCGGCCGCAAGATGAGGATACAGAAGTACAACTTCCCTGATACTGGTCAGTACACTCGAACAGCACTGCTTCCACATACAGGTAGAATTAGAGCGGTAGAAACACTCTGATTACGGACTTTCCTATATGTGTGTGTTTTTGTAGTACAATAATTACTTACAATAATTGAAAAAATTAACGGGTCCTTGGAAGTAACTGCGTCTGTTCGAAGAATATTGTCTAAAGTCACAATTTTCTTCCTGATTCTGCGTGATCTTCAGATCTAGACAGCGTGCACGTTGTCGGTGAAAGCGGACACATTTTTCTGCTTGGATGTTTAATTGACAATCAATTAGTTTAGTTTTGGTTTTTAACTTGGAAATTGCTGGAATCTATTAAATCATATTAAGTATTATTTTGATCCCAATTACAGTGATCTGGAACCCGTGGGCAGACTTCGCGAAAGAGATCCCCGACTTCGGCGACGACGAGTTCCCCAACATGGTGTGCGTGGAGGCGGGCCGCGTGGCCGCGCCCATCGTGCTGCTGCCCGGCACCGCCTTCGAGGCCAGCCAGATACTACAGGTGTGTATACTTCTAAACATATTAAATTTAAAGGTGACTGACTGATATAGTGGTCTATCAACGCACAGCCCAAACCACTGGATGGACCACTGGTTAGGTAAGCGTGTTACACCCCAGGCTGCAGCAATGCTTAACATCAGGCAGGCTGTAGTCAAACGTAAACCAATCCCACGTAAAAAAATAAACGGATTGAGCTTAAAATTGGCATGCAGGTAGATGTTATGACGTAGGCATTCGCTATGAAAGGATTTTTGGAAATGCCACTTTTAAAGGGGTGAAGTTACGCTTCTTAATGCGAGCGAAGCCGCGACCACCCACTAGTCTTATATAAAGTTGATAGGCACACGCTTGACTACAACTCGCCTGCCTGATGTTAAGCAACGTTGTAATGTAACCAGTAAGAACCGATTTACTCTCTACTCGAAGACCGATAAATTATAGTTGCAATTAAATTTCTATGATTAGCGATTGGGTTTCGAGTAAAAAGTTTTCCGGTTTTGTGGTACCATACATTTTCAATGTTTGAATGATTGCGAACAATTGTAACTACTTAGCTGTAGAATAATTATGCGTTTTATTACTAGCTCTAACAATACCAACTTAAGACTGTGACAGGACTAACGCTTCGTAGATTATAGTTTTGCGCCGTTCGTTCTATAAATATGTATATTTGAAAGTATGTTTTGATGTTTATTTTAACATGAGATATTGCTTCATTTTCCAGGTGATGTAGACAGTCCAGGCCACACGCAGCCGTCCACACTAGAGGTGAAATGTTCGAGATATCTGCGATCCCGCAAGATTAAAATATTCCACATAACTTAGTATATTTGGGGGCTCAAACCATTCGATTAATTACACTTATAATCCATAAGAGCAACTACAGGTCAGCATCATTAACTTTATTATAATAATTTTCATAACAAAATTTGTTTTACACGATACTTTTATTCGACTATATAAAAAATATGGCCTCATATTATACAGTGGCGCAACGATAAAAGTAGATACGTAAAAAGAGACATTGTCTGGTACTTGCTGTATATGGGCCTCCTCGGAGAGGTTATCTGTCCGGTTAAAAAAACGCACAAACACAGCTCGTTCGAAAAGGAATTAAATACTATCGCCTGAACTTCACTTCCGATGATGATATAACATGAAATAAAAAAGTTGTCTTGTCTCATATTCCGATACTGATATCACTTACACGTGTATCGTAAAAAAACTGAAAACAAGCGTGTGCGCAGTCTGGGGATTTAAAAAATAACCTTAGTTTTTTTTGTCTGTTTTATCAATGAGTTTTAATTACTACTTATAACATTTTTTTTAATGCTAATTTTAATTCAAATTAGAGAGGCAGATAATATTTAGTTTCTGTTCAGAATGTGTCACTAACACTTACGCTCTTGTTTATAATTTATTGGTCAATAATCAGCATGGTTACGATGGGGGCTACCGCATTTTAACATTTCTGAGACGACACGTGAAACTATTACTCATAGCAGTAAATTAACAAATATTAGCCCCATTGTTATATTTGAAATAATATATCGAGGCGATAGCTCTTAACATTTGTATACCTAAAGTGAATTTACATTGAATTCGTCCCAATCGCTACTTATACATGGACATACGAATACAACAGACGAGACTTTCTTAGAGGTTTCAATACACTATTGCGCACTACCGCGTACAGTGCAGACTTTAGCGTATACAGAACAAGACTTTTGTCAGATTTTAATGTTCGACTGAGAAAACAGTGATGTTCTATTGTACAACAAACGTTCACAGTACAATATTTTTGACAAAAAATGAGTGTAGTGTCTGAGTCTGCTTTCTAAAGCTGCTTCGTTTAAACCTTTAAGAAACTATAATGTCTTTTTAGATAAAAAGGAGACAAAGATGTCAATTGATAGAGCTGTAGAGCTCAGATATCGTAGTTGTACGACACGGGTAGCTATGGTGGTAGTAATGAACGAATCTTATTCGAAACTAGCGATTAATGTCCTTAGAGTAAAACCGATTAACTTCCAATGAATGGTTGGCAGAGAAACCGAGCTGGTTTAAAACTGAAGGTTGTAACGTAATTTTAGTTTGGTAATGTTTTAGCTGTCTTGCCAAATAATGTGTAGAATACACGGAAAGTTTGTTAAGAATGCGCTTCGGGAATCTTGGGTTTTATGTCATTATAGCCACTAGACAAAATCGATGATCGATTTTCTCTAGTGTAAAAGTACAGAGATTATAAAAAAATTAAGAGTAACCCTCAAAAAAGGAACTATTAATTTTAATTATTCTCCTCTTTCAAATTACTCTAAATACTTAGAAAAAGAAAAGAAAGAGTACAATATTTTTCATCATATAATGGATTTACTTATATTGATTGCCGAGGCGCATTTATTTTCGAGTTACATTTTGAACGCTCTTCTATAAGGTTAGAAACTTTTTCTTCAGTTACGAATAATTTTACAACACCTAAGTGCGAGAAAAAATTAAGTACATGATTTTTTTTCATTCCTAAGGTTTAACATTCCAGATAATTCCATTTTTACTGACTTCTAGAAAAAGGAAGTTAAAATGTTATGATTTTAAATATAGCTATCTCACTTTCTTGGAAACTTATGTTTGATGGAAAGTATCTTGCAGTTCTAGTTGCTGAGATTTTGTATTTTTGTTTTCAAAAACCATTTTTTTTCAACCCATTGCTATGCAGAGAGAAATGTTTAAGTATGTATTAAAAAATTAACTTCTTTTTCAGTCTTCCGCTGGTTCTGTTTGCTATGTTCTTGTTATGATTGTTCATGTTATTGTTTCTAGCTAATATTTTGATATCTAGTAACTATCCCAGGACTTAAATAATTCATTGGTTGCTTGCTCTACAAAAATACAGTTATTCCGCTTAACTTAATACTCACTTTCACATTTATTTTCCTAATATCGACTTGCCTTATTATGACATGCCACTTTGTTACAACTTTCTGTTATATCTTATACGTTTTAGAAACTAATGGCAATATTTTTTATTATTAATATTTTAATAATATAAACGAAATGGGTAAAGTGGCATATCTGAATTGGGTACAATAAGTTATATTTATCATATAGATTTACTGAAGATTGTTTCAGTTACATGTTTTTGTTGTAGGTATAAATAATGAATTGCATAACGTTTAGTAACTCCATAATGTCATGGTTCAAATTTTAAAGTTCAAAGTTTGTTTGTTAATTCCGTAAAGGCCTCTAAATGTGGTTGCATTCCTCTCAGGCGCTATAATTACTGCCGCTTGTTACTGATACAAGCGGTATCTTGTACAAAGCCGTTCAGTACATTTGTACAAAGTTATGTGATTTTTATAATGTACATTTATTTTGTACTTTTTATAATTTGGAACGTTTTGGAGGCTTTTAAAGTATACGAAGATTAATGTAAGGATATGTACTTAGCTGTAACGAGTTCCTTGTTTTTTTTACAACAAAATAATTCGGTAGGTACGTTTTTGTAACGAACAGCATCCTGTTGTGAATTGGCATCAAAGATGTTTAGTAGATGTTAGACATGCTATGTATGTACCATACATTTGATAGAGTAAGCTCTCTTATTGAGCGCTTTGTGGCTTACTTTGTCGTAAATCGATAAACGCAGTGTAATGCCACACCTAACCTTGTCTAAAACAAGACGGACAAGGTATGATGCTATAATTTCATTTAAACGTTCCTTTGTGTAAAAGAATTAGCACCAATTTTTGTGGCTAAAAACAATGATTCTACGTAAGCTACAAAGCGCTCATATTTTAATGATATAATTAAACTAGAACCATTTCTTTCCGACCTTGTTAAACTTTATTGACACAAATTCGAAAGCATAATAAAATAATGTTAATGTTCCTAAAGAAATGGTTCTACTGGAAGATAACTTGTCCATTAATCTAATATAAATACAGTTATGCGTAATGTGTATTATGACTAATTTTTACTATGAAAATAATTATGCCAATCGAATAATGAGGCGACTCACGAACGTGAACAAACATCGAATGTAACCAAGTGTACTTCCATAGGTGCAATAAAGTGAAGTAATAAGGAATTATTAGTTTTATTCTTACCCCCAAATAGCAATAGTACATTGTTCACCGAGAGGAGAAAGTGACCGATTACCGATCGGGAATCGCACTTTCTCTCGAGTGATACATAGTGCTTTATACTACACCTGCTCGGAAAGTATCAAATTTACGGTAGAAAGTACGTCATTGCATATCGAACAAATATGCGGGGAGAAAACGCATCTGAGCGGGAGAGAAAAGTGTATGAAAATCCATTTCTTCCCGCTCAGATGCGTTTTCTCCCTGCATATTTGTTCGATATGCAATGACGTACTTTCTACCGTAAATTTGATAAAGTATCAAGGTACTTTTTAAGGTTTAAGGTTATCTTATTTAAAAAGAAATTTTATAAACTATGGATGAACACTACTGTAACTAAACTATGTACATAGCCGTGATTATTATTGTTTTATACATCTCCAAATAGTATTGAAATTATTCTTTTACTAGCGTCAACTTCTTTTAGGAAAACAGGATCTTTTATAATTGGACCACCAAGATACAGGCTAACGCCTAGTTTGGGGTCTACTGTTAACACTATTATTGTATTGTAAACTTTCCGAGCAGGTGTAGTATAAAATATATTATTTACATTTCTAGTCCTGAGTTTACATTGATATTCATTTTAAAAGTTATTTATGTATTCAATAACGAATACAAATGTAACATAGAACACATTTACGATATGTCGAGTAGTGTTTTAACCCATATAGACCCGCCGTGCCCAAACGAGGACATTCATAAATCTACCCACAATTTTTTAACATATTTGTTTATAGTTAGTTTATTTGCTAGATTGTGACGACAAGTAGTGCATTTTTATGTTGTTTTATAAAAATAATAATTTAAAACGTATTTATGTCATATATTGTGCATTTTGTGGACCTGTTTCTAACTTCAGTGATATTTCAAAGTTAGTATGTCTTATTTCTATATTTGTCTTCTAGATATTTTTGTTTTCTTACATTAATTACTTAATTGTTTTATATACTATTACTTACTACTTTATTTCATTACAAAACTTAAGTACAAGTAAGATAAAATCTAATTTTATCATGCTGTCCCCAATTGGGGCCAATGGGCATATCTGAGGTAAATAATTGATTATTTAATTTCATAATGGCACGACGGGTATTTAGCAGTCGTAATGACTACCAAGGCCTTCAAGAAGCAATTGAAGCTGTAATGGACAAAGAAGGGGACGTTGGTGAGATTGACTTAGTGGCACTGCCCCCAGAACCAAGTGTGGTTACCGATGAAGAAGAAGGAGACGATGATAACCTTCTAACTAATGCCTTTCCGCGAGACATACCTGGTAGAGTTCAAGAGTTTACTAATAGAGATATCGAGGATTGGGGCAGTAGTAACGAGGAACCACTTGAAGTCAAGAGACGTAAAAATACGCCTCAGGAACCCCGACAAACTTGAAACCAATTCTAAAGACCATATACTTCGATCATTTCTTTACCAGTTACACGTTGCTACGTGATCTACGACAAGCTGGTTATCGCGCAACTGGTACTGTTCGCGAGGGTAGGACCAAGAAGTGTCCTCTCGTAGCAGTAAAGGACATGAAGAAGGAAAACCGTGCCGATTTTGATAACCGCTTTGATCAAGTCAACTAAGTTTTATTTGTGCGATGGCTGGACAACAGTGTTTGCACTATGGGGTCGAACTATGACAGCGTTCTCCCTCTAGGTAAAGTAAAGAGATGGAGTGCTATAGAGAAGCAAAAAAGTGGACGTTGGAATCCCGCATGTTTTTCAAAACTACAACAAGGGTATGGGTGGGGTTGATCAAGCTGATCAGTCTATTTCCCTGTACCGCACCGCTGTACGTGGCAAAAAATGGTGGTGGGTTTTATTTACTTACATGCTGGATCTAGCCATTGCAAACGCATGGCGCCCCACCTACTAACTAACGAAGTCAAGATGGATCAGCTTGAATTCCGACGCTACCGTCGCTCGTCACTATTTGCGAAACATAGAAAGCGTGTCAATCTCAAGCTTTCCAAGTCTGCAGCACGATGACCCCATCGTGCTGCAGACTTGCCACTACCCTCAAAAACTATCCCAGCAATTGAGATGTGCCGTTTGTCATAAAAAAGCCCGCTGGCAATGCAAAAAGTGTTGTCAAACACTTTGCATTGATAAAATTTGTTTTGAAAGTTTTCATACTGTTTGAGCCCAGTGGCCCCATTTGAGGACGGCATTTTTTTTCTATCAAAATAAAAAAAAATCATTAATATTTTTACGTTTTTTACTTCATTATGTCAGATTCTAACAATTAATACAAAAAAGAAAGTTTTTTTACGGCTCAGTTTGGTTTGGGTCTAAATGGGTTAACTTGTTAGTGGCTAGCGAAAGAATGGGACGACATATAAGTGAGAGAAGTAAACCAGAATTAATTAATTGAAGTAGCTAATTATACTTCCTAATTTTACATTATTCTAATTTACTATGACGAAGTAATAAAGATACTATACTCAATATAGTCTACCTATTCAGGTAATCGTTCCTTAGCTGAAATGAAACAAACATGAACAACTATAATACAATTATATTAGCAGACATCTATTCACTACCTACACATTAATCTCACAAGGAGGCCTCACTGCTCGACTTAGTTTCCCAAGCTCCAACCTCCGTCAACAAATCCTTCTTGCTCTCAAAGTAGTCTTTATACCACATGATGTGATCTTTTTTCTCCTGAACTGTGTAGAATGCATTCTTGGAGAGACCTACACAGACTAGTTCCATGAAATGTCTGATAGGACCCTTCTTGGGACACCAACCTTCGAGGTAGGAGTCTATGAATACGTGCTCCGAGAAATGGACCTTCTTCTCTTCCTCTAGACCTGGAAATGATAAATAAAATACGTAAACTTTAGTGTAAGTATATCTGTTGTTTGCTGAAGTAAATTTTTAAATTTTATTTTATGAAATGGGTTTGCTCTTGACCATAGTTTGCCTGACAGTAAGCAAAGGCTATGATGGTAAGTTACTCTTTGTCATCAATTTACATAAAAATTTAGAAAATATGCCTAACATAAAATGTATGATGGTTTGTTTTATGGTCCTTTATTTGCTTGAATCTACACTACTGCTGTTTGCAGTGTTGAGTTCAGATATGGAGGGCAATACCTGACGTCAATAGTTGTAATCCAAGACACGATGTGACACTACAACTGGAATCATCAAGCGTAATGTTTACCATCAGGCATTTAATATTTTTTTTATTTATTTATTAGGCACACACCACAATACACAGAAAATACATGAGTAACAGCAAAACACTTTAAAGGTAATGATCCATTCTGTGCATCATACACATGCGTGCACAACATGATTACAAACAGATTCAATTAATTGTCTTATTATTTGGTATAATAAAAAACTAAATATTACCTTGCTCATTATCAATAGGGAACTTCCACACCTTCCCCTGGTTGGTCCAGTTGATCATCTTCTCGAAGTAGTTGGCAGGTGGCTGTGTGGTGGCCAGGGTCAGCTCCCGCTGCTTCAGGGCCTCCCAGGTCTCCAGCTGGGTGCCATAGTTGGGCTCCGACGGAGAGAAGATGCCGAGAGGAGTGCCACTGAAGACATTTATTGTGGTGGCCTGGGCTCGAGGTTGAGTTGGACTGGAATGGAATAAATGTGTGATGTTATAATAATGGTCATGCAATGTTGTAATCTCTCAACTAAACCGATTTGTGACCACCACCACAGAATAATATTGAACTTCATATAGAGACAAACATTCCTTGTGATGGGTGACTCACAGAGTAGTGTGATAATAAAGTAGTAGCAATATATATATTGGTTAAGTAAATAATGTTGTTGAAATTAAGTCCCCACTCTCACTGTATCTAGACTGGATGTTCACATATAATCATCAGGTGGCTTATAACCATCAGGCTTATATATTAGACAAGTGGCATATTTTATTCCACAAAATAAATTTTGATGTCAATCCCATTTTGTTTCATTTTGTCTATCTATTTTATCACATAGTTTACAGTGCCACTTTATTTATTTATTTAATTGATTAATGGGTGAGCAGCAAAATGCTGATGTGCCCATATCACACTGTGTCAAAACTGTTTTATATAGTCCACACAAAGTTCAATTTTATACAGTCCACAAACTTACTTGTGCAAAGACTGGAGATTTATTTATTTATTTATTTATTTATTTGAATAATGGGCGAGCAGCAAATTGCTGATGTGCCCATATCACACTGTGTCAAAATTGTTTTATATAGTCCACACAAAGATAAAAAATTAAACTGTCCACTGGTGCAACGATCACAAGTTAACAAGAGATTTTTTGGTTTTACGTAACCAGTCATCAAGCCGGTTCTTAAAGTTGTTTACAGATGTTGCACTGACCACCTCTTTTGGCAACCTATTCCAGTTATGAACCACTCTGTTGCTGAGTATGTGGTGACCTGTGTTAGTTTTGGCAGAGCATCGCTTGATTGTCTGGTTGTGTCCCCTGCTATGATCACAACGATTAGTCTGTACAAACCAATTTGATGTATCCGGGAGGTTGTATAGTCCATTCAAAAGTTTAAAAGTCTCTATAAGGTCTCCACGTAGTCGCCTTTCTTCAAGAGTGGTAAGACGCAAGATTTCCAGCCTTTGCTCATAGGTTTTTCGGCGTAGGGCTAACGGCATCCTGGTCGCTCTTCTTTGGACACTTTCAAGGTGATTAATGTCCTTCCGAAAATATGGGCTCCAGACTTGGAACCCATACTCTAATAGTGGCCTGATGTAGGTCTTGTATATCTTTATGAATAGGTCAATAGTCATAGTAGGGAATGATTTCCGGATTACATATATAAAAGAATTAGCCTTCTTAACAATTATATTGATGTGATCTACCCATTTAAGATCTTCTGAGATGGTAACCCCCAAGTCTTTTTGTTGTTTAACTGCAGCTATGGCATTCCCATCTAGGCTGTAACCTACGCAGGGATTGTTCCTTCCCAAATGAAGCACACTACACTTGGAGGCATTTAGTTTGATAACCCAGTCTCTGGACCAGTCTTGTATCCGTTCAAGATCTTGCTGTAGGTGTCCTGATCTGATGAGAGGGTTAGCGAAGAGTTTCCCGTCGTCAGCAAAGAACGCTGTATGACACTCTATGAGCTCAACAAGGTCAGTTATGAAGATCTCATCACTAATAAAAATATTTAAAAAATATACCTAGTCTTACCGTTTAGGTCTATCCTGTAGACTTCTGTCCTGTCCCTTCCTCTGTGTGTACCGTGTATTTTGGTCTCGGGTGGACTTCTCCACCAGCCGCTTGACCTGCTGGCCGCGGGACTCACGTGGGGTTGCCTCGTCTCCGTCGCGAGAGCGGTCTACCTTCATACCCACTAGCAGGTCACTGGAATGTTCATATAACTAGAGTTGAGTACTGATTATTTGCAGCAATTTAACTATTTTGAGGTGAACTTAACTTTAAGAAGTGGTTTGAAGGCTGGTTACATAAAAACAAAAAAAAACTCTAGGTAACCTGTGATCAGTACGCCAATGGACTGGACAGTATAATTGTGGACTTAATGTGGACTATAAAACAATCTTGTTAGAGTGTGATATAGGCACATCAGTAACTTTCTGATCAAATAAATAGGTTTCCTCTAGGCAAATGTTAACTTATTAAGTGGTAAATAACAGTCATATTTAATACTCACTCCAACCTGTTGTTATAGTGGTTGAGTGGTCTGTTTGTAGTTTATTAACCCAGGATGTGCAAGCAAGCTGTAAGAGATCGCTTTGAGCGATAAGGTTGCCAATTAGGTCACTAATTTTAAGTTTGTATGTTTCATTGTTTTTTCCTGTTTTTGGTGTTTATAATAAAGTGTTTCTATCTATCTATCTATCAAGTGTAGGAGGCATAAACTGTAAGCCATCTCAAAGAGATGATATGAAGTCATTGATAGTAAAATCTAGTTGTATTTTTTCTAATGCTTCCTAAATAAATTACCTGAGACTAGTGGAAGTCTGATTGATCTTGCCCAGAACTCTGGACAATAGCTCAGCTTCAGTTTGCTTGACATTCCCTCCCAAGGCCTGTGCCACATCTCCTGCTGCTTTTGTTAAACTTTCCTCTGCAATAGGTATACACATTAAAATATATTTATAGGTATGCTTCACTTCATTCAACAATATCATATAGACAGAATACTAAACTAATAACAATTATACACAATTATATTAGGTAGGTACTTGTAGAGCACTAAACAAACCTATTTTCTCCATTTTAACTGAGATTTCATCTTCTTGTTTTTCTCTTTTAGGTATATCTGGGGCTGTTACAAACTTTTTGCGGTATTCATCTTTACTCATCAACGGTTCTGCCATCATGCTTTTGAGCAGTGACTGGATTTTTTCTGTAGCATTTTCTGATGGTTTCTTTTGACTGTCTGCTTCTTTTGATTTTATTTCGGGGATTTTTCCATCGTCTGTTGGTTTGTCTGAGAGGCATCTTACAATGATACGAAAATCACGTCTAAATCTCAACCTGAAATAAAATTGTGAGTTAAGATTAAGAAAGACTTTATATAAAAAACGGCTTGCTTTTCCAATACTTACCTCGTCAACATTTTAAGTTATTGAATTTTGTAAATAAATGCAAATAGAAATTTATTTTGAGGTTATATCAATTACGTTTCGTTCGGCGTAAAATATCGCAGATGCTGTCACTGTTTGACAGGTATTTCCGAAAACTACGTTAGACGGAACGTAAAGCTATCGTCACCACTATCATCATCCACAGACAATATTTTTTCACAAAACTACCATCAGGGACAGATTTTAAAACCCCGATGAAAATATACTGTGACATCGTAGTTCCCACGGATTGACTGAATTTATTTTGTTGGTAGATACCTAGCTCCTTACAGAAGATATGTACTTAGTGCTTTTGCCTCAATAAGCAGGATATAAAAAATGTCCATTTACTTACACCCTTATAATAGCAGTCATTGAGAGAGTAGGTAGGTATTCAACTTATCCATAGTTAGTTTCATTAGGTACCTAATACCTACCTATTATATACGAGATTTTGTGGCTTAGAAATGTATGCTTGGTCTATGAATAAACAATTATAATGTTTAAAGTGATACCTACTCAATTATTAGTAAAACTATATTATGTATGGGCTTGAAGGTGATTATTTTAAAAGGACACAAAAATAAGTAAGGCACATTTATTGTTTGTGGACGGTTGTAACTAAATGTACAACATATACCTAATTGTAGGTACAAATACTTAGCCTATGACTATAAAGAGTTACATCATTAACAATTCCAAATATTGCTATACAAAAGTAAAGATAGGCCATAAGAATTAACTTAAAATTATATTTAGATAATAATCCTACAAAAAAACACTCAAAAATGTATTGCTTTCATTATCACAATGTATATGACCTTTTCGCGAACCTAAACAACTTTTTTTACATATAACACAAACAGCTCACTACAAAATACAATTTGAAAACCTACACGATATAACATACAAAATGCTAATTAAGAGTCTATATGAGGTCTATTGGGCCTCTCATTTATTTATTAAGATACTTGAAGAAGAATTGGAGACAACATGGTCCAGAAACGATTTATCAATATGATAATTATGATTTGATGCCTTTTTGATACAGATTTTAAACACAGTCGACAAAGGAGAAAATAAAACATTGATTAATTGTTCTATAAATGGCAACGGTTAATAATACAATGTCTGTCTATATTATTGCTTGTATTTATCAAGCATTATTGCCGCCATTTTCTCGGGTACAGTAAGATAATGAATATGACATACTTACAAACTATTGCTTTTCAATTAGCAAGTGTATAATTGTTATCAAAAAATAAATATGTAACTATGTACGTCAATAATTATTATAGCACTGGGACTTCACTAAATACAAAACTGTTATACAAACACGAGCACCGCAAACCACAATTACTGTACATACACTATATGTATATAAGTACATATATGTAGTAGGATCCTCAGGAAAAGTATGCATTTTTATGTAACAGATGAAGCTAAAAAGCGGTAAGGTTTACAACGTGGCATGAATTTGAGGACTAAGAAAAGATGAACGTGGTTATGGTTATGGATATACCTGAATTATCATGGCATGCCTTTTCCTGAGAATTCTGTTAAGAGGTAACAAAATTATATAAACAACTGTCAACATACAATACATCACTACATATTGATATGGCTTAGAGAATATCAAACTATGAACTACATAAGTTCTAACTTAAATTACGAACTAAGACAGTATGGCTTGTTCATTGGAAGGCACTTAAATTAAAATTTCGCTCACCTAATAAGTACAAACTAGTAGACTACCTAAGACCTTATTAGAATAAGTACCACTAATAAAATACTAAGTTGAATTTGTCATAGAATGTAAATAGTTTAACATGTTTGAACAAAGTATTTTTATCAATCAACTCTATAACAATTTTGCAAATTGACTCCTTTGAGCAAAATTATACGCAAATAATATGAACCCTTATTGTCTTAATGTTTTTATCTAAACTATAATGAAAGACTTTCAGACTAAATGACGAATATAATCAAAAACCTCTCAAAATAAAATTATAAATTTGTAACAATTTTGAATTATCTGTGGGATGATTCTTCGACCTTTTATTTTGAGATCAAGATTTTACTCCAACTTATAAAATACTGTCTTAATTATTATCTTGAGTCAACAATTTGTTTTGTCTTTTCCTCTCTCAAAATATACAAGTGACAAAAAAGACAGATCCTGTATACTTTGTTGATCCACATTTATAAGTAAGACAGTTCCAAATCAAACAATGGCAATGACCTTATAAATTATTCAGATTACTTTAATTGCATACGAATGCATCCTTATTGTCATTACATTGGAAATGCAACTCGAAAATGACTCACTTTACACAAAAATATTATGATATTCTGAATATACAAATAAGGGACCATGTGATGTGTTTGTAAAACAATTAAATTATTTTTACTTAAACAATACAGCCATACAGAGGGAAAATGACATTAAAACGTCCTAATTTTACGAGTCAGTTGCTTCTTACTATTGTTAAACAAAGTATTGCCTGTTCAATAATCTAGTGAAGACATTGATTACAAAAATGTTAAATAGGAACAAGTCCTCCGTCAATTTAACTAGGTACATATTACGTATGTATGTACAAACTTCCCGGTCACTAAATTGCCTTACATCATAGCGGTTTTGCTTTCCTATATACACAAGATGCTTTGCTATTGTTCTGATGCCAGCCGTACACTTTGCTGAAAGAAGCTGGGATCAGTCAGCTCATTTTCTAACATTCCTTGCAAGAAAGAGGCAGTGAGATGCTCTCTGACTGAGACACAGAGTAAATAAAGCTAGGAGCCGTCACTAGACTCCTCTTTTCTTTGTTACTGTATGGCACTAACATCACTAAATAATGAACAAAGTAAAGGTATGTATTGTATACAACGACACCTTTACTGTGACGTAAACCTTATAATTTAACTTTGTATATTGTATACCTATAATCACCCACATCACCTGTCCTACAAAATGCAATGACTCAGAGAATTATCCTGCAAATTTATACCTTTTACGTATTTATTGACAACTTTCAACCTACATTTTGGCCTTGTGGTTACTGTACTGACGTGAATTGAAACACTATATTAGTATAATTTTCTATATGGTAACATAAACGGGGTCTTTGATCTCAGTATGACAGGACAATTAAATTCTCGAAAAAGCTTTGTAAAGTCACAAACAAAGTGTAAACAACTAAATTCCCGCAAAATCACGCAAAAACACATACTTAGGAAGACCATTGGGTTTTATACAAAAATATATTTAATAAAATAGGAGTTTTTAATAAAACGATATTTAATCAAGATAAAGAGTTTCCGCAGTACCTACTTTATGAAAATGACATGGTTTTGGTTTAGATACCCAGTTTTACTGTGCTAGCACGAATCTCAATAGAATTAAGAAAACTGGAACTGTATAATTTCAAGACCAAATCACAGAAAATGTATAATTTCCAAGTTAGCCAAGCACAGACATACTTAAAGCAAACTATCTGATCTACAGTCGGAAAATTCTAGCTGTAACATGCTAGCACTAAGCAGTGTTTACAACCGGCAAGACAATCTCAATACCATTCAATAATGAGATAGCAAGACCTCCATACATTCTGTGCTCAGGGGGCGAGTTTAACAAATCCAAAGTAGCTGTACCCTGATTTGAGGAGTAGTGTTCTGTTCGCCTCTCTCTGCGCGAGGTTGACCACATCCCCGGCGTAGAGGCGCGCCACGGTGCTGGTGGAGCACGATATCTGCGCCTTGTTGAGCGCCCGCCGCGAGGAGTCGTCCCCCGTGCCGCACATGGACAGCAGGCGGGGCTTCTCGCCGGCCTGGTGCGCCCACACGAAGTAGCAATTCGGGGCGTGCGTCAGGTACGCTATCTGGAACGTGGGGTTTGGTTAGACTGGATTATGTATATAGGGTTTTGAAGGGAAATACAGCTTAGTTGGCAGTGCTGCTTAACATAATGTATGTCTAATGAAGCAACTAGGTACTGAAAGTATTATGATTATTTAAAAAAAATGGCGTTGCTGGTTCACCTACACAACATTCTAGTATAGTGTGGTACAGGTCCTTTCTTTCACATCAAACAAAATATCGTTACATTGTGGTAATAAGGGATTTCCTACGAATACAGGGAAACCCCCTTCATAGAATACATTTTGTTCCTTATACACGCAGTAATGACCGGTCAAATCGGCACATGTTTTTATTATTAGTAAACTCATAATCATTAGGCAGTGTTACCTGTGCATAAATTAAGTAAAGGCCGCTCTCCTTGACAACGACGTGATCCTTGACTAGGTCCTTGTTCAGTTCGACAACATCGTCGCTGTTCTTCGACGACACCGCCTCGTCTCGCTTCCACGGACCGATTAGAGCTGCAACAATGAAAGATAATATTTTAACGAATGGTAAGGAAATGGAGAGAGTCCTGGGTTGAAATTTAATCGATAAATGTTGGTATCCCTCTCAAGTTTCACGTGATTAGACTTAGCGAAGGGACGGCCCTGTGATTTGAGGTTGATTTGTCTTAATTCTTTTTGGTGCCGCCTAGTCATGATACCAAATATGAAGTAACTTTTCCAGTAGGAAATTGTTCAAACAACATAGGTACAGCCTTTTTAAAGAGATTAAGTAAGTAAGAAGGGAAAAAATGGTCTTTGTTATCATGCGTTATCGCATTTTTTCTTTACATTCATACTCATATCCAATGAGTCAATAAGAGGCAATAAAACATTATTTATCTAAGTATCTATTATGCAATTTATCTTGTGAGTGATACGTACGTGAGTTTTATAAAAACCGTGTCAAGAGTCTTGCACAGTTAATAATCTCAATGGGTTCTGTGGGGATGATGTCAACGAATGTATATAATTATTGCATTCTAGTAAATAATATGCACTTGAAACATACAATATACTATTTAATCAATAATGTAGGTAAGTGCTATAATTATGTAAACTACAAAGGCAAGCGCTAAACCTGAACTATATGTTATATCGTAGCATTAGGAAGCTTTTGCCATGCGGTAGACTCGTAAGTCTAGGGGCTGACGATGAAATGAATTTTATGAACATGTAATATGACTATTTTAAAATAATGACATGTACAGAAAGTATGAATAAATTAATATGAATATGATGATGAAAATTACAAAACTCTGTTAAAACAAAATAATAACTATCAATCTTGTGTTTCCTGAGATTTTTACAATACAAAGCTTCTGATGATATCAAAAATTGTCCATGTATGTATATAGTAAGTTATCTATACATATTAAATAAAACTGAACCGGTCGGTGTTTGTACTTTGAAGATAATGGAAAAAAATAGTTGAGGGGTCTTTATTGATGCAATAGAACAAAAAATCATGTTTCAAAAATAAATTTCTGTTTGGCTGTCGGTATGTTTGTTCGTAATAGACTCGAAAACAGCTAAACCAATTTGTCTACGGTTTTCACTAACATGTTGGTGTATTTTCAACTTAACATTTAAGCGTTTGTTTCATTTCAATTGGTTGTTAAATAAAAAAGTTATGTTCATTTTAAACCTTTATATCTCAAAATAATGCGAGCGAAGCCGCGGGCGTCCACTAGTATTATAATATGTATGGATAACAAATCAAATAATAACAATCTCTGGTCAAGTAGAAAGTTGATAAATTGTAAGAAGCAATCACCATTGTTTGATATGAGATGCCTTAGTGCTAGATTGCGAGACATAATGCCCACTCGGCTCATCTTTATCTGAATGACTCTTGTAATTAGTTGTTGAGTTTACTTTATGTGATAAATTAATTACTTATTACATGCACCTTGGACAATACGATACTAACTATACCTAGTCAGGTCATAAGTATTATCACACAGTAAAAACTTTTCTTTTAGAATGCTACCCACAAAAAAGTTTATTGAATTCGAATTTCGAATTGTTCATGAAAATAAAAATGTATACTTTTTAGAATTTTACTCATTTTTAAATATGGAGTGGACGCTTAAAGAAGACCGTGTTGCAGTTATTGCATTGCATCGTTGCGGTTACGCGCCAATTCAAATATTTGACATACTGAAAAATTTGAATATAACCAAAAGATTCGTTTATCGTACCATCAAACGATACAATGAAGACTCTAGTTTAGATGACAGGTCAAGAAGTGGTCGCCCTCGGTCTGTTAGGACTCCAGCAGTGATAAAAGCTGTGAAGGCGCGAATTCAAAGAAATCCCAAACGTAAGCAGAAACTGTTGGCCCTTCAGATGGGGTTAAGCAGAACCACGGTGAAAAGGGTGTTAAATGAAGACTTAGGGCTTCGGGCATATCGAAGAAAAACAGGACATCGTTTGAATGCTCGTCTAATGGACCTGAGACTGAAGAGATGCCGCGCTTTGTTGAAGCGGTACGCGGGAAAAAAATATCGGGAAATTCTTTTTTCGGATGAAAAAAATTTTACCGTAGAAGAGAGCTACAACAAACAAAATGATAAGGTGTACGCACACAGTAGTGAAGAAGCGAGCAAACGTATTCCGCGTGTCCAACGAGGTCATTTTCCATCCTCGCTCATGGTATGGTTGGGAGTTTCTTATTGGGGCTTAACAGAGGTACATTTTTGTGAGAAAGGTGTAAAAACGAATGCAGTTGTGTATCAAAATACAGTCCTGACGAACCTTGTGGAACCTGTTTCTCATATCATGTTCAACTGGTGTAACAAGCACTGGGTATTCCAACAAGATTCGGCGCCAGCTCATAGAGCGAAGAGCACACAAGACTGGCTGGCGGCGCGTGAAATCGACTTCATCCGGCACGAAGACTGGCCCTCCTCCAGTCCAAATTTGAATCCGTTAGATTACACGATATGGCAACACTTGGAGGAAAAGGCGTGCTCAAAGCCTCATCCCAATTCGGAGTCACTCAAGACATCCTTGATTAAGGCAGCCGCCGATATTGACATGGACCTCGTTCGTGCAGCGATAGACGACTGGCCGCGCAGATTGAAGGCCTGTATTCAAAATCACGGAGGTCATTTTGAATAAACTCTATTGTCATAAGAATCTATGTTTTGTTAAGTTCATTTTGGTATATAAATGGTTACATAAAGAATAAAGTTGTTTCAATTATTTTATATTAAACATGTGACAGAATTTATGACCTGACTAGGTATATTATGTACGTATGTTAGATACTAGTGTGCTCGTGGTGTTGGTAGCGTTGTGTCGAGTTAAAAAGTAACCTAACTATATAATTCTGGGAACCCTATATCACAGAATAGTTAAGTAGTTAATACCACACCAAAGAATCACGAAGATCCGTCACTCCGTGACGTGATGAACTAAAATCAATGAATTCGCCGAATTTGCTTTGTACAATAAGAATATGATATTAACTTGAGTCTATGTTCTTTAAAAATGACATAAATTTGTTAAGACAGCGATAGTTAATAAATTTTAATTGTAGGTAAAATCCAATTAAATAAAGATGGTATTTTGGCTCCCTATTCATGGACGATCAGATTTAATTACAGTGTAATCAAAATAGGCTTAAATCCCATGGGAGAGTAGGTAACATGAACCAATGTTATGTCACAGTATATGCTTCAGTTTTTTTTGTAAAGGATGTTTACAATGTTTTAACGGTTAATTTAGCTACTAGGTATTGTAATAATGTTTAAATAAAGGCAGATATACACGGGGAAGACCCAAAAGCATATTTCTTATCCCGTTGTGTTACGAATGCCTGATAATAGCAGTCGAATAAAAAACGCGATGTAACAAAAAAAGTAAAGCAGATTGGCAGACGACCCAAAACAAAATTGCAGGGATACTACTACTATCCTGCAGATATTCTATACATACTTGGTAGGTAAGGACATTTTTTTTTTATGTGGAATGGTTCACGTTTTGGCTACAGGCTGCTTGATGTTAAGCATTGCTGCAGCCTAGGTTGTAACAATTATTATTGTTATAAATAAGTAAAATAGACTTGTGTTACTATTTGTTTATTTGTTGCTCCTGCACGCTGCGAAGTAGCAACAGATTGTCGTGATTTTTATACGGTGTTAGTATAGGGTCCCAAAAATCATATGCGCTACTTTTTAATCCCGACACATCGCGGGCGAAGACGCAGTCGCATACTAGTATCTCTACAAGTAAAAAAAAAGTATATTGTGTTCTCTTTTTTCAAGGAGGTTAATATAAATAGGGCGTATTTGTCTGTCTGTTCAATTAGTAGATTCAAATGATACTGCAAAAAGAAGCCACTACATTTCTTGTCTGGTACTTAATTGGTTCAAGCTGCAGCCACAGAATAGCATAGAGTTGTATTAGTTATTACTAATTTCAGCGTGCGAACTATGCTGGGGTAATCAAATAGCTAGTAGTAAACATACGACTATACACAAGGTATGTAAATACCTATTAGTATACAGAGTTATTGGTAACTATCGTATTTTTTTTTTACTGTGGCAAAGGTACACATACAAAAAAATGTTGTTTCGGAGAGTGGGGTAAAAATATCTTGCATATGCATATAAATCCATGCACCATCCATCCATCTTAGGCCATAGCCTTTGCTTACCATCAGGCAAACTATGGCCAAGTGCAAATCCATCCTAGTAAAAAAAAACTTTAGGCTATAATATAATATGTTGTTTCTGGTGACTTGGTTGGTACTTAAAACCCAACTGTCTGTTGTAATAAATATGTTTGTTTTTTAGTGTTAGACAGTTACCAGCAACCATTTGTATATTATTATACTATATAGAATTATAAGTATACATACTTATAATTCTATATAGTATAATAATATACAAATGTTAGATTGCTAAATAGCTAGCAACATCAGTGACATAACTTGCATTCCACCACACATCCTGCGGTTTACTCATGTATAATCATTAAATCAATTTTGTTGTGATCACATTAATGTAAAGCAAGTTACATGGACTTTAGAATTAGCCTACACGAGCATGTTAGATAATTCTATATAATAATAAACATCAGATTAATATAAATAAATAGTTTGCATGAGTAAATGAGGAACATTTGGAATGTATAAAATGATATAAATAAGTAAACATATATTTAGTTAGCATTTGATAATAAGGTAGGTACCAAGTACCTACTTAGATAAGCCAATATACAAAATAAAACTGTGTAGTGTGTACTAACTAAAACTTTTTATCTTACTCAAACTTTATAAAAGTATTTGTTTTTACATTAGATAGGCTCACGCTTGACTACAACTTGCCTGATGTTAAGCAACGTTGTAATCTACGATCTAGCGCGCTTGCCTAGAAGAAACCGGTTTACTCTCGACTTGAAGACCGACAAAATATAGTTCAAGGGGAATAGAGGTTCGAGCAAGGAGTTCCACAGGTTTATAAAAAGACAGTAACCTTTTTGTAAAAATTGGTCTTAGGAAGCTCTTAAAACATGTGTGGAAACAGGAATCAAATGCTTATGCACATATATTATGATATAACATACCCTGCAGTGGGATAAAATGTTTAAAATATTTAAAAAATTGTAGTAAGTAAATTATAATTATGTGTGTTATATATACCTACTATAGAGTATATGAAGAGATTAGGTACTGAACTAATTTTTGATGTGTAAGTAAAATGTATGAGTAAAACTTACATTGAGATCCCATGTTGACTTCTGGTGAAGCACCGTTGAATTGAGCAATGACTAGATCTGGAAATTAGAACAGGAAATTAATTAATACAATATACTTGGTAGGGTAATGAAACTAATTCAATAATTTGTTACTACATATATACTCGTACTAAGTACTTAATCATTAATACTCAAAAGTTGGTTTCAATTTGAAAGGAAGAAACTGGTAAACTAATAATAAATTAAATCACCTTTTTGTATAGTTGCTAATATAGGAGTGGATGGTTTGACATCACTTTCATTCTTCTTTTTCTTAGTGTCTACAAATAATAGGTTTTTATCTCCTAGGTCTTCTACAAAGAACTTTTTGGTATCTTGAGTGTCAGTAGTATCTGCAGGGAGGAAGTTGCGGGGTTCTCTGGAGTCCCTGTCTCTGTGTGCCCAGGAGGGCGGCGGCTCCAGGGCTCCCTGCAGGCGCTCGGGGCTGAGGTGATGGCTGAGCAGGTGGTCCTGCGTGGAGTCCAGCTGTCTCCGCAGCGCGCTCAGCTCGTGCCAGAAATAGCACGCCGTGCCGAAGCACATCATCATGCACACCACGCACAGCACGAAGTTAAGCACAAACAGGAACTTTATATTCTTGGAAGACGCTATCGAGAACGTGGTGTTCAAATGTACGCCCAGGTCCGCCTGCTTGTCTACAAAGAAAAAAAATAACACGTTAATTTTGCGAGCCGGTTCCTCCGCCGCTTACTATTTTACGCTTGAACAAAAGCATGCAAAAATCACCTGTGTTCAGATGAATGACGGTCCCGTCGGAGGGCGAGTCTACTTTCCTACTTTTACCAGCATTTAGATAAATTTTAGTAGCACCTGTCGGTCCGTTCAGGGGATGTTCCTCGTTTATGTTTATTTTTCGTTCGGAGTCCATTATTATTGTTAGTACTGCACGTAGTACTACGAGGTACGCCGGCTACGCGAGCATCGAGTCGCCGAGCTTGTCCTAAACAAAGGAAATAAAGCTTTAGTAATAAGTTCGCCAGCGGAATTTTGATAAGGCGCGCTGACCGCTGATAATACGAGTAAAAATGTTTACATACCATCAGTTTTTGAGGCCGCAAACGGCCGAGGTAGATAGTTTCGATATGGTTTCTATGATCCTACTTAATGCTACACACACTCAACTCACAGCCAGCACAGAAATTAAAGTTTTCTTTTTTCGCAAAACCAGTCCCAAAACAAAAAGTAAACAAAGTTCCACTTCCACTCGAGTCCGCGATTGGTCGTCGTTCGTGGTGTTTCGGGCGAGCGCGCGCGACTGCTCGCAGGATGCCTACAGAGTGCGCGCCAAATTCGAACTGCGCTGCGGCCGACGAGCGTTGCGTTGCGGCGCGAGCTGCGGGGCCGGGCGCGGAATGATGCGAGTACCGCTACCAAGGATCTCGACAACGAGTTCGCACAAACAGTGGCTGTTCGATAACCTTTCAACAAATGCACGGTGATTGATAGCTTTATCGGTTTTATAATATTTGCAGCGGCAATACAGCTTACCCGGCAAAATCTCAAATTAATGTAAATAAGTAGGTAGACAGTCACTCAAACTGATAGAAAGAAGGCACATAGATCAATTAATTCTAACGATTTACTAGTTAATTTTAGAAGTAGGTATCTTCTTATACTTAATAAAAGAAATATTACAGAAATCGTTTCAAATTAGGTACCTACCTAACCAAAAAATCTCTAAAAATATATTTGTAGTTTTTGCTTCTGTTTGTGTACTTGCGCGGGATTATGTTGCTGGGTGCGAAAATGGTGCCGTGCTTTATCTCGATTCGACATGGAGAACAATACCATTGCTTTGCTTTGCACCTTGAGCAGTAGTTGTTGTCCATTATTTCTTTGAATAGTAAGCGTTTAATCATGATCATGAAATAGTTTCAGTTGAAATATCCGCACTTATCCATTTTACAACAATAGTACCGCATTACAAAAATAAACATATGACAGCCGCAGCTAAAATTTAAAAAAGTGTTCTAACATTTTACTTCCATAATTTAACAGTTGAATTTAAAACCTTTTTGCATAAAAATTAAAAAGGTCATAGGTACTGAAAAGAGTTCGCGAACCTCGACGTGAATGTCTATGCAAGGCTCAGTGAGATGCAAGGTATGCGAGCCAGCTGTAACTTGCAGTTATCTTGGTCACTTGCACGAGTTCCTAACAATATAAATAGCTCCGGCACTGAAAGGACTCGCTGAACACGACTACAGAGTCAGCATCAGTTAAACTACTTCGTAACTTCGTATTTTTCTTCCAGCATACCATAGACTAAAAACACTAATAACAATATATGAAAAATAAGAGGTATTCCCCAATCAAAAAAAGAGCTAAATTTAAAACTGTTCCTTTGGTATTCCCCAAAATCATATAATCTATATAGCAGTAAAAGTTTTCTTTGGAACTCATTCAGGTAGGCTTTTGTCCCTGTTATACTACCCTACTCAGAATAATAGCTTTCAATTATTACCGCACTGATTTTTATGGCAGGATCCTTTTATTTTTTAAACTTACTCGTCGGTATTTTGTCGATTTTTTTTTTAATCGTTGGAGTGGTGTGCTTCTTTGCAGGCGGGTGTTGTGGTTTCGATTTTGGCGGTGGAATATGTAGCTACTGTGCAGCCGAAAGTCACTTGAAAATAAGTTTTGTTCTTGTGAGGTACCGGCATTCGTTGGTCTATAGTATGGTGGTTGGGTGGTTGGGTGATTTTTGGCCTGACAGCCGCCGGGTCGTGAGAGAATAATTGAGTCAGTGTCAGTGGGCGAATAACTAGCTCAAAAACAAGGCTTTTTAAATATCTAACATTGTCACGAAAGTGAAACTATTGTAAAAATGTATATGGCCTCATTCCGCATCTGCGCTGAAAGACTATTTCTGCGCATGCGTGCCTCGCCGCATGCTTTCAGATTTAACTTTGCGAAGTTCTATGCATAACATGCAACATACGGCGCGTATGTTCTATGTAAGTACTTATTTATATAGGTAGATTAGAACTCAAAATTCGCAATAAGTACTCGCTTAGATAGGTACCTATAGGTTTATCAGTTTTCATCTGCTATCAAGCTTCTGATTATGCAGCATATCAACGGCCGTAATGTCTTCAAGTCTAAATTATCATTTGCAATGAATTCCCGTAAAGTAACGTGGTAATAAATTATTTTTTGGGCATATAAAAAATAACAAAATTCGTTTAATTTCTAAACATTTTGGTCAACCTAGGTATTTACCTATAAAGAAAGAGGGACAAAGCTATGCACGCACTGCGGAGAAATTTGACCCAAATCATGATTCACTGATATTGAATCATTTTAGCCATGTAAAGAACAATGCTTATAATTTATTGTCAATTACACGAAAACATAATCTTTGTCATTTCTACACAGTTTTCTTAGAAACGCTGACCTAATAGTTCATGAATTTTACGAAACGCTGAAATGTCGAAAATTCTTGGTTTTGAAATGAATGAATGAATTATATTTGAATGGGAGCCTCATTTATTCTGGATTTGTGATTTCAGTCTTGGTACGGGTAGTCCTGCTGGCATGGGCTAACTTTGAAATTTCTATCCAATAGGTAATTCAAGCACTGAAAACTGCACCGAAATGGTAACACATTCCAACAATTTCTAGAAATTTTGTCTGTTTATCTCTGTCTCTGTTCGTCTGTTTATTTAAAAGCTCATCACGCAAAAACGGCTGAACAGATCATCACGATTTTTCGTATGTTGGTAGTATAATGTCTTAGGAGTGTCATAGGCTACTTTTTATCCTGAAATAATGCAAGCGAAGGCGTGGGCGTCCACTAGTAATATTATAATCTTTAGTAAAAAGGTTATATGACAATGATGATGATGAGATACCTGGCCACAAGTTCAGTGACAGCCCCGGTAGGTCCACGGTGTATTCAACCCGTGAGCGTGAGCACATATTGTACGTAATGCTACACATTGACCTCCCTTTACTCATCCTAAAAAAATTCAAAACCTGCACACACTTCCTCCTTTCTTTTAAGTCACCATTTGCTTCTTTTGTAGTCAAACTTTTGGGAAGGCCTTGTTACCGACATTTCTACAAGTAAGTAAAATACATACGAACTGCTACTTTTAATGTAACACTATGCGTAAGAAATCTCATACATCGTGTACGTTTTTACAGAAAGTAAAAGTACCTATCTAGTACAGAGCTTAGCTAGCTACATTCCTTCTTGTGGATGAATAATCTTAGGGTCTTTTTAAAGCTTACTTACTGTACTAACATACCCCGTCTTTATGTATCATACGAACTATGGAAACTGCTTCGTGTGTTATTTATCCATTCTACATAACTCCTTCATCAATCCCACAAATTCACGTCATTCAGCCAAGTTACACCCGTTTTAGCCAACGGAAGTAATCTTACGCGTATTTGGCACTGTCGATGACTAATATAAAACCTATACCTATAGGTAGGTGTTAATTGAGTGTATTTCATCTACCAACGACCATTGGCCCAGTTTACCGCTATGGCACATGGATCTGGGTCGAATAGTACAAACTAGTGATACATCACAGAGTACCGAAAAGTACGACACAGACATATTGACTCAGTGAGTCCGTGACACCTAGCAGGCGGTTTATAACCCAGTTTTTTTTTACGTATCTAGATATAAGTGTCAAGGTGGTGAGGAAATTCCTGATTTGTTTCAGGTGCAATGTTGACTTAGACAAAAGATTTCCGTGTGAACAGGTACATTTTGATTCCCATTTATTGTTGACCAGATTTTGTTCTACTTCTACCTATGGTAAGCATGATTTTTCATTGTTCAAAATAATTATGTCGAAGGTCATTCCGAACCCCTTAATCAGAATTTTTCTTTTTATATAGGTGGCCAAGCATGTTTTTTCATTGTTCAAATAATATATATTTCGTAGGAAGTCCCGCGGGTTACGACGGACGCGGATGTCTTTCAGGCTATTCCGAACCTTTTCGAGACAACCTGTTGAAGACAAGGTAAAAACCAAGGTATAATTTTTAAACCGATCAAAGCCTCCCAATATCAATATGACTTATTTATATACTTACGTGATTCTTTCAGTGACATTTGCAGTTCAGCAAAAACCGTTTCTTTGGTCTATGTGACCGGTCCATCGTACATCATTAAATAGTCAGTTCATCAAATTTCTCTGACTAATCATAATCAGTAGCGTGATAATTTCTTACGAAATTAGCTGGAGGTGTCCGCTGCCATATGACTCATGGAGGTTGAATGAACTACTTATACAAGGTTATTGGTAATAACAAGTTACGCAAAATCTTAGAACGATTTTTATTACAGCAAAATTCATCATCATCATCCACAGTCGATTTTATCTCACTGCCTATAGAATTCTTTTTTTGAATACATTTGTAAATGGTTTAACAGTCGAGATCAGTTATTAATCTTCCCATCTTTATAAAATATGCAGGCATGATTTTCTCACAATGTAGGTTAGGTTTATGTTGTTAAGTAGGTACCAAGAAAGTATTTAAAACTTAAGTACATATATATAGATAGATTGATATACTTACGCGGAAACTAACTTTATTTTCTTTTAACTTTTTACTTCAGCATATTTTTTTATGCTAAAGCATACAATCAAAACTCTAATCCTGTCATAAATTTATCATCATCATAATCCTGCAATTCTTATCACATATAACCCAGTATCCTTCAACAATACTTACCACGTGATGCGAAGACGCCCGCGCCGGAGCGGACATGTAGCCTTTGTTTTTCAATGTTTTGTATTAAACACTCAGCATTTTGTAATCTCTTTGATGTTACTGAAAATATACACGCACGCACACTGCTAAACCGAAGTCGTTTTCTGCTGAGTTAGCTAAAAATGATATTGGTGTTGTTTTATGCCAGCGATACTATTTTTAAATTCTATTTTGATCTAAATCCTTATAATATGTTAATGATAGGCCTGTTTAAACTTTTATAACTATGCGTATTTTTTCCATACTTCTACATAATGTAAAAAAAATAACTTACCAATAATTCGAAATCAATCATTCTTATACGGTTTTGCCTTGGGGAAGTCGCAGGCATATTTATTTATTGGCATTTATTGTTATGTAAGATGATTTCATAGCTATAATATACATATATGTATAGTAAACTTTATAAACTTTTATAACAAAACGGCATCAATTTCTAATGAACATTATATAAAAACTGTTAAACTTAGATTTGTAAGACTATAATTATAATTCTATTCACTAATAACAACAATTTGACCTTTTCTGATGTTTGTAATTTCACTATATTCAATTTAATGTACGCAATCTAATTTAATTCAATTTTGTAAAAGTAATTTTAAAATGTATACTTTCCAAAGATAAGACCCCGGAAGGAGCTAATCACCGTAACACAGACGCACCGGCGTCCAGTACGGTGTTTTAGAGTTATATTATATGACTGTGTACATTTTTCTATAAAAAAAGTATCCAATAACAACAGTAGGTATCGCCATCCACATCAATAGTGTCAATAGTGAGAGAGCGAGAGTAACGTGATTTGTTTACCAGATAGCAGTCTATAATAGATAGCAGGCTTTTACCAGATAGCAGTCTATGAGTCTTACAAACCTCTTCAACCTAGTCTAAGCTATCTAGGCCATTCCGTTTGCCCAAGAAAAGAAATCCTCGAACAAACACTATAACGGCACCTCAATTCTTCGGTCGATGACATCTCAACAGCCTCCGATATCCTTTAGTAGGTCATCAGGACCGTTAGCGGACTAAAGCTGACTTTCGCAGAAGTTAAAAATATACTAATTTGTTCCGGAACGGTTACATTATGTTTATGTTACAACTAAGTAGTTGTTCTTGTAACAAGCTCGTCTATTAGTGTGGAAGTCCTGTTATAGAATTGTTTGTAATGTAATTGTGGTAGTACAAAAATGTATACAATTTTCTGCTGAAATATGAGTGTGCCAAAATTAAGCTCTCTGTGTCTGTATAAATAATTGCTATTTTGTAAAAAATCTATTTGAGATTTATTTAATAGTAAATAATACATATTTCAGGACATAAATATAACACACACAGCGCCATCTAGCCCCACACGAAGCTTACTTTATCATGGGTACTAAATAACGGATATAATACATATATACTTTTCTCTTGTAAATACATACTTAATATAGATAAGTAAGATAAGATATACATAAGTAATTACAAATTTTAATATGCATAATTACTTGTGTTATGCGGGAATCTATCATATATCATAATTCTTGCTCTTGTTGGTTCATGTCTGTCAGACGCTGCATGCAAACTGCGAAGGTTCGTTCGTTCGTTGCATTTTCACTGGTAGGCTTAATAAGCTTTGCCCACTTCTGTATTCTATGGTTTTATCCAGATGCCGGTGTTTTTTTTTTGTTTATATTTAGTATGTTTTTTTAAAGTAATACGTTTCCTTAATAAGTACATGGCTTCTTCAAGTTTTTCAGTCATCACATTCCTGAATGGGCCGTCACATTAAGCTTTTCCACGCATTATTATTTTGACCTGAAATTAAAGCCTAGGTCAGTATTCATAACAATAATATTGACATAATCGTGAACAAGGTCTATTTACATATTTATCTCTTCTTATGGTATTTTCTAGTTCTTTGAAGATGTCAGCCACACGGAGACACCAATATGCTAATTACTTACAGCTAAGTTTTTGTTTTTTTTTTTCAATTCGCATTTTCTGTTTGGTTTAAGTTTATAAAGCTTAGGTTGTTACATATTTAAAATAGGTACATAAATACTCAGCGAAAGAAGTCATACGAGTGCCAAAGTTTTTTGTTATTTTTATTTCATAATGTTGAAACTCCACTTGTGTTAAAAAACTTGATCTTATAACTATTTTTTGTAGTCTACAATCTAGATCTGAACAACGAATGTGTCTCCTTGTAAGCTAGATGAAGAAAGTAAACATCAATGTAGATTTTATTGCTAACAAGACACTCGGGGATGCTGATTGGCGAATTAGAATCCATCCGTCAAGTTTATCCTATATATCTTACATAACACAATTATTTAGAGCAAATTTACTACGAGTCGTAGGTAAATATTTTTATTTAACCACGGAGAAGCGTACTTGTTTCCAAGTTCCAACTTGTTTTTTAAGGAAATGAACCAGGAATTAAACTAAGTTAAGCTTCTTTTTTCTGTTTAAGTTATGTGATCCTCTAATTTAGGTTTCCCAGGTTAGTACTATTTAGAACCAATCATGAGATAGGTCCTCCCTTGGTTCAACGACTGTGAGTAGGTATAAGTCTATTAGTAAATCATGTTACTTCAAGTATGAAGTACCATCAAGTTAACTAGGAGTTTTAATATCTGAATCATGTAACTCTCGACACCAGAGTTGGCCACTCTCATACGATAGGAAGAAGAAGAAGAATTTCTAAATATATTCAGTGGTCTTGATATTGGCATTAATAAAGCAATCAGCGAACTGGAGCAACGATTTGCAAACAAACAGAATAGAAGCAAATTGTTTTTAATAGGAAACGATTGTCTGAATTGTCTAGCAGCGTAAAAGGAGAAAGATTTTTTTTTGTTTTATCACGAAATAGGCCTACGTTTGACTATAGCCTGCCTGAAGTTAAGCACCATCATTTCGTCTCATCATCATTGTAGGTCGTCTATTTGTAGGAGTTATAAAGTGATCATGGTACTTCGGAGTTCTGTGGCCATGGTTCAAATTAATTATGTAATTGCATAAAAGATGCAATCGTTAAAGGCATGTTATTTGATAACAATTTTTACGAATTTAAAAGTCATTAAAATAAAGTTGTAGATGTAGGTTCAAAAGTCAATCTTAGAAGGTGGTTTATTAATAAACTATGTGTCAAGTTAGCCCTCCTATTCACCCTCGTGTATCGAATGCACAGATCATGTGAAATTCAGTTCGATCTATGTAATTCGATAGCAAATCGACTTGTTTACTGGTCACATCGGACCACCTGACTGAAACCCTAGTTCCACGCATTTTTATGAGATATCAAGCCATGTAAGCTATTTGAAACTGCTGTTTTTGTAAACTCGCCGTTTCTTGCTAAGGTAAGTATTATTTGTGTCTTTTTATCCGATTTTCCAAATGAAGAGGAGGGTTTGTGAGAGAATAAGTGTCTATTTTTTTATAGATAAACCCGAACCTATATAATAAGCAATATATTAACTAAACGGTTTTCACTCACGTGTAAATCGGGAGTAGTAACATCGCCTCGCCTCCACCCCCACCGCCCCAGGCCCCCGCGCCCGTGTCCCGGCGGGCCGCTCGCGCGGCGGCGCGCAGTCTGCGTGCTGCCGCGGTCCCAGAACATACGTTCTGAAGATGGATGTCATAAACAACTTACGCGATTTACACGTGAGTGAAAACCGTTTAGTTAATATATTGATAAAATGTCTCACGAAAGTTTTAATATTAAAATATATAATAAGCTTTGGTTGAATTAATTTCGATTAGGTATTCTCGAAAAACCTGGTATTTGGTGATAGAAGTGGATTGCACAACTTTTTGGCGTCTGTTTCATACAGAGCTTTCTAAAAGACATGTCCAAACGAGCCTCGATTCATATGTATATGATTCAGAGAGAAAGCTTTTTTGAGCCTGTTTATAGCATATTTTAATTAAAGCGCAGGTACCGTACACTAACAGATCATAGGGCAGATATGACTAAACATTTGCCAATACGAAACATATTTAAACGCGTTGAATTGTGTCAGTAATTTACTTTTTGAGACCAACTATGCAACAATAACACAAACACTCATCCACAGGTCCCTGTGTCAAACTTGCAGCACTTCTCTTTTTAAGTCAGGTTAAACACTCCAATCACCTACATATCCAGGTCAAACACCCGAACATGTTTACGTTTTCAGAAGTGATAGAAACTGGATATAATCAGACCACGTGTTTCATTAACCAGCAGCGACCTCTGGGAATCTGACACTTGACATTCTCATAGCATAGTTATGTTGTTTAAGAATTCATTTTCCCTTCGCACTTTTATGTCCAAGTACTTTGTAAATAGCAGTGTCTATGTGGGCTTAGGAGTTAGAGATTTGGAGTTCACTGTAGCACTGTTTATGTAGCAACAGGCTTCTTCCAGTGTGTGTTGGCTTGGAAATCGTCATGCTTTTATCAGTGTTAATTTTTTTATGATAACTATGCGTGCAAAATCTCAATTGAGTCGCGGTAGCTGAAATAAATATAAAAATAAATTAAGGTAATAATAATAATATTTGTTAAGGGACAGATACAGAAGGAGCACGGCGCGGCGGCGCGTATTGTCAGGAGGTTCCTTTCTTTGTAGTCTCTACCACCGGTAGCTTGGATCCTGCCCCGTAGCCGGCGGCATCACCAGTTTAATTTTTTTTATGATATTTGTTTTTTTATACATTTATATATTATAATTTTTTTTAAAATAGTTGTAAATAAATGTATTCACTCAATTAAATAACAACTGTCCTGGACGCACACGGATAGCATTCGTAAGTAAGATAACATACTTGTATTTGTCTTCAAAATTATGCAACATTGACATACTTTTTGTGTGAAAAAAACATCGCTTAGCTTCCGGGAACATATTAGCTGCACGTGTGGCGTGAGGTGACATGAATCACGCAAGTATATCTCATTCATACCGGTGTTGGATTGACCATATTCTTTGGACCGGTGGACACCTTTGTCACAGCTATCTTTGCTGTGTCTTTGTTGTCATTCTGTGGTATTGCAGCAGACAATTATGAATTTTAATCTAAGAAATATTTGACTTAAGACTAGATTGTTATCGTATGATTTAACAATATTTAGGAGTTCTAGATAAGATATCTAGGTTTTTTTTATATAATAAATAGGTAAGTTTCTCCTTTAACACGGATGAGCCAAATTTTTTTAAAGAAATAAACATTTACTTTCTTGGTTTGGTTTATTTTCATCATCATCATCATCATCTAACATTTTAATGTAGGTTGGATGTAGATATGTACTCGGAGTAAGATCTGAAGGCGCAGACTATTGTGTGCAGCACCAGTTCTTTAACAGTCTCCCAACATTGACAAAGCTGGTCACTCCAGCAGCATGCGTAAGCGAGTAAACTAGAAAATGCCATTCAATCGAACTCGACGCTTTTTATGTTGCATTTTTCTTTCAAATGAACCATTCATTGATCGATTCTTGTAAATGGTCAATTGATTCGATATTTCGCGAAGTGTTTGTGGCTTCAGGTTGACTCTGTGTTGGTGCCGTTATGTCTGCTTGCCAGGTTTACAGGAACCAAGTGCTGTGTACTAATGGAAGGTTCTTTTAGTTGTAATTGATCGTTCTGGAAAAACTTCTAGAAAGAAGTTCTAGAAAGCTCCAAGTGTATCAGGTGTATCCATGGAACAGGATGTGGGCAGGCCATACAAATCTAACGAATATAAATTCAGATCGGACACCGAAATTCACACTAACTTTATAAAATGAAAGATATTCAGAGTAAGTTTGTCCCTCCTTCAAGGTCAAATAGGTTTATCAAACTTGAGTGAAACGTATGAAGAAAAGCCTGTCCCTAGCTCTACACAACACATAGACATCATTTCCGTCCACGATCCAAATGGCGGATGCGTAACGCTTCCAGTGTCACATTCTTCAACATTACATTCTCGCACATCGTATTATTTACGCACTAATCCTCACACGCTTTTAGCGAAATATTCGCGATGATATCACATAGCTTGGTGTCAGATAGCAAGCCAAATTCAAGGCCCGGCCATTCAGTTCAAGGCGACCGGGCCAAATGTTGCCGGCATTTAGGTCGCTAATGTTTTGTATTTGTTGTACTTATCTGCATGTTTTGTAGAATGGCCTGTCTAGGCATTTTTAATGGAATACAGTCTCGCGTCTGGATACAAGCTGGCCTGATGTTGAGCACCACTACAGTGTATAATGGTGATTATATTTTAAGTATTGTTAGCTCCATGCTTTAAATGCCAACATATGGAATTATCGTATAAGTTTTGTACTTAGTCTATTTTAAAAGTGTTATTTTTAGAATTCTTGTGTAGGTTTTCTATCCTTCATCCCTATGTTAAGTGGGCAGTGTGTGTGAGAAAGCTTTTCATCTACATTTGTGCGTGGGGAGACAGATTATAAAATAGAAATAAATGGAACATGCTCATTGCCCACCGAACTAATAAACAACTATGGAGCACAAAAGACATTGCAAAAAAATCAAATTCAATCAAACGCCTTCTTCCTACCATTCTTCCTTGCAATACAATAAGTATATCTAAGAATCATATCGATATCACTTTTGCCCACTGATTTCATTCACTGCATTGTCCGAGAAATCCGTAAGCACTCAACCTACATAATACAAAACACAATACTAAAAATGTGTTTGGAAGTCTAAAAAGATAATCATATTATTCAAATTTTATTTAACTCTAACGATATCAGATTGCAGATACTCATTTTTATTTTTATTTGAATTTTAGTATGTCCTCCGTTCTGGGACGGAGAAAATTGAGCTCTTTCGCATGAAAACTAAAAAGAATTTGATAACATTGTAGAATCAAAGCATTGTAGTATATTACCCACTTGAAAACAGACAGTCGACAGATCTTCCTGAATCTAGGAATTGTTGCTTTATTCATACAATATGCTAGGTACATAGCTTGATATTTGTAATTGTACCGTATGACAAATATATAGAGTTTATTTTTGCTTGCTTCATTTTTCTACAAATATGGTGACAGTCTATCTTACTCCAGGAGACATGCGACAGTGATTTGTTGGATTAACAAGGTCTCATCCATAAATTTCTTAGCCTTACAGGTCATAGACCCTGTCTGTGTATCCTTGCAACTCTCAGGGACGTAAAATGATTAGATACTGTGTTCTTTTTGTCAGGCTCGCTATGAATTTAGCTATACATTTTGTAACAGGCACTTTTATTTCTATGTGTGCTGTATCTTTTCCAAAAGGCGTAGAAAATAGCGAAATAACGCCTGATAAAACTATTATACAACTAGCTGTGTCAGTCATTAAATGTACCCAACATTAATGCAAAAGAAAAATAAGACATTTTCTTGAAGCAGTTTTTCTTTTTTTAAACTAGATGAACCAATGATTTTGTATATTTATCTATACATATAATAAAGCTGAAGAGGGACAAAAATCTGTGCATAGCAGATATTAGAACATTAATGGTTTAGGTATACTTTAAATCGATAACAGAATACGTTTCAGCAAATTTTAAATTTTTGTCTGTTTATTTAATCGCGCATCACGCAAAAACAGCTGAACGGATCATCATGATTTTTGGTATGTAGATATGTATAGTATGAGGTCCTAGGTTTTTATCCCGAAATAATGCAAACGAAGCCGTGAACGTCCACTAGTCTGAAATAAATATGATACTAAAAAGTTTATACATATTATAACATTGTATGACTGCAATTAATATCTGTTTATTTTGACACGTGTACAACATCAAGTAATGCTTTGGATAATGTTAAAAATAGTAGTACCATCACGTGTTGGTATTTCGATCTATTTTAGTGTACAATGTCTAGTCGGCTCAAAATAGCCGTGCCTCATGAATATGACAGACAAATGAATGGCATTTGTCGGAAAAATCCTCTGAATGGGAAGGAAGTTCATTAATAGGCTAATTAGGCAAGCACTTTAGAGAATATAGCATAAAACCTAGAACCTAGAGTTGCAATTAGTTTTTTGTCTAGTCAGATATTTGGATAATTCAGTCATGTCCAAAGCACGACACATTTGCAAGTAAGACCTTTGTCGTTTGAAGGCATGTAGGTAAGGTAGGTATGTCATTTTATTATTTGTTATTCCAACGTTTACAAATTCGAAGAAGGACTTATCAGAATTGGCGTCAAAATTCTTAATACGTATTGGAAGAACCGTTTGTGTCAGTGAAATCTTTATTGGTTGAATGAATAGAGAGACATTTTGATTGAATAGACAAAGTACGGGTATGCAAGGCATCCCAAGCGCATTTCCGTGCCAGAAACGTAATGATGCGTGTGCTCTTGCGTCATATTCTAATGCTAAGATTATTTTGATAGCTACTTATCTGCTAAAAATATGATAAAGTTTCCCTTTTTAGAGACGAAGAACTTGAGAAGTTTGGAGGACAAATGACTAAGGGCAGTAATTAACTAATCACGTGACAAACTATCTACTATCTCTCAATGAAAACCGCAACTAAGACCGCTTATGACATATTTCAATACAGAATATAGAACAAAGAGAAAAAACATGGGTAGCGAAAGAGTTAATCTTTCGCTACCCATGTTTTTCGGGGAACTATTTCAGAATAATTCATTTTGAATTACAAATCATGAAACGTATGGAAAATGCACATGTGCGTCATCATATACTTAGATTCCGCAAAAAATACACGGACGCGTCATGGTTATCGAAAGCTTTTGGCATAAGTAGAGGAACTACAACTACGAGGCTAATTTATCCGTACTAATTATGACACAAGCGGGTGCTTATTATGGGGCTAGATGGCACTGTGTGATATTTCCAATAAATATTAAAAAAAAACACTTCTCCATGAGGGAGACCTATTTATTTGTGTTAGTGAGTATTACAGAAAAAAATACCTGCTGATCAAATAATATGAACAGTATCAAACCATAATTATTTTTTATTATTGTAAATAAATAGTCTGATTAAAATTAAAATGAATAGGTATACATAAATATATACAGTAGGTATTAGTAGTGTTACTTATATGATATCAGAATATTATACTTTAAAACTCTGAATAAAATTGACACAAATAGTACCTGCCTGCTATTTCTAAACTGGTTTTATAAATCATGTTGTTGTTTCTTTTTAATGTCCACAATTTTAAGGGTCGGCTACTGAATTACTTGACTTGGCAGAATACTAGTTTTTATACAGAGCCACCACAGTTCCTGTCATCACACCTTCGCTACCGGAAGGTATGACCATATATAAATTTAGCCAAGATATCAGTTATTTTTATGCGCATATTTTAATCATTCAATAACAATAATTTTCGAAAAATAATATACAATAAATATTTAAATTTAGTTTTTCTATTCATTAATTTAAGTAAAGCCATAATATCAACATAAATTCCTTTTAAATGACACGAATGTATCTACATCATTTAATCGGACTCCATTATTTTTCTTTTATTGGGTTAAAACTCGTAGGTAAATAGTCAAATAGATGCAAATATTTGAATGAGAGAATTGAGCAATTACTGGCGCTAATAAAAAGTAAACAATCTGCGACGTAATCATGGTTATGTTTGATGATAATATGTTTCCATGAAGATAACACAGAGTCAGAGTCACTCGCGTGTGTTATTTCGGATCTACATTATTCATCTGATTTATTCTCTCGATGGCATCAGTATAGTTTATCAGGATCACGAATCCCGTTTGATCCCGTTTGTAATGCGCAACCGCATCGATTGATGTAATGCGCGCGGGAGCGACGCGGGCGCACGGCCGCGGCGGCAATACGGCCGGCGCGCGCGCACTGAGCACACCTCTCCGACGTACTTTACCGGCTCCCGGCGAACCCGCGCTATCCACGTGCAACCGTCGCGTCTATCTCCTCGACCCGCCTTCCTGGAACACGATAATGGACAGATAAACTAATTGATCCCAATTTGTCCCCGCGAGTGCAGTGAATAGATGGCCGAGAAACACGCGCTGATACCCGATCCCCTAGCCATGTACCCGCCGGCTGACGCCAAGGACATGTCCAAGAATCTGATGAGTGGAGACTTCGAGAGACAATATAGTGGTGGGAAAGTGGAAAAATGTAGCAGGTGGCGGCAGACGAGCGCTGCCGTGCTGGGAGTGACGGTGTCTGCGCTCGTAGTGTGGCTGCTGGTGCTCACGGTGCTGAGAGAGGCGCAGATCTCCAAGCTCCGGCACGAGGTGGACGAGCTCACGGAGTCCCTCGTCGCCATGTCCGTCAACGTGAAGGCCATCAACCAGATGATCAAAGACAACAAACTGCACACCGTCAACGTGATACAACCACAACATATGTCTCCGGACTACAGGCCCACGGACGACACGGTGAGTGTAGCTGAACTCGATAATCAATCCGGCTGTTGACATCTAAAAGTGTAATAAGAACAGTTATTTTGTTTGCATTAGTCATAATAACGACCTGATGAAGTAGTGTTTGGGTTGGTAACTTGAGATATCTAGATTATTTATCAAACATTGACGTCGAGTTTAGCTTCTACCGTGGGAGCATAGTTAACCTTTATTTGTTTGCTAACTTATCTAATGAGCATAATTATCTAATGAAGAAGGGTTATTATGTATTCCGTGCAGCCGCCGTCTCCTGGTACGTAGGTATTCTGCCAAGTTTGATAACATCGCAGGGCTTCGACGTGTCGCGAATGTCTTATGTAATTAATGTTATGATCCCGCAGATAAGGTTATTCCGCCTTATCTGCATAATAAGTTATGTTTATAGATGTTAAACGCCTCATTCTAACTAGTTGTGATTGTCTGGGCAAGGTTTGAGGCCGTCATAATTGCCAATTGAAAACACAATTCAGATATCATTTGGCTTGGAATTTGTGCCATTACAAATACAAGATATTAAAGTACTTACAAACTTTAGGCGCAACAAACATCTAAGAGTTTCTGTTATTCGTCAGAAAATATCTCGTATTATGTGTCAATAAGAATGGATAAGTATTTACACGGTAATCGAGAAATGGCCTCAAAATATGAACTGGCATGGCATTGGGTTTTACCCAGTCGTTCATGTTTTGTTGCTCTCTAATTATTGAATGCTGGTATTTTAGGAAAATTATCATTATTATGTTGCAAATGGCCAAGACTGAGGTATAATTATTACCCACAAGTATTTTGCAACCTTGGAATGAACTTAGTTTTCTAAATACTTAATCATGGGTATAGGTTATATACCTATATACCTACATACATACTTTTTTGTGTACAAAATCACAATCTATTCTTACCATTCCGATATTCAAACTCTTGATCTTTCTTTCCGTCTTCGTTAGCGAAGCTAATTGCTAATTGAAACATAACTTCTAAGTGCGATTCCTAAATTTCGTCAAGTTTTCGTCAAACATGGTGTCGGTCAAACCGCCTACCTCCTAGCCACTAACCATCTCGGGCAGGTATCCGTGTTCCAAACCGGTTGTTATTGTAAACAAAAAGCCGCCACAGCCGGCGCCTGCGCCTCTGCCTGAGGTTACGTAACCTTCTGAACTAAATTTAGCGACAGGTAACACTTTTTATATCATTTTTATGCACCCATACCGTACAATTTTTCTTTTTTAACTAATATCATGCTGCTACTCGTACTTATTGAATCAGCAATTCTTAATAAAAACGTTCTTCTTTATCCAAATCATGTCTTTTAACATAACATACTAATAGTATAGTCTGGTCGTTTCTAAGTATATTAAGTATGTATTTACAAAAGAACAATTATATATGTATTATATCCGTTATCTAGTACCCATGATACAAGCGTAAGCTTAGTATGGGGCTAGATGGCGCTGTGTGATATGTCCTGAAATATTTATTTATTTCCCTACCTGACCCATGGCAAAGAAATTCAAAAATAATTTCATAATATCGATTCAAGAGTCACATATAGAGCAAGCATATCATCGGAGACATTATGAGCGGACGAATTTAAATCTAATAAAAATGATGAAACATATAACGTTGTGATGTGACTGCTAAACCAGGCATGGCCGACTTGAATCTACATCAATAACACGTTTTATTTCTCTGACCTATTTCATCGAATAAAGGTCAATCAGAATAACTTTAATAAACACGCGTTAAAACTTCAAAGCGTTCCAAAATATTTACAACATTGGCACAAAATTCTCGAATGAATGAATTAAACTAGCAATAAAATGGTAATGAGTGAATGAATCACGTAATGATGGGTATTGATTGAGCGTGAGAAAGTGTTCGTCAATAAACAGAAGCAATGGTCGTTTATTAGTTTACGATGATAAGGGCGGTCGGATTGTTGTGTTTACAATTTCTGGATGTATGATAGAGTATTGTTAAGTGGTATATGGCATCAATATGTTGTGGATTTTTCTAGTATTAAGGATAAATAATTCTATGTTTTGTTTATTATTCATATGTACGGATATAAAACTTATTCACCCAATTTTATCCAGTTGGCATTCCTAGTTACATATAAGTAGTGAATTAGTTGAATCGCTGTCTTTAGTCAATTCTCCAGTGATATAGATAGAGATAGACAGAGATACTTATCGCAATTTACGTCCCAACTGGTGAAATGATTTATGTCTGAAATAGTTCTATGACTTATTTACCTTTGGTTCTTAAAAGTAGCTTAGTTTCTGGAACTATTGAACTTTCTTAAATAACTATGTGTATATTTATTGGAAAGCACCATATAAACATCAAAACAAGGTGGATAAGCCACGCTTCATTGCGAAAACTGGCGCAAATCCAACGAGTGTTTGTAAACTTTTCTCTATTCCTATATTTAACTAAGAAAACGTATTGATACCTACGCGCATTTCGCAAATATTGTACAGATTACATTATTCACGAAAACTGCTTTTGGAACCATTCCGATAAGCTGAAAATCTGGGATTATGAGCGTGTATATTTATTTTCTTGGAGTTTTGTGATACTTTAATTTACACGAATTTGTGGAGAAACTTCTTGCTACTTTTCAAATTGATAAATAATAAAGTATTTCTCATTTATTCATAACTAGTGGACGCCCGCGGCTTCGCTCGAATTATGTTGAGGTAAAAAGTAGCCTATGACAGTTGTAAGACCTCATACTACCTACATTTAAAAATCATGATGATCCGTTCAGCCGTTTTGGCATTATGAGCGTTTAAATAAACAGACAAAAATTCTAAAAGCTGATACGTGTTCTGATGGTAAAGTAGACCCTCTTCAGCTTTGTTATATGTATAGATAGATATATAGTAAGTTTGAAGATATTTAATTTTAAGATATATATCTTTCATGAAAACATCGGGTCTATACTTTCAAAGAAGGTTAGATCTCTTTGATTTCCTAAGAGAAACTGATTTCGATCTGCTCCACTAAAAGCCAAATGGTTGCCAGCCACGTTACTATCTCTGCGGATTCATCTGTGGAACTTTCATAAAAAATCTTTCTCGGATAAAATTTATCAAAGAAACATTTGCTTTGAAAACTCTAGATTCAACGTCTTTTCGTAATACTTGCAGTAAAAGAGTTTAAAAACCCTTGAACACTTGATTAATAGGATAGTTTTTTTATACTTAGCGCCTTATAATTAAACCATGCGGTACCTATTGAAATAGATGTTTGTAGAATTTAATAAGATTATTATAAAATGGCTGGCGTCTTACTTGGATAGTTTATTGGCTAACAAGAACCTTTTGAATGGCGAAGATTACATTGCCAGACTTATCTGAATCACCTTACTAAGCTCCAAGGAGGTGGGATGCACCTAAATGGTACCTAAACCAATTAAACAGGACAATGACCTGGGGAGTACTAAAACATAAAGCTTGAACCATCATTGCTTTGATATTATTGCCGTTGACCGAGTTAAGTAATAAAAAAAATAGAATATCATCCTACAGGTTATTGGAGAATTATTATTAGTTACGATAAGAACGAAAGTCGGAAATCAAGTTGATAAGCTTTGTCTAAGTTTAGTGCTTAGTCTTTGATAATACTCATTACAGTGATTACTGAATACAAATAACTTTAAACAACAGTGATTACTGAATTCATATCAGTCTAATGAAATTTAGACTTACAATTTATACAAGTTCATAAGAACAATACCAAAGTAATATTGCTTAATATTAAAGTTTCTTGGCTTGTGCTACCCACACAGACGGCGGACAACTCCTACGCAGGTTGCGTGTCACAGCGGGTGTTAAAAAGGGCTTACATAAAGCTCGAGATAACATCGTATTTGTGATGTTGAGCCGAATAAGCTTTGTAAGCACTGCTTCGTAGTTACGCTTTACTGAGTAAGCTTTTTCGAAATGGTTTTTGTTTTATCTCTGTTGCTTTAACTGCGGTGAAATTACTAAGCGTTAACGATTGACATCTACGAGTATAAGTACATATATCTCACAATGATAAGCACGGTGTGTGAGTTTGGAAAGCAACTGATATAGGCAAGTGATCTTATATCAGACGAACAAGTTTTGTTGTTCAAAATTCTAAAACTACAGCGAGGAACTTAAATGATTACAAATAAACTTTTCTTATTTTATAACTTTTGTTGTCTATAAATTTACTCTAACGAAACCATCCTCTATAGTTTTATAAATACGAAAACAGGAGCTTCTATCACTTTGGAAGGCCATTTCATGAATTATATACCTTCGACTACAACTACATGACAATGTTTCTTATGCGGGCATCGTGGCTCTGTCAGACAAACTATATCTGCTAGTCAAAAGCCTAAGCTAACAGATTCAAAAAATGTAATAATATTTTTCTAAAGGACATTTGTTAGACCACTCATAATGCTAATGAGTACTGTAATTGTAATGTAGATATGGCCCAGTGTTGTTCCACTTGACGCATGTTTTGCTGAGAGCCGACCTACTTACAGATATTTATAGTAGGACCACCATGGTCTGTCAGAACGCGGCAGAGCACTGTAGGAAATTTACTAGAATAAGCACTTGTTTGTGATATGTTAATAAATATTTACTTTCTTAATCAATCAAAAAGGTCATGTTCTTATGGCTAAACTCGACAAAGTTATAGATACACTAGCACTATTAACGTAATTTAAAAGAGTTAACCTCTCGTATCCCGATGAGGAAAAATATGTTATAACTAAATTAATCGTAACGATCATGTGCCTACTTGTAGCAAAACTTGATAAAGTATTAGGTACACTAGCGCCTTTAACGTAGGTAGGTACTTTAAAATATGTTTATCTTGCGTTACTCGATAAGGAAATTTGGTGAAAAACAACTAATTTTGTACAGGAAGAAAAATTCGGCAAAGTAGGTACCTATACTCCCAACATACGATACGTACGTACAAAATACACTTAGCTTTAAAATAATTAGTTCACCTAGCATTCTCGATAACTACTACTCAGAAGTTTCATTTTAAAATAACAACGAACGAACGATTTTGCAGAACATACTTTGGATATTCCCATTTAATAATGAGCTAATTTAAGAACCTAATTATTAGTTGATATAGGTATCCCCGCATAATATTAAGTGCAGTATACATATTATATAATGTATCATTTCTTATACATTTATTATTCAGTATATTATGTAGGTACAAAGAGGATACAGGATATATAACATGCTGGTGTCCCCTTCACCTGTCGGGATAAACGGTTCAATTAATTCGAAGCGGGATGTACAACGCTTTCAATTAATTCAATCAACTGCACTTATTCAATTAAGTATTATTGTGATGACTTAACGAAGGCGATAAGGAAAAGAATACTTGCCGCAGTTATTAAGATGAAAATGTCTTTCTACATTTGAGAACAATAAGATTAAAAGGTCTGTTTGCGAAAAGATTAACAAAATGGTTTGCGTTGTATGTGATTTGATCCTTCTTACTTTGATAATTTATACTAATATTATAAAGCTGAAGAGTTTGTTTGTTTGTTTGAACGCGCTAATCTCAGGAACTACTGATGCGAATTGAAAAATTATTTTGTGTTGAATAGATCATTTATCGAGGAAGGATTTAGGCTATATAACATCACGCTGCAACTAATAGGAGCGAAAAAACAATGGAAAATGTGGAAAAAACGGGGAAAATTATTCATTTTTGAAAGCTTCCGTTGCGTGCGCTGCGAAAACGGATCAAGTCGTGGGTAATAATTATTATAATTTATAAAGCTGAAGAGGTTGTTTGCAAAAATAAATATGAAGCCCAAAGTAACTATTCCACGCGGACGAAGTCGCGAGCACAGCAAGTAACTTATAAACAAACAAAGACTGGTTTTTTTGCCTCAATATCTAAAACACCAAGAAGTACGCTAGTTATTTCTGTGCATTTTCCGCCTGGAGTCAATTGATCTAATTGTTGATTGCATCATGACATCATTGGTAATTAGACACACACATTACTAGCAAGAACAGAACTGTATTGGTCTAATGAAGACTCATCTGGGATGGACACGTTTTCCTGTTTCATGCCTCAGGAATAGGTACTTGTACGTTGATAAGACAATTAAGGAAATCAATTAATTTACTGAGAAAAGTCTCCATGTACATGTATACAGCTATATCTCATCTTTTTTATATAATAAAATATGTTATTCCACACACAAATCCTTATGATACTAACACTAATTAAAGTAATTAATAATGAAATCTACAATAGTTTGCCAAAGTTAAGCATCCTTCGATACGGTCGGGTTTTATAATGACTTGAATTTGAGGAGTTATGAATAAATTATTTTATAATTATGAATACATATCACCATTATGGCTAGTCTTTGTATGTATGACCCAAACATACTTATAGGAAGTGATTCTTCAAAGGTTCTCAAACCTACACCTCACTCACAATTTTAAAAAAAAGCTTCTCCCACTAGAGGAAACGTTACTGTAGAAAAATTATAAACACTAATTTCACACCTTAAAATTCATTGATCTCTAATTAACTGTTCCTCAGATAAGATTAAAATCATGGCATTAACACATTATCCTTTTGTGCCCTGAATAGGTCGACCCTCAGCAGAATCCACCCATGTGTGACATCTATTCTACCAAGCCCACTTTGTTGAGTCTCATTACCTAAGTCAAAGGGTTTTGAAGCTGTGTTAGGTCGTATCTATTAACCTTTGTCCTGTCTCTGCTGTCTATTGAGACAAAGCTTCAATGGTTATTTGTCTATTCTGGTGTAGTGTCAGATTACAATGAATGGGGTTACAAAGAGAATGGGGACAAAAGTATCATAGTTTGATACAGTTTTATACGGCTGCCATTGGGCCAAGATTTCTTTCATAGGTATTAGCGAAATAAGGTATTGAGATTATATGTATGTATATTCTGACATGATGTACATGTAACATCACTGCTTTTTGTTGTATTTCCTATGACTTCTCATGGGGAGCATGAGATTAAGAGTTTAACACTATATTCGAATAGTAAAATGTTTTGATTACCGGTCCACAGATTGATGATAGGATAAACGATTAATATGTTACAGTCGTAACCCCCGAGCATTGTGTAGATGTCAGTAAAAATAATAATTAGGTGCTTGCGTCAAATAAGTATCATGTAACGTCTAGCCTACTTGATATGATGTTTCATACCACATTACCATACCTACTAACTTCACGAGAACTAATGTCTTGATAGACGAACAGTAGCGATGTGATAATTGTTAATATTAATTATTATGAGAGCCGCCGCTTTTAAAAAGATTCAATCACAATTTACACACTTATGTACATAAGCAAATTTAGTGGAATTAAGAGTGACGAGTGGTGTTGACAGTTAACGCTTGTTGTACTTTTACAAACAACAGAGTTCTACTATTTACTGTCCTAACTCTTTCCATGGATAGGTCGCACCGTTGCATTTATAATCGCGTACTAACATTTCGTTCTTCAAATGTGTATGGAATCTATGATCACCTTCAAAGCTGCAGCAAACGATCATAAAGTGACGCAGTGTAGTGTTTAGAGAGATCTAGTGGGAGTGTTTGTGTTCGAGCAGGTATCCTGTTTGGTTATTTCGGGCCAGGACTGAATGTGGGTTAATGCAATATCGCGGGTTTATTGCGCACATTGTTCATGCATGTTCCAATGTGCAATAATTTCTGCGCGAAATGATGTAAGACTTATATTGGAATGAAATTTATGTAAGGTCTAGAAATAGAAGATTGAATTTAAAGTAATGGAATTTGTCATGTCTTGAGGTGCCAGCTATGTACTGTAGCTTGTACAGGAATAATAATTTTATTTATATTAATTTAGCAAAATTTTCCACAATTTTAATTATTTACTTTACCTTCTAGTTCAACAATATATAGGTAATCGTAAACTTCATTCTTACTATAAAACTTAACAATAAGAAATCTTTTGCATTTCCTTCCATTGCAATTCATACGAGTAAAGCAACAGGAATAGATATAAATGAAACTCTTAATATGTAGAAGTATTAAAGTGTAGTATTGATTATTCCTGAACGCATTTGTTCCCGCAAACAGGCATATCTGGGTTTCCAGGAATGGCGCCGCCCACGGCCTCGCCGCCCGCCCCAGCATTCCACTTCAACATTCATAATTACTTCCAATGCGTGCTATCAGGAATATCGAAATTCTTAACTAGCACCTGAAAATATGTTGTTCTTTGACATATTTCCTGATTTCTGTACCAATTTAACCTAGTTCAAAAAAATGGAGGAGGTTCTCAATTGTTTTAAATCTTCACGGTATTTGTTGCGCAAATATTGGGAAATTAGATGGATAGGTAGGACAAAGCTTTAATTTTGAAGGGAAAACACCAAACTTGTTGTGATCTCTCTATTCCTACTTAATGCTCAGTGATTTCAGCGCAGTAGGCACATTTATTATTATGTAGGTGTTACCTAAGGTACTAATTACCTATGTGGTTCACAATTAGGTACTAAAATATAATATGTTGTTTATAGGTTTGTATAAAATAAACCCATTTACGCGTAATTGTGTGTTTTCTAAGTACTTTGATGAACTTTGTGGTTAATTGAAACGAGTCATATATATTATAGACACATAAATAACTACAATACAAGACAATGGATCGGTCGGGAAGTTTCTCTTTAATGAATTAGGTAAGTACATTATTAATTATCCATTTAATTTTATTATAACTTACTTTGGATGTTTTTCATTGATGAGTTGTACATCATTACTCAGTTTATGTAGGCTATATTATTAGGTATTTCTCGTGAATGAATGAATGTGTTTACTTAAAACCGTTTAGGTATGATATCGCCATGAGTAATATCCGGTTACTCAACTTAGGTCATAGGTCTAAATATTAATCTGACTCGGGAATATTGGTACGTTTGTACCAACATATGTCGGTTAAAATAGTGCCAGCGTATTGTTTTTAGCAAATTATAATATTATTAATAGCGTTATAAAGTTCTTCATTTTATCAAGATTAATATACTCCTGTTTTGAGTACTTTAATATTATTTTTTTTACTTTGTGACATATTATAGGTACATTAAGTCACTGTGCTCGTAAGATTAAGATATAGATAGTTTTGATAATATTTGAAGATTTTTTTTCAATCAATTTCACAAAACAGCATCTCTTTAACAACAATATGATAACAGTTTACAGCTTACGAGCTTTATCTTTCTCAAACAGTAAATTACCTGGCCAACCGTGGTTGTTTAATTGTTATTGTTAGTTCGTTTATAAATACCGCTGTATACGTTTTATTTTGGTATATAAACATGTCGGCGGTGACCCGGGATCGTCGGGCGTTCAGCCAAACTCACCGATTTATGTATATGTACACTTTTCACCGAAGGAAATGGATACTCGCCAAAGAGTATTTTCAATACTTCCTAACGATTTTATTTTGTGAATGGTTAGTATGTAGTGCGTAGATGTAGTGGAAAATAGTTGAGAAGGGTGTTCACGATTTTAAAAACAAAACGAAGGAAAGTGATGTTTAGCTGCACTGTCCGCAATAGGTAGGATTTTTAATGAGCTTTTAAACAGAAAGATACTGAGCTTTAGCTAAGCGGATAACAGTCTTATTTATAAACATATATTAGGAAGTGTTTAGTTGAAAAGTGTTGTGTCTCTCGATTCTAAAACTATAAATGTGAGAGAGACCAAACATTTTTTAACTAAACAGTTGCTTATAAAATGTTTATAAATAACGCTTAAGACCATAACCAAACTATAAGATATTGAAATTATGTTCAGTAAGTAGACCAAATGATATTATATCCTGTTTATACAGTAAGGCAAGGCAGACTATGAAAACAATTTCAAACCACAACACCGAATTTAGTAGCAAAATGAAACAATAATATGAGAAAATAGCTTAAGTCAATTAGTGTTTCTAGATAATATTTCAGGAATTAGTGGGTGTTTAATTTGTTATCTTTATTACTGAAATGGCGTGAAAAAAGTAAAAGTTACAATTAATGCCTTTAAGAGTTATTTTCAGAATATTAGAGAACACAGAACATATAATTTAGGCAAAATGAAAAGAGAAACGGATTCGAGAATATAACATTATTGTGTAACCTTGAGTTAGGTTCTATTTTCCCAGTTTCAGTGAACGACGCGCGCGACGGGTACTTTCACGCTACTCCAGCTGGCTAACCAGGCTTGAAATTAAATAAGCCACAGTATGTATATATGTACCTATGTACGTAGACGTACAAACAAAAGGTCACGAGAAATAGCAAATGAACAAGTTATTTATCAGTAGGTACGTAGTAATGCTTTAATCAAACTATGTTGTCATTTGGTAACTGCGTCCTTTATTATCAAGACTGTTGCTTTTTTGCTTGTTCTTGCCAAAAATAAATGCAACTGATAACTGCCGAAACTTTGAAGGGTAGCCTTAGTACACCAATACCAATATTTCATACTTTTTCTTTAGAAGAGTTTTCATTTATAAAGCTTCAAAGGCTCCCTGCGGTGAATAAAAACCTATGTGTTAATCTAGGATCTAATTTATCTTCATAAAAAAACATCACATAACTGATTTGCAGTTCAACGAGAAGAAAGAAAATTACAGGCACACTCACACTCATAAATTTACGCTTTTATAATACCTACTAGTGGACGCCCGCGGCTCGCATTATTTCAGGATAAAAAGATGATACCATGATACTCCTAAGACCTTATACTACCTACATACTAAAAATTATGTTTTTGCGTGATGGACGTTTATATAAACAGAGTCACAGAGAAACAGATAAACAGACAACATTTCTAGAATTGGTTGGAATGTGTTCTGCTAGCAATTGAAAGTTTCACAAAACATTTTTTTGAAATATCTTTATTGGTCAGACTTTTGACCTTTCCTTACCCCACAACCTACTCATCTTCCTCCAATATCCTGGAAGTAGGGATGAAAGCGGCTCCTCAATCCGGTGCCACAATAGACCCTCGAGCTAGCCTCTTGTAAATACTGACACGTTCTCCGCATAATTGTTAAATGGGACGGAATGCCCGCCAGCTGCTCCGGGCACAACTAGATGATATGGAAGTGGACAGGCCATGCTTTGCATTACAATAAAATAATGTTGACATTTAATAATACGCTTAACTAATTATATATATGTATAAATATATATATATTTTAACACGAAATAGGCTTACGTTTGACTATGGCCTGCCTGATATTAAGCACCACTATAGTGTATATGTAGCACGCTTGCCTAGAAGAAATATATTTCATAATATCATGTTGCGACATAATAATAATTATTACTTTTATATTTTGTTTTTCCAATGTTTGTTATTAATGACCTGTAACAAATGTGTCATCTATAAAGAATTGTATCTAATAAAAAAAGTACTACATTGCACAGTCTTTGTTTGAACTGCTTATATTGATCGAAAATAATTAGGATAGGTAAGTTAAATAATTATAAAGATACATACCATCAAATAAAATTACACAGACAACGTGTTTACTACCTAGCGTTTGCTTAGTGTGGGACTAGATGGCGATGTGAGCAAAATCCTGGAATATTTACTATTATTTTTTAATTAAAGTAGCATAGTTAGGCTAATCGGTTTTCATTTTTCAGTCAAAACGTTAAACCTCACCTGGTTTTTATCAATTTGCAATTAATTATAACTTTTGCATCCGGATTTGGCGAATAATATTGAGAAAAAAAACGTTTGCTATTAGAACTTGGCCAATGTGCGCGTAGAAAATAAACGTAGGCCAATCCATTACTATAAAATGTCGATATCCGGGCGTACCATCCGCTCTACCCGAGCTGGTTTAATAAAATTCGTGACCTATATGTACTACCAAACAAGAATATTTTGTCAACTGATTTCATACTTGGAACTATGGTTTCCACTGCCAAAATAAGCCTGTCGCATATTAACTATTGGTTGGCTATGACAGGTCTTTTTCATAACTGACTGTTCTAGATTTTGTTGAAATAAATAGGTCGATTTTATTGAGGTCCCCTTTATTTATTTTATTTCTTGTGTCAGCTCGGCTACCGCTGCTGAATAGTGTATGCTGGGAGTATTGTTTTGTTATTTCTATTTGCACAAACATTCAATGTGATGCTGGTTTAAATTTTATTCAGTATTTTCACTAAATACTGAAAAAGATACTATGTATAAAACAGTTTTATTTTGAAAAGGATAATGGTCGTGAAAAAATGCGAGCCAAATTAACTTCCATTAATGAACTATAAAGAATACACATATTACAGTCATGAATGCGTTAATTTTGTTCTAATTCTCTTAGTAATTTCTTTCAGCCCGTGCACCAAGCACTCGTGTAACTTGTCTATTTACGAAACTGTTTGAAACGGCTACAAAGAGATTGGTTTCCGTCCCTGGGGAGGTATTAAATTGCAATCAATCCGAGACCGAGCCGGACCTAGGGACCGCTTGCAGGAAATGTTGTAGGTATTCTATCTTATCTAGGGATAGTTTTCTGGTAATATCTCATGGCAATAATGGTAAATAGAACAATTTTTTTTAGTAAGTACAAATTCACAGACTTTAGGAAATTTACAAAAAAATTGTTCCTAACATAAAAAATGTTGACGTAACGCTTGAAATGCAAAATAAAAACTAAGTTATAGAGACCAAACATACACCATTTCGTAACTCAAGAAATAGTAACTTAAAAAATGATCAAAGTGATTGCTATTGCGTTTACTGTCAGAACATTTTATGTTTATTATTTAACAGAATTTTGAATACTTTAGACCGTCATCAGGTTTTTCAGTTTATAGTTCACCTGGGATGAACGCACTCAGCCTAGCAAATAGCAATCCAATCAAGGTTTTCGTTTAGGTGACACGATAAAATACGAGATTGCTTTGGCTAAAGTTAAATTAGATCCCTAAAACTTTCTAACACTTTACTTAACCCGCAAGCCCTAAAATCTTACGCAAAAACTTTAGGCCGATAAAATAAAATTGTAAATAATGTTTAATTTGTTTTTAGTATACATGTATCATTTTCACAAATCCATACTGAATTCCATTCGAAGAGTCGCTCAGTCTTTTATTTCTAAAAAGGTGACCTAAAATTAAAAGGAACTTTAACACGCCTCTATATGTCAAAACATAGGTTCTTCAGTTTTCCTGTTTTGAAGAGGTCAATGTCCTGAAACCCAGTTTCATGAAAAGCTTTGGATAAACATGCACATAATGATGTGTTGATGCGATGCCAGAGCGAACCAATATTTTACGTAAACATTCGCCGATTTTTGTATAAAACTCCTTTCAACAGCTTTCTGAACTGAGCTGAACAATGTTGTTAAGACTTTTTTGACACGTGATTAGTTAATTAATCGCATCCTGGATTCTTTTAGGCGCCAATCATATACAGGGTTAGTGATAACTGATGCTAAATATTGTAAAACAACATTGTTAGTTGTTGAAGATGTACGAACATATGAAAAGTTTTCCCTTAAGTTTCCACTAACCTATTATATTCATATTTATCTGAATAAATGTCTTTATTTTGAGACGTTTATAATATATTGGAATATTTTTTCATAATATCTTTTAGTTTACTTTGTGCGCGCTTTCCTTGAACATAGAAAGAGCTCCTGTATTATATTAGAAAACCTTGGGTTGTTAATATCGGGAAACAATCAATCTGATCTAAACACTATAAAGTCTTTAGTGTACATATTTACTCGTTCTCTTCTACATGTTAGCAGAGTCTACAAAATAACGCGCTCTTTAGGTTTTTATGTTCCAATAAATCGATCTTCACTGCAGTAAAATAATCTTTATTTTGTGACTTAACAATTAACAGAAAAATAAATCAATTTGAGCAATAACCGAAACGAATTAGCATCAACAGGCAGGAGCACCAATTTAGAATGAGAATTGATTGCTCACATAAATTCAAAACTCTTTTTAATCTCTTTTCCGTTGCGACTTGTTACAAAAATAAATCTGTAATTGCGACGCGCATGTTTCGTTTGTTATGTAAGTTTATTGTGGTAGGTATTTATCTGACAACAAGCTTGTGGAAGAAGTCGCCCTTATTGCTCAAGTTATAGGTATCTTTTATTTTCAGGATTTTGTTTACGCCGTAACTATAGTTTATATAGATGAGAACCTTACTTTGTGGTCACTTGTAGATTGAGGGAATAAGAGTTTCATACACACTATGTGTAAACTTTGGGTTACAAGTCGAACTATTCCTAGGTTTACCTAGGTATCTTCGGTAAACGTGTTACACCCTAGGCTGCAGCAATGCTTAACATCAGGCAGGCTGTAGTCAAACGGAAACCAATACCACGTAAAAAAAAAACTTTCTACCACTGGGGCATAATCTGTGTAGCAAAATAACTTATCGTAAATAGCCCCGTGGCGCTTGTTTATGGCATTTTAGTGGAGTTCTCTTGTAGGTAATGTGCTGTAATGATAGACTATGTACTAAATGGGCTGAAATGGTTCTTCAGGCTGTGGCATTTCGCCCACTTACATAATAAAATTTTATCATCGCTTCACAGTGTTTTTAGGTTGATTTTCAACCTAGATCATTTCAGTTTATCTCTCTCATGTCTGTTTTTCCCACTGTTAGATACATTTTTAATACAAATTACATATTTATTACGAGTGGATGACTTATTGATTTAAGAGTTTTTATAAGAAAATAACAGAGGCAGATTTATAGAATTATTTTATTTTCGTATTTGTAAATGATTATTTAAAAAATGTTTTTATTTACACATCTCACATCACATTATAACTATTACCATAGACAAATTAAACTTGAGTTTAATTTGTCTATGCTATTACAGTAATTAAAACTCTTCCTAAAAGCTAGCAATTACGTAATATCCTACAACAGCCACACATACGAGTTTAATTTAAAAACGAACCGAACATAAAAGGGTTCTAAACAAAATAATAAAACCTCAGTGGTTATTATTTTGCTTGGCAGAGATTCTAAAAGGAATCCATTAAAGTTAAAATGGAAGCTTTTAGGGTACAAAGCCTTTCCACTTCCACTGAAATGGCTTTGAAATATTTATCCCAGATTTCAGCGACGCTTTTTTAATATCTACCATTGTTTTACGTCACCTTCCGTGCTCTGATAATAACTGACATTTAGGGAAATATCACCAAATTCTTCGAACATCTACAAAAAGAATGTCCAAACAAGAATTCTGAGTATTTATTAATGATATTAAGACAATTTTAGCTACATTTTTCTTCTATCTGAGATCGTGTCTCCTATGTTTTTACATAGGTATCCTCAAAGTATTTTCATAAGATTTTGGTTCAATGCAAAGCAGAAATAATAAGACTGGCAATATTATATATTAATATCAGCTTGTGAGTATATAGTCGGCAATATAAATATATATTAGTATTAATATTTGTAATATAAGAGAATTTTTTCTTCTTCTTATCGAATGAGAGTGGCCAACTCTGGTGTCGAGAGTTTATCAAGGCCCTAGGGGCCTCTGACATGGCTTAACGACTACTGTACTCTAGTACAGTAGGCGTTAAGTCCGGGTGTTTGTCTACAAACACCCGGAACCTACAATTTAACGTGTCATCCGACCCACGGAAGCGCCCAAATTGAAATCTCACTGTTTGTTCACCCATTTAAGGACTTGGTAATCGCATGCGATTGCCTCCGCCAGCTGAGCTACGGGATATAACCTATACATTTTCAGGTTTTGCTGTGACATTAGTGACATTTATTAAACTTTAGGTCAAGGCTCTGTCTGATTTTATTTATTCGTTCATGCATTTATTAATAACCGTCTACGATATCCTCATTCAAAACAGTTTTTATTTCTTAATGCATTTCATTAGTGGTTGATTCTACCTAATCTCCGCCTAATGTTAGGAGTAATGTATTCTCGATTGATATTATTACATTATTTATTTAAATACATTTGTAAATTGTATTGTTTGGCTAATATGTATGCAATTCAAATACTTGAATGCTACATAACACTTACCTATTTAAAAATTTAATTTGAAATAGTAAAGTAATGTACTAAGTAATGAATGTCGTTGGTTTCGCTCACTTTGTATGTGGATGTAGACATAGAGCTAGGATTACATAATCTTAGCTCGATATACTCGTATGTATAGGTATAGTATACGAATCCATTACTTTTATTAAAAGCTGTCACTTTCAAGACTTCATACTTACTACCACCGCATTAAAAATCATAACAACTCATCGCGTTCCGTTTTGGCAAGAAAGAAGAACAAAAAATAACATCAGAACAACTAACACTTTCATAGTTGTATGATTTATTAATAAACTATCCATAAACTTAATATAAACATACTTACATTAAATATAAACTAGTTTCTCCAAATTATTAAAATATTTTTGGTTTCGAAATAGCTTGTAAGCCGCAAATCGCCGTCACAAAGGTCCCTTTCAACTTACAAAGCTTTGAAGCTTCTACCCCTATTCTAGGAAACTGTCAAAACGAATAGTTCAATCAAATGGATTCAACATTTGGGCGGAGGAGCAAAACATGAAGCAAATACATATACATATAATCAGAGATGTAAAGTATCTTAGATAAAAGTATCTGAAATACAGATACAAGATACTAAATACGTATTTGAAATACTTTTTATTATTTTATCTTGTATCTTATATCTAGATACATTTTCCTGGTATCTTAGTATCTTGAAGATACTTTTTTCCCCAAGATACTTTTGCTATACTTAATAAAATTCATTTTTTCTTTCCGAACGCAACTACAAACCATTAACCAAACGTCGTCTAAACATTTTGTCAATATTGCCGAAAACCAAATGACAGATGGCAACACTATCTTTCTCAAAATGTCCCCGCCTTAGGTGGAAATACGCACACGATAGGAAAAAGTTTCCAAAATGTCCGCCCACTTTGTAAACAATCAGACTAAGAGTAGGTATCTTCATAGAAAACTACTATTTAAAGCTATGTTTTACAGTTAACGATTTATAATTCGCACATCATTCTCATCATCAAATTTCTGAAATGAAACTCTCGCAAATGCTAAAATAATGAGATATACTCACATTAAGATTTAATGATGATTGTAAATTGCGGTTGTGATGTTTTTCACTACTCTGATTACTTTTCTACATGATATTTTGATAACAATAACACATCACATAATTACACACTGACAAAACAAACACATTATAATCACTCACAATATGTCCAGACTTTCAAATCATAAACATTTTCACACTTGAAATGCAATATTTACATTAAAAAACAAAAGAATGCCGCAATCAAAACAAATCAGTTGACTTTGATATTTTTTTACATACTTTTTTTTAAATTTTTTCTTTCCAACTTACGCAAAAAAATATTGAATCAAACATTCCTTCATGTGCTTGATGGAATAAATAAATACCTACGTCAGTGAAATGCCGTCAGCATTTTGGGGACCTTTCCTTCTACTACAGGCATTTTAGATTAAGTATTTTTGTTTTAGAAGTAGTTTAAGTTTTTAATCTATTGTTAGTATTTTGTTTTTAAAATTAGTTTTTAACAAAATGTAAGTTTTTTGAATAAAACAATACGTCAGTCACGAGTTTGAAGAAAAAGGAACGTTTTAAAATGAAATGACGGCGAATCAGAATTCAGAGCAGTACGCATGCGCATTGCGCACACTCGTAACACGTGCGTGTGCGGACAGTGTGACCATTTGTGCCAGAATTCTGCCATTTTGACCGACGAATTGGAAAATGGGCAGAATTTGGTTGAATCGAGATGTATCATCATGCAATTAAAAATTATAGGGAAAAAACTACTTTTATCACACTACTAACATTATATTGTACTCTGTGTTATTACACGCTACTTGGTTAGAAGTGATTTCATCGTACTGGCAACTCATCTTTGGCAGCCAGTTTTGAGGTCAAATGTCGGGGATTCCCCGGATGTATGTATTCAAAATGGATATTTCCCCAATTATCAGTTAGCTTACGTATGTTTTACTAATATGGACCTTATAATACCATAAAGTATAATTTGATTATTTTAAAAAATATTTATGACTTTTGTTACTGTTGATCTGTTGATACTTAACTGCTGTTGTGATTTTTGATTTTTGACTTCAGCGACCGGTGCCATTTTATTAGCGTGATACTCCTGTGTGCACTTGACATTTGAGAGAATATAATAATTATCAAGAACATTATATAATATATTTATATCCTTTGTGAGATTCGGAATCGCCACCATGGAAACGGTCTTATTTTATTTTGCTAAGTTGCATTATTACATGTTTGTCAGAAATGTGTGTGTAACTTGCGAACAGAGCCGAACGAAATGTTAGGTTAGAATAACAACAAATTATTAATTTTACCAAATTAATAATTTGTTACACACAAACCCAGAGACACACACACACACAGAGTATTTATATATATACACGAATTTTACTAAATTTGTGTATTGAGTATTTATATATATACACGAATTTTACTAAATATAAAATCACAGATTTATGTGTGAGTAAGTTCATTAATATATACGCTAAGAACTCACGGAGCGGTTTTTTCCCGCGCCCGCCGCCGCGGTGGCGGGCCCGCAGCCTTTGTAGAATACCAATACAGATATGTATGTAAAAAACTCAAGTACATTTCACATTGTATTTTTTTAATATATATATATAAAAATGTATAAAAATATTAAATTTTTAACATTTTCGAAGATTTGTAAAACCTTCCTACATTATTCTTTGAATAAATAAACTTGACAATTAAAATAAATGTTGTTTTCCTACAAAAGTATTTTATCTTTAAAAAGTATTTGAAAGATAGGTATTTTGTATCTTGTATTTCAGATACCTTTTTAGAAAAGTATTTGTATTTGGATCTGAAATACTTTTTTTTTAAGTATCTTGCATCTTGTATTTCAAATACTTTGTATAGGGTATCTTATACATCTCTGAACATATACATATAATATACCTACTGCAGAGAAAGTGATTCAAAAAGTACGGATTTGCAAAATGTACGATGAATTTTCAGCTAAATCTTTTTTTTCTGCGGATGAACTATGACTACATTTTTGAATTGAAACCTCGAAAGGTTTTGAGGATTTCATTTGAGTACATATCTTGTTATGAGAGTGGTGAAATTTGGCGTTGAGAGTTTACAAAACGCTCTAAGGGCTTAAAAAGTTTAGTGACTATTATATTATGCTGAACACAATAATAATAAACAATTATATTTAATGAGTTATTTATTATCTCATGGGAACACTCAGATATGCCAGAAATTATTTGACAAAACACGACTTGCATCGATTAAGACCTTATTTTATTGATAGACTAATTTTTTTTTAATTTTCTTCTTCTACTCTTCTTGTCGAATGAGAGTGGCCAACTCTGATTTTTTTTCTATAATCTTTAATAGATTGATTCTTAGCTTCTTGAACGTGAAGTTTTCATAAAAATATAAATCGACAAATTGGACTTGATTTGGTTACGGTGTAGCTACAGAAACACAGTTAAATGTAGCATAGCCAAGAGAGTGTCTTAAGTTACAGAAACTTATTTATTTTCATTCATTACTGTAACCTCATTCTGTTTGTTATCAAGCTTAAATTAACCAACTTGCCAAATTATTTTAGGCTTACTTAATTAGGAAAGCTCTTTGACTAAATTTATCAACTAAAAAAGTAACCCTGAATTAAAAATAATACAAGAACGAAAGAATCAAGAAGAGAAGAAGAAGAAAAAGAATATAATGACAAAATAAATGCCTTGAATTTGAATTTGATAAAGAACAGGGGTGAGACCAGGGTGCTTATCTTCAAGACTGTAGATTAAAAAAGTGACACCTTTATTGCCTCTACATAGTTTTACCTATAAATTGAGCTAACCTTTTAACTCGTGCATAGTTTTATAAGTCCATTCCAGTAGGTACCCGCATCATTCATATAAGATGGATTGCGTTGCGAGCTGTCGTCGAGTTATCAATCATCTGCTTAGTTATTGGATCTCGTCCTGACAAATTGCCGCCTCTTGTACTATTAATATAGCTTTTAGATTAAAATGAACATTTTCATGTTAAACGTCTGTAACACCTGTATGTATAATGAGACATTTAATTTCGCTCACATTATACGTTTATTTACGTTTTTTTACTTACTCATTTTCATAAAAAGCTGTGGGTTGCCATTTTGATATAGCGAATATATTTTGGAAAATGTTTATAGATATATAACATTTTATTTTACACCTGCAAGACAAACCATATCTCAACAGATAATACATTTATTCTTGTGACTAGTCCCACAAATATTAATGTGGTTTTCAAAATAAATAAATAAATAATCCTGCACATTGCACGCAGCGCCATCTAGCCCCACACTAAGCAAACGCTTGTGTCGTAGGTACTACTAGATATTAAATTATACAAATTTGTATGACAATTTGACCTGTAAATTGACATTTACTAATAAATTATTTGTATTTGATAACAGTTATATTATGTATATATTCTAAGTATGTATCTTTCCAGATATACGCTGATGACGACCAAGACATCACGAGTCTGGCCGACGAGAAGAAAGACAAGCACTCTTTCCAGGATAAAGAGTTTGATGTGTCCAAGGAGTTTGAAGGATCCCTGGACAAGCAGTATGACTCTTCGCTGGAGAAGCTCGGAGGACTGACCGTGCTGGAGGATGACAGCATGGATGATGATGAAGATCATATGAACCTGGAACCGGATGAGGAGGAGAGCGGGGACTGGTATCCCGACTATGATAATCGAGCTGAAAAGGTACGTGTTACAATTTATACAGACTAGTTTTTTTTTTACTAAAGGTAGCTGTTTTTGCATGATTTTAACTGTGAAACCTTATCAAAAGAATCTAAAAGACTGCCATTGTAAATTAAACTTTTCGGTTCTCCATTTCGGGCCAAATAAATCTCCTTTATTCTGACAACAATGGGAAACCCAATAAAGAATGTTGCTTTTAAAATTAAATAAAACAGAATAAAATATTATACATACTTACTTCGCTATTCCATAATAGTGAACCTTACGTATACGAAATGAATGAAGAAAAACGTTTCTGCGGCGATATTAAAAAAGCTAATTGTCATTCTCCGTATATTTCCGTCATCAATACGAGAGCAATGAAAAGATTTCAATTCTGTTACCATGTCAGTACAATAACCAATATTTGTATTCATATTGCCCCTGTACCACCTTCGTGGAACTCTGAGATACACGAATAATGAAATTACCTATTCGTGTAGGGCCGATGTCGGGTTTATTTTGTTGGGTATGCCATATATACTATGAAATAGGTACATTTCTTACAAATTAAACTGGGTACCCACATATGTTTATATTATTTGATTATAGAGAGTGGCAATCATTGTACAATATGTGTAAATCTGTCAAAAAAAATGAAATTATTTTTCACACCCAAAATAATTACTTTTCTTTAAATAATATGAAGCTTTTTCATTTTATATAACTTTCCTTTTCCTATGTTATTCAATTTTTAAAAACACGCGTGATCGTTTTCGCTTGTTTTTAAAGATTAAAACAAACACGATACAAAATATAAACATATTTTTCCATTTCTAAGAATACTACGGCGATCTATCATTTAATCCAATAAATACTGGAATACGCGTATGCTGGTAAATAATAAAATAACAACGAGATGTTTTTATAGATGTTTACCTGTATAAAGTACCTATCTTAGAATATTAAAGCTTGTAAACACGTTTAAGCTCATTGCTTTCAGTCGCAATTTATTGTGAAAATCGATACATTAAATCAGACTCGAGCTTTTGGGAGCTTTTAATCTTTTTCACGGCTGGGAATAGACTCGATTTGAATATCTTGTGTAAATTTGAATTTAGATAGTAAAATTGTAATTTTATGAATTTCATCATGTAACATAAACTAATTTTATAACAGAGAAAGTTTGTTACTGTTTTAAGCGATGTTCTTACGCTCAGGCTTCAAGATTACAATACTATGTATGTATTATCGAACACATAGCACGGAATAACTTAAATAAAAAAACCTATTATTTATCCTGCTATCTCTTCCTGTCTTATTAAACTTATTCCATATTGTACATTCACCCCAAACTCCAGCAAATCAAAACACAAATAACTTTTTAACCAGTCCCGCAAAGCCACTTGAGATTCAAGTATCCGTTTATTTTTCGTACAAATCAAGCCGGGGCAGTTTATTTGTGCGTCGATTGGAAACCATCATCGACCCGCACTTATCGAGCTAAAGTGGTGCTTATTCGATGATGAATCGATATTGACGTTGGCCATACATTGTTTTCTTGTCTGTCTGCCTTTTTGCATACTTACTTTGTAAACAAAGACAGACTAGAGACTGGTCTCAAGAAACAGTGGCCATTACAGCGTTATAATAACATCTATTCACTGTAAAATGTTAGTTTTCAACGTTTCAGTGAAACTTAGTGTGTCTGTTTGTAATTTTACATTTTACTTCGTAAACAAAGAAATTCTACTAACGTCGGGATATTAATTAACAGGCATTCGGCGATTGGTCAGTAGTCAGTAACCCATGAACACATAAATCGTCTGTGAAAGCGGAGGTCTGAATTAGATTTCCGGTAAACTAGAACAGTTTCCTGCGACTGGCTGTTGAATATATACATATATCTATTGTTCATTCGAATTCGAATCTAGGAAAATTATAGAAAATAGTTTTAATTTGAAAGGCAGTAAAACGATACCTTATGTTCAAAAAATTATCCTTCTATGTACAGATTTGCGATATAACACTTACGGGATAAAAGTTTGCAATATAGTGTTTCTAATGAAAATCTACTGATAGTTTCCTATCATTATCTTATCGAACGATATGATATGTACATAGATGTAATTCCTATACGCAGAACTCGCAAGTTCTTTGTATAGATTTATTGAAACTCGTTGACGCTTGGTTTACAGATGAATGCTTTTCAATAACGCCGGCGAATCGACGGATTTGTTTATTTTTTCATTGAACTGAGAATATTATGTACAAGTGTTGAATTATTTTCCAATACCAGAAGGCTGAAATGTTACTGATCTCTTGTATCATGATTTTTCCACTCCACTTAAATTGGATCCGATAATAAAGCAAACGTACACTGACGTGTTTTTCCGTTTTATAATGGAGATGTAATTTCGTTGAATACGTTTCGCAGCTATTGAGATAATCGGATGAGGATGCAATAATTCAGTTATTTTGTATCAGGAATGAATACAAAGACTGATTTTAATCCAAGATAATCACATAACACGAATAAGTAATTCGTGTTTCAAATTGTTTGCTATTTAGCATGCAGAGCGAGTTATGAAATTTTTGCCAAATATAAATAAAATAAATATATTAGGAAATATCACACAGCGCCATCTAGCCCCACACTAAGCTTACGCTTGTATCATGGCTACTAGACTAGATTACGGATATAATTCATATATTTTCTTTTTTGTAAATACATTGGTACTTACTCGTATTATATACATAAAAACGACCAGACTCAACAGAAATAATTACAAATTTAAATTAAATAGTTACTAATTTGTATGATGTGTCACCCCCAGATCGGCACCACTAACATGGTGCACCTGAAGCCAGAGGACTTCACTGACACAGCGGTTTCGAACAAGGCGCTGCTCAACAACATCCGCGAGATCCGCCGCCTGCTCAACGAGAACCCGGAGAACCCTAACTTGCCTGGTGAGAAACATATTTAATTCATGACTATTAGCACAGTATTAGTTAGTTGATTCTAACAGCACAAGTGGCGCCATCAGCCGCTTTGTCTGAAGTGTTTGGAAATGAGTGTGGATTTTCGCGCCTGGCAATTAGTAGACCGTAGCCTAGTTGGTTAAGGCGTTCCTGGACGGTGATCAGACATACGCAGGTTCGAATCCTGCCGGTCGTAATTATTATCGCTCATTTTCCAATTAAAGTTTAACTTAAACAACCATAGTGCGGGTTTAGCACTTGATAAAAATAACTCGTTAGTTAAGTCAAATAAAATAAACGGTTGAGGAAATTTTAATCCAGCTTTCTTGCGTCCTGACACGTTCACCAAACGAGTTATCAGGTCTCGATTTATGTACAAGGTAGCGGAGAGCTAAAACATAAAATTTGATTGATTTTATAATATCTTGTGATAATTTAGTAGATTTAAGGATTATAAATAATTCTTACGGACATTATATATATGCATTTATTATGTTCTCTATATGGCCAGTCCCGTAATGTAAAAAAGTAAAAAAAACGTGTTATTTTCATACAAAAATAACCTCATAGCATTAATGTTTAATAAATTTTTAATAAGATCAAAACTTGGTAAAGTCAAGAACGTTGGCCTTACACAAAGCAAAGCTCCTTTATCATTCCATTTTTAGTAACTTTTTATCTGCAGAATTAATCGCAAACCCGACTAAAGGTCCTTTCTTCGGGTTTTATCACAAACTTCAACTTGTGAGGTCAAAACATTTCAAAGGAGATATTATCCGAAAGCTAATTAAGTTGCCGTCTTATTATTCCCTTGTGCCCAGAAATATTGAAGAACTTTCACAAATTAATAAGTTGAGCAAATATACTTTTCATAAATAATTCTGCTTACTTAGTAACGAAGTTTGTTTTAATTTGCATAGGAACCTAACTGTCAGACAAGATAAATGTAAAATTCCTGATTAGGTGCTGAACTTTATCGGAAGTGTAAGTATTAAATTATTTGTATGTGAACAAGAATCGTCATTATTAAAATCCTCAACGGATTATAGAGAACACGTTGAAGGTAGGTACATCATAGCACAACTGACATAATTATGAAAGTTATAATCAAAATATTATGTTTTGAATATCTTCGACATCCAAGTCTTCAATCTTGAGTATGAAACTTTTGAGAAGTAGGTAGGCTCCATCATAGCTATTGCATCAGGCAGACTGTGGTCAAGTGCAAAAGTGCCGATTTAGTTTTAAAAGGTATCTAAATATCTTCCAATACATCTTATTTATCTTTCCAGCTCTGTTACCTGCGGAGGCTTCCAAGGAGAAAAAGCGTCCGAAGCGCAGCGTGTTCCCCGACTCCCCGACTTATGCTGTTGACGAGTTTGCGGCGCCACGCGTCATGACTAAACATGAAGACAAGTGAGTACTAGTTATATAATACGTGTATAACTGCAAGGTAGAGAGAGTACAGGATCACTGAGTATATGTACGTACACACTGGTGTGAAAGTACGAGGATATGAGAAGGTACAGGCTTTTGACTTCAATCACTTTTATCGCATTTTATTGGTAACAAATCTTGATATTTAGACGGATCTTTATTCGGTATTGGGTGTCTAGTACGTATTTCTCATCTTTTAAGTGCAATGATTGTATAGCCTATCTGACATACTATGCCTTTACGAGTAAATACCTAGCTCAGTACTAACTAGTATTTACAAGCCTAATTGTCCATCCATTTGTCGTATAATTTAAAACTACCTGACAGCATACAGCTCTAGTACTAATCGTTATACCTACGTCTACATAATTATATATTGACATTATCACGTCTCTAATGACACGCTGGCTGAGGAATGCGACCGCGAGCCGATCGGGTTTCACTTGGAATACCTACTCTATACCTACTCCTACATGTCGGTAGATATATCCAGACTGGAAAATACTGGAAAGACGGCTGATAAATGTTTGGTCAAGAGATGTAGGAATAAAAATTAGACCGATAAGTTGAGAGAGGTTCTTCTAAATAGAAAATATTGTTAAACATTTAAAGGGTTTTTGGGCTCAATTCCGGTAGTGGGACAGTTAATTTTTGTTAGGTATTTCGTGCTTCGGAAAGCATTATCCTTGTCATGGTTGTACTTTTTAATTGTGTGACCAGACAATTAAAAAGTCCACAAAAACCACAAAAACCGTGCCTATGTAAAGTATAATACTTTAGTAAAATTCATTAGTATGACGAGTTCTTTATAATAAATATTTGCCATAAATAACATAATAGATGGATGTCCTATCGCATCATCCTCAAAAAGCCGTTCCCTAAACAAATATTACCAAGAAAACCGTATAATATTTCCAACTTTCCCGAATTTTCCTGTAATCTGTTATAACAGTCTCTTTTGGAGCGGAAAACTTACTTTAATGAAAACAACAAACCGTACATAATAATGTGTTACTGAAGGGCAAGAAAATTCAGTGACTTTCATAAAAATAAATAAAAAAGTGTATTTAAGGATTACGAAACTCATGACACACCACAATTAAGTAATGACCATCACCCACGTCGTAATTATCAAATACTATGCAGATTCTACCAAAAAGCGAGCTAATAAAGCAAACTAAAGAAGTCTGACACGGTTCAGTTTTTAGTCTGTATTTTCATGAACTTTCACACTTAATTACAGCTAGTCAAAGAAGCCTTCTAGTTTGTCTTTGTGCCTTTATGAACTTCCAGCGACCTATTAATTATATCCAGCAGATTGCAATAAAGTCGGTACCTACCTCTAATTCAGGTGACCCGATATAGTCACCGAGATTTTACAGTCTTTTTAACCCCCTTTGTCGGGTAACTTCTATTGGAAATTCAGTCATTGTATTGTAAAATATCGGTCTTGACAATAACATAATGAAAGCAAATAAATCAGTAAGGGTTTTTTAAAACTAAATGAGTGGTTTTCAAACTTCAAAAAAGTAGTACTTACATAAGCGATAAATGACGGTCATCAGCGTTAAGCCAATAAACGAATAATTTGAATGTTTCGTAAATTGATAAGTAATAACAAAACTGAAATTGTTGATATTTTAACTGTGAGAATATTACAAAACAGTTGCCTGTATATTTTGTCATATAACAAAACATATCTACGTGTTTGTGTACGGCATTGTCTATTGAGTTTAACTAAAGTTAGCGCCATATCTTAGCAAAATCAAATAATGATGGTACTGGACAGCCGTTCAAGCCGCTGTTTGCTTATAAAATGGTTTGCTCAGGCCTGTTCATTAGTTCTATGTCTATATGAAAACGTAGCCGCAATTAAAACTTAGACTGTGTTAATTTGCGTTCGTTCGTAAAACGTTAATTAAAATGTTTTAATGACGATCCGACGTAGGTATTAGAAGTCGGAAAGCTGTAACTTGAGTCAGATCTAATATCGAGGTTTGGAAGTATTCATTTGAATATTTGAGAACTAGGTATTAGTTTGTCTGCGGGTTTTGAAGGCTTCTCTGTAGTTAGCGATTTATCGTAATTGAGCTTTTTGTTACGGACTCATTGATGAAGCTTGATATAGTATCCCCAGAGTTTTGTATATCAACTATTAAAAGCGCTACTTATAAGGTTTTCATCTGTAGTTTTGTTTTTTAATGCACTTCTTGAGTTAGACTCCTTGGTCACTAAGCTAAGAGAGGTTTATAATTAATGTTAGTAGTACAATGTATTAAGCTAAGCTACCCTACCTGATAGTAAAATATTGTTTGATCTCAGAAACGTTTATAAATTCTGAAGAAAACTTAAAGCATCTATAGTTTTCAACTACACTAATTTTATGAAAGAAAAGTTTCACGTAACAACAAAGTAACTAAGTAGGTATTATTTTACACAACCCAATTTCGTCATAAATATGAGCACAGTATAAGTTTTTATTTGTCTTGTTTTCTATAGAAATTTTAGAATGAACTAGTAGTTTATTCATTTCTCTCCATCCAATGGTTGCCTGGAAGAGATCGCTTTTAGCGATAAGGCCGCCACTTGTGGCACTAGTATAAGTTTATGTTTGATCTATTTCTTTGTATTTTATTTTTATTTCGTGTGTTACAGTAAAGAATATTCTATCTTTCTATCTATCTAGTCTGCAATACAAAATCTAAAGTGCACTTTGTGAAAACGAACGCGAGCAAATTGGGACCACGCGTCATTTCGATAGATCGTTGCTTTAGATTTACTGCATTTCAATTTCTTTGGTACGTAGTATTATTATATCTGCTGCCAACAGCAAGCCTCATAGGAAATACAATGACGTGATTGCTGACGTAGGTAGAGGTAGGTAGGCAGGTCATAAATCTCGCCTCTGTTCGACCGACGCAACCGCATCGATCTAATTCTGGATGAAAACTCCTGCAAATCTATGGAAGATAGAAAAACGAGGGCAAGTGGAATAGGTTTAGTTGTATTGTTTAAAATGGATATTTTATGAGCTATATTTCTTTAATAACTTATTTCGAAATCTGTACATTCTTGACATACCTTACCATTGCTTATTATATCATATCTAGCTTGCTTATTTGCATGCTTATTATGCTTATTATATGCTTGGCTTATTATATCATACTAGTTGTTCGAAGCCCGCGCGAAAAGAGTTTTGGTAAATTCTGTGATATAATTTTAAGCCGGTGTAACAAATATTATAGTTTGAGTGTATTATGCAATTATTTAATATTATAGAGAAAATGCTATACAACAATATGACAAAGGAAATGTAGGATTCACATGTAACACATAAAGTCTGTATTTTCTCTTTACCACACGTCTACTAAGGCTAGAAATGCCTGTACTGGTGATAAACTGCTCTTAAGTTTTCTCATAACGTAAGCTGCTAGCGTTTATTAAAACGAGTACATATAGGTTTGCTTGTACTCATATTATAGATGGAGACCGTTGCTCTAAAGAGTTGCCTTCCTTGTTATGTTGGTAGTTACGAAACCAGTGTTGACTACCTATTTTAACACCATCTGTCTTTTACCCCTTTGTTGATATTTTAGGCATGTTTCAAACACTTTTACTACATTAAAACAAGAAAATACTAGAGCAACAAAAACAAAAAAATTGACCGAGGTGATTTTCTGCTACCCAATTTTTCCTTTGGTTGAATGTTACCAGCTTTATTGTTTTGAAAAATTGTGCTGCCAACCTTACAGCCAGGAGAACTTTTTATTGAAACGATCTCTATGTCTATCCTTGTATATTTCAGACGCAGGCCGAAGAAGTTTGACAGCAACTTGGATACAAAAGCAGCTCTACACACCGTCACCCGCACTGTTAGGAATAGCGATAATGAAGTAAGTTTTATAAGATTCTGTACACGTTACTACATAACAAAATATTAATTTTATACTTTACACGTGATGTCACTTTATCATCATCATCCACAACATTCTCTATTCCACTGCTGGGCATAGGTCTCTCTGCAAGTGCCGGCTTAATGTCCCTGTAATTTTTACAATACTTAAAGAGCGCACACAGTTTGTCATAGAAATCGAACTATGTAGTTAACTACTGTTTCCTAAATAGAAATACATAAAATAAATGTTTAAATGTTACGGGACATTGCACACAGCGCCATTTAGGATATAGATCATTTTAACAAGCTATGCTGTAATGGCTGAATAATACAACTGTTCAGTTTGTCACGTAACTTCTAAATTAGATCCATGGTAAAAGTTCTTTGTTACGAGAATGATCTTAATCTTGAAGAAATTACTTGTTCAGTGTTATTGATTTCATTGCAAATACAAAAAAATGCATATTAGTAACTTTATTATGTTTTTAAAATTAATAACAGGATTGTAATACACTGAATTGTTTTGTGTCAGGAGTCGCAGAGGCGGCCGTTTATAGCCGCTCATTTCCATGGGAACACCTCGCACCTCAACACTGAGATACATGAACATTACAAAGGTATTTATTAAATTCTAAATTCCTGTTTTCCCGTTTCCTGTGACGTTATGACATAGGCATCCACTAAGAAAGGATTTTTGGTAATGCCTCTTTTAAAGGGGTGAAATAGGGGATGCAAGTTTTACTTCTTGATGTGAGCGAAGCCGCGAGCACACACTGGTTTTAGTAATAAAAGTAAATAAACTCAATGTGTCACTTTTAATAAATTCTAAAATACTAAACCTTTTTAGTAAAACAATCTTTTAACCAAACGAAAATGTAAAGATCTATTTTATCTTTACATTGTAGTTGTTCTTCATGAGTTAGTCGTTTGTCGTGTTGCTAGGCTATAGAACAATGTTTTTTATTGCCTATGAGAAACTTAGCCACTTATTACCATCAGTTTGTTATTGATATCAATTTACACACTAAAAATACATTGATTAGCCACTATATGTATAAGGATAAATAACAATCCATCATATATGGTTAACTTATTTTAAGCATTAGTTGGATTAACTTAAACAACAAAGTAACGTTCTTCTAATAAGGGTTCAAGGTGAATCCCAATTTATTTAATGGCTGGTGATTGGACGAAACAAACTTTTGATTGGCTCGTGAGTGGGCGTACAGCTTTTATCTAAAAGAGTAATTGATTCCTGAAAACAAGGAATTCAATACACTTAATTAATTGAAGTTCTTGAATTAAAGAAATCCTGGAACGGTATTGAAGTTGAAACTTTAGTTTCTAATTATAGAGTATAATTTATTGTAGATTCTGTTTCTTATTTAATTTATTTGTAAGAGAATTACTCATTAGCTGGTATGAATATATGGCTAATTTTTTATATCTGTAAGTTCATTTATACGACATAAATTAGTCACGAAATGCTGAAAAAATGGACGTTGGGCAGACTCGAATATTTGCCATCATAAGCACAGGTCATTGGAATAAAAATCATCTATTTACATTGCCTCATGTGTGCTTTTCTTATCTGAAAGAATCATGAAAATAATATGTACAGTAACAAAATTATCCAACAACTTTACATTTCACTTAATAATTAATAAGCAATTAATTAACCTTAAGCACTTCGATTTAATAGAGCTCGCGTGCCACAGAGCGTATAATTGCTTATAAGGTGAGAAGCCTTTTAAATAGAGCCTTCATCATTATGAGGTTTATTACATACCTACCGGTTGCTCGGGGTTGGCGGATATTTTGGTAACAAGCTATTTTGATTACGTTTTTTTATTTAATGTTAGCGTGTATTGATAAAACTTATACATTTTCTGTCTAATAGAAATCCCGTTTCATCATTTCCTTTGTCCGTGTTGTATCATATTGCGACGTAAATATTCACTTCTGATTCTGCGGAGTGTTTCTTATGAACGAAATGTAATACTTACTAGACACTGCTACACATGATCAAATATACACAATAATATCCAATAGAATTCTATGTTTACGGTAATGATATGAGCATATATTTGAGTGATGTACCTAATTCAGTACCCTGGGTTGTATTATGTATTCTGTGCCCCGGATAGCGAGGTGTCGTGTCGCCCACGCCTGCATAGTTGTAGCTTGCTTGCTTCTACCCACACCACGTACTTTGGAGATTGATTCTTTAATCTGGTTTCATGTAATATGTAGAAAGGAAATAAAATATAGGAATAATAAAAAGTATATATGTATTATATTCGTTATCTAGCACCCATGATACATGCGGAAGCTTAGTATGGGGCTAGATGGCGCTGTGTCATATGTCCTGACATATTTATTTATTTATTATTTATTAAATACAAAGCCTTTGTTTCTATTACAATATAGAGAAAATGGCATAAGATAACAAAATGTTTTTTGTATAATATCTTGATATCGAATCTCATTTCTCATTGTTGAAAATCGTGACTTATGTACAGAAATCCATCCAACAGCACCGTTCTGAAAAATAATTATATCTTATCGAAATAACCCAGACTTCCCTTTAACGACGAGATTTTAATAACGCTGACTGGGAAAGCTCCGACCTCACACCTTGCAAATACCACTTTAATTCACTTTACACGGGCAGATAAAACTCGGTTATAAAACTACGCAGGGAACCAATGACATTAAACTCAATAGACATCTTATTACTAAGAGAAAACTTGTTCACTTACTTATTTAATTACAAAAATGAACTTATGCGAAAATTAAATATCATTTGAACCGACGACGGTTTTCCACGAAAAGAAACGCCCAATTTAAATTTAATAACATGCTGCGCGATGGTCTATTGATATGAACGCGTCGTTGCCAGTGAAATTTAACATGAGCGTTAGAAACGTTCATGGCACCGATCATCTCTTATCAAGATTGACTGATAAAATATCCATCTCACATTATTGGGTCGGTCTCTGCCTCATTTTGCCCATGGCGGTAACAATATTAGATACTCGGCCTGATTTAACGACGTTGGATCGGTTTAACTTTGTTATTCTGTAAAACAGTGTAGCGGTTTACTGCCGACAACTTGGCGGGAAAGTAGCTGGCGTTTACTAGAAAATAATGCTGTAAAGTTAGAACGTAGTTTGGAAAAGCTGGCACTGCTTACGTGCAGCTCAAATAATACGTGAAAGTTCAGTCAAGCGGGAATAATGTTAACGAACATCGGTAGGTTACATTCCACTTGCTTATTCTGTATTTTGCATACCCACATCACTGGGCTCGTCCCTAAGAACTAAAGCAGACAAGTTTCTTCAATATTAAAATGTTTCTACCTTATATGAGTGGCATTGTATATAATGGCACGTGATTTGTTTATGCCCCTGCGAACGCAGAAGAAAATTATAGTATAATTACAAAACTAAGAAAATGACTAAGCTATGTCAAAAATTATTTATCTATGAACAGTATTCTTCTTCTTATCGAATGAGAGTGGCCAACTCTGGGGTCGAGAGTTTATCAAGCCGCTTCAAGGGCCTCTGACATGGCTTAACGACTGCCGTACTAGACAAACAGCCGGGATCTACAATTGAATGTGTCATCCGACCCACGAAAGATAGTTGTATAATATAATGTACAATATTAAACTGAACCATAATTGTATTGCAGGTAACGGGCTAGTGCGAGTGTCGCACGGCGCCGCGCACGACGTGTGGTACCCCGCGGCCTGGACCTCCGCCTCGCCCCACCCGCGCCCCACCCTCACCAGGAACGGACACGTGCACGTGCACCACACTGGCGTCTACTTGGTGTATGCACAGGTAACAGTACTTTACCAGTAGCAGGTAACGGTGTAGACATGACGTGTGGTACCCCGCGCCCTGGACCTCCATGACTGATGGAACAGGAACACACTCCAGCCCCAACAAAAGACCAGCGCTGATTGTTTCTAGTAATCAGCACTATGCAGTGTTGGGGCTGTGTTGGGGCAGACTTATTTATTTATTTATTGTATGTGTGTGTGTGTGTTTGGTAAATCTGTCTCAATAAATGTTTTTCTATTTTATTTCATTCTTGATGGCTGTTTAATAAACGAAGAAACGAGAAGAAGTCAGAAGAATCATCATTATCGTCATCATCCACAGCCTTTCTATTTCCACTGCTGGTTTTCTCTTTTTGTATGCCAGCTGCGCCGATCATATGCAGACCTCGGTCATACCCACGACTCAAAGTCCTACTCAAACAATGTCGTCGACCTATTTCACTGCGACACAAGAAATAGAGAAACCAAATTCATTTTTAGAAATTGCTCTTCTAACTTAAAGAATGAAATCCTAGCTAGAAAAAAAGAAACTATCAAAATATGACCTTGATTCTGTTGTTCTCAGATCTACTACCTGGACAGCCACGACGTGATCTCGTGGGTGCTGCACCGCACCAACCCTGACTCGGAAGGTCGCGACACGCTGCTGCAGTGCGCGCAGTCTGCTCACTCTGTTGAAAGGTAAGTTGTAGAAATTTACACGTATTTCTTGTTATCTATATGCATGTACATACGTAACAGTAATTTAAAGGTCAGTCTTGTCATAAATAAAATAAATAAAAGACATTTATTTCTGGCTTAACCCATAATGTGACCGCATCTATGGCTCCCATGTCAGCTTGTTTAGCTACAAGCGCAGATGCCACGTTCCACTCATATTCAGTATTAAGTATGAGTATTAATTTATGTAACGTCATATGTAATGAACTACAGCCTATTTTACCAGACGACAAATGGATATAATCTCTTGTATGCGGTTATGATAACATTTAGACCTTAGAACACCAGATCGTTAGAAGCGACCATCTGACGATCGATCATCAAAGATAGAGCATGTCTTTGCTGATGAAATAAACTTTGAAACTAGGTTGAGAAAACATAGGTAACTGTTTTCGATGTTTGTAATTTAAGATAAAAACTTGGCGGCAGGAGTTGGACAGCCACATATTACATTAGTTTGCTAAGAGTCTTCTACATATGTACAGCGTCACTGACTGTATAATTTAATCACATGGTAACCATTAGCTGTGTACACATATTTTGGAATTTGTTCTGGATCAAAACCAGTTTTAAATGTATATTTAGTTCATTTAAGAACACATTCTGTTTTGTGTGCCATTATAAAATAAATAAATAAATAAATTTACTAATACTGCCAAATTGGAGCCTTTTCAAGCCTATTTGAAACAGTGGTTAGCTAAATATTACTATACCTTCAATATAGTACCCTATCGTCTACCTTGTAATCATAGTTTGGCAATATCGGTTTAACCATCCGCAAACCCAAAGTTTATCGTCAACTCAAATGAGAAACTATAGATTGAGCTAAGCTTTACCTTGATTGAACTACACAAAGCTATCATATAAGCAGGCCACACGAAAACTGGTCAATTTATCTTGATTATCTCACCAAAAACAAATCAGCTTTTCTTCGCCTTCCTATCGAATGAGAGTGGCCAACTCTGGTGTCGAGAGTTCATCAAGCCGCTCTAAGAGCCTCTGACATAGCTTAACGACTGCCCACGGAAGCGCCCAAAATGGAATACCACTTTTCGCTTACCCATCCAAGTACTGACCGCGTCGACCTTGTGCTATTTAATATAACGAATTTGACGACTAGTACCTACTCGTAGCAAAATACGGAACGGAAAGTTTATTATCACTCTTCCAAATTTTGTAAAACACTTTGTAGGTGTTCTTAAGAGAATTGTGTGAGTTGCCAACTTACCAAATTATGCTTTATACAACCACCTTTTTCAAAATATTTCATTTCCATCCATCCGGTTTTATTTTAAACACTTCACACTGTTCAGAGTATATCCATACCAGTTTGGTTGCCTGTTCTCTTTTAGTTATAAGACTAAATTTAATTTGTAGTCCTTTTTTATTGTATTTTTTCCCTTATTTTTGTGTGTGAGTTTTAATAAAGTGTTTATATTTATCTATCGTTCCTATATTCCAGGCTAGACAAGCCAAACTCCTGCTTCTCGGCCTCCGCCCTCTTCCTCCGCGCCGGGGACAAGCTGGCCGTGCGCAACACGGGTGGCGACCGACACTCGCTCATGCAGCCCGAGAAGTCATTCATAGGCCTCATCAAACTCGCTGATGCGGAGGACCCTGAACAGGAGTTCTAGGGACTTCTAGAGGGTTCTAGAGAGTTTTAGAGACTTTTAGAGGCCTCTAAATACTTTTAAGGACTTCTAGACACTTATAGGATGTTCTAGGATATTCTAGAGTATTCTAGGGAATTCTAGATAGTTCTCAGGAGTTTGAGGGTGTTCTTGTGAGTTTAGAGAGTACTATGATAGTGTACAGTCACTAGTGTAAGATTGTATGTAGATATAGGTGTATAACGTCTGCGGTGATATTAAAAATTCATTAACAGTACTTTTCAGTCGTGAGGTGAGGTTTTTAAAATTTATAAGTAAGTATACATTTATTCTCTGGAAATTATTTAGAACAGTCTGACTGGCTCAAACGACTGTACAAGAAACGAGCTAAAAAAAGCTAAACATTAAATTTTATAATCTGTAGAATTGCTGAATTGTTTAGCATAGTTGTCGCCCATAATGATCTAAAAAATATTTGTACGTAAATTAACCATAAGATGAACAATTCGTGTATCGAATTATTGGAACTATGTTAGCTATGTCTTGCAACCCGCAGTGGGTATATATAGAGAAAATATATGTCATGACGCCTATTTAATAACATTATTACAATACAAAAAACTGCTTTTTTTTGTTTGGATATACAAAAAGCGAGATAATCAGATAAGTTACGTATAGCATAATTGCTTACAGGCATATGTAGTTGTGCCAAAAGGAAACCAATTATCCAAAAATATCAACTGTAACCATAAAATGGATGTTGTATTTATTTAACATATATAAAATACAAATTCAAAGAAAAGTGATATATTTTGTTAGAGTAAGAGATAGTCAAGGAGTGCCATTGTTATAAAAAGATAGAACAAACTTCTGCAATTATCATGTGATTTAAAAAAACATCAACATCTTGTTGTTTATTGGAGGAGTCTGTTTTTGAAATACGTAAAAAGTTACTAACATTTCTCGTTCTATATTTCACAGCAAATAAATAATAAATAAGGTAAATTTTTCCTTATTTTTTCATCAAGCTCAGAACAATTTTGACATTCATTGCGTTTTTTTAAAACATCAAAAGCATTAAAATGTGTTATGTATTTGTTAATGTTACATATAACTAGTACATTCGTTATTATATATTTATGTACTCGTAACTTATGTTATAAAGATCTGTTATGCCATTGATATTATAAGTACTAACTACGTATAAAGCTATTTATTTTTACAATATTCTTAGTTAGCAGTTTACATGTCAAACCGTGTCCTATGTAAGCTTCTTACAAGTAAACAATGCAATTAGTTATTGTCCATATCGATGTTTTTTTATTAAATCATAAATAAGGTGGAATACCGTTGTTTTATTATCTATTACCTAATTAAATTAGGCCTTCGGCTGGACTGAAAATAAGCCTACTAGCATACTATCTTAGTGACAAAACATTCGATGGTTGAGATACTAACAGCAAAGCAATAAATTCATTTTCATTTTTATATTAGTCTACGATATATGTACCTACACAAAAAAAAAAAAAAACTTTCATCAAATCCACAAAGTCCAAATTAACCTCAAACTGTTAACTAAAATTAGATAGGAACATCCTCGAATTATTGGAGAGGTCCTCGGAAACCCATAAACACATTTACCCTAATACATTGAGAGGTATTGAACAGACCGAGGGTTCCAACCTTCGACAATTTCATTAAGGCTGGCATTCCAACACGAGATGAATCTTCATGAGTCAGCAGTGTACTATGTACTTCTGGTGTGCCTTTATGATGTAAAGATGGCTTTTACTGGCAGCTGAAAAGATGCAAAGACATATAAATGTTTGTTTAGTACACACAATTTAATTTATAACAAATAAAATGCTTGAAATAGCCTGCTATTGAGGAAAGGTCGGCATAAAGTGATTTGTTTGCTAATCAGAATGTAATAAACGTAATAAATTGTATAATCTTAATTTTATGTATTTCATATTAAAACATTATTTAATTATAATACTATAATGGATCTGTTCCTTGAAAAACGGTTAAAAGATACAATCTTCAATTCACGTTCTATCTGTCTCATTTGAGAGTCTAATTTAAAGGTTACCGAACATCCTATAATGTACAGACACGATCAACGTAATTTAATATTATATATAATGTAAAAGCATTTTGTTACACCTTTGATCAAATGCCAAAGGTTGTCATAATAAATAACTTTCATGAGTCGCCATTTTTCTTTACCTTACCTATTTGCTTTTTGAGGGGGAAACGCGCACAAAATATTAGGTCCTTACATATGAAATTGGCGTTTTTCGTACTGGCCACTTTAATCGCGAATTTCTCCTCTTTGGTAAGGAATTCCAAATTCAAATTTGTACAGCTATTTACTCATGTATTTGTGCTTCGAAGAACGTCATTCATTTGTTTTTTTTTCTTCTGTTTTTTCTGTTTGCGTCACTCTTTTTACAAAATGGAAAACTTATAATATCGTATTATTTACGAGTACGAGTTCCGCCGTGGCACTAGTGCTGCGGAAACGACTCGAAGGGTGAATGACGTGTATGGCGGTCGTGTTGCAAAAGAAAACACAGTTCGTTTTTGGTTCCAACGTTTTCGTTCTGGAAATTTCAACCTGCAAAACAAGCCCCGTGGACGACCTGAGACCAAAGTTGATAATGAATAATTGAAGGCTATTGTGGAAGCGGATTCATCGCAAACCACGTCCGAGTTAGCTGCAGGCTGCGCTGTTAGTGATAAAACTGTTTTAAATCACTTGAAGCAAATTGGGAAGATTAAAAAGCTGGAAAGGTGGGTACCTCAAGAATTGACTGAAGTAAACCGGCAAACGCGCGTCGACTGCTGCATTACATTACTGAACCGGCACAATAATGAAGGTATTTTAAACCGAATCATTACCTGTGATGAAAAATGGATTCTTTACGATAATCGGAAGTGCTCAGCGCAATGGTTGGATCCTGACCAGCTAGCCAAATCCTGCCTCAAGCGAAAATTAACCCCAAAAAAGTTACTTGTAAGCGTTTGGTGGACTAGTGCCAGTATTGTTCATTACAGTTTTCTCAAATCTGGCCAGACTATTACGGCTGATGTCTATTGTCAGCAATTGCAAACCATGATGGAAAAGCTAGCGGCTAAACAACCTAGGCTGGTCAATCGCTCCACGCCACTGCTGCTTTACGACAACGCTAGACTACACACTGCACAACAGACGGCTACCAAATTAGAAGAGCTTCAATTGGAATGTCTAAGACATCCTCCGTACTCCCCGGATTTTGCTCTAACAGATCACCTTTTTTTTTAAAATTTGGATAACTTTTTGCAAGGGAAAAAATTCAAATCCGATGGGGCAGTCCAAATCGCCTTCAAAGATTTTATTGATTCCCGTCCGACTGTTTTTTTATTGTAAAGGGATAAATGATCTACCTATGAGATGGCAACAGTGCATAAAAAACAATGGTTCATACTTTGATTAATTAAATATAATATATTAAAAAATATTCGAATATTTGTTCCTCCCATACAAACGCCAATTTCATATGTAAGGACCTAATATGAGCAGCCATTAATAGCGGGCGAAAACTCAATTATATCATAACGTATGACTAGGAATTCAATTTTATTTTGCTTGTGTAAAAGGTGTGACAAACATTGTTTACTGTTGCGTAGGTTCTGGAAATTTCATGTCACACTTGCGAAAATCTACGTATCTCGACGTCATGTAATTAACTGAATTCTAAATATTCTCGCTCAAATTGTTTCGCAACTTTGCTGAGTGCCATGCAAAAATAATGCTTTTGGATTGGCATTTTATGGGTATTTAGGGCTTAATCAACATTTTTGAGGTAGCGTAGCTTATCGTAGCACTCGTAGCAAGTCCGTAGCCCTCGTAGACAAGACCTGCGGGAGAATATTAAAATGTTGGAATCGTTTAGGTAGGCATCTAATTAATTAAGCATTACAACTCGGTAATTTTCTCTGCGATCTACTATGGTACTACGATCTTTTCCATTTCCTTCACCTTTACATATAGCTGAACTGCTAATCTACTATATGCAGCAGGCACAACGTGATATTACTATACACACACACACACGCACACAAAAATACTTAACGATTAATACAACCACGCATAACATCACCGCATACCACTACAAGTATATATTATATTATGTTCTTTATGTTTTGTTTTGTAAGTGAAATTAAAAATTGTGATGCTGTGGTTATTTCTGAAACCTCGCTTTACAGGACCATTTCGGTACCTAGTGCAAGTTTTCAGGGTTTCCTCGCGTACCAGATTATTCACTGCACCTGTAAACTGTACCTAAAGAATGTACGTATTAAGTCTTTTGTAAATAAATAAACAATTTGAAACAATTTGATTTGAATTTGAATGTTCCTGTACTTACTGCAAGTGCCGACTGTACGTTCTGGTACGTATTTTGAACGCAGTATCTATACAATACTGTTTAATTCAAAGCAGTATTAAATCCCAACGTCTCAGCATTAGTCACCCTGTGGTAAACCCTCAGAAGTGGCATGAAAGCCATCCATCTAACCGCGACGGCCGCCCACGCGACTGAGTAAGCCTCTATGTGGGACAACTCCCGGGTGAGATTACACCAGTCTAGCCGATACATTTAATGCTAGACTTACACTCGAGACGAGGTTATGTGGTTTTAAATATTTTTGGTCTATTTTAACACAAAATAGATGTACGTATGCATTTGAGTTTTGAGTATGACCTGTCACAAACATTGCAGTAATGTAATGTAAGGGGTATGTTTGTACAGAAATACGTAAATTTTATATTTGAAAACACTCGAATAGTATCTAGCTATTACTCTGGTAAACGGATACCATGTTAAATTAAAATTAATTTACATGGTTACTCTCAAAAAGAACAATTATTAATGTTTGAAAAGCGTATGTCAGCGTTCGAAATGTGCCAGAGAAGCAAACTCTAGTTTATTTACAGTACCTAACAGTAGCATACTTTGTGCCAGAGTCATAACCAAGACTTGAGTCAATAGAAGGAGCTTCATTGTTCCGTATTTTCATTCTATTCTATAAGAACAGAAGGAAACTGAAAGGAGAAAGAAACTTTCTTACTTGCAGAAACAATAGAAATAAAATTTTATTTTTATTACTTAATGCCACACAACAAAATTAATCAAAAATGATAAATCGCTAAATTGGTTAGTTGTTTCCACATCTTTGTAAAAAAAACATAAAAAATACTTTGCGTGGCGATTGAAAGCTAGTAACCGACGCACATATGTATATACAATCCTGGGGTCTTCAAATCTAGAGTTAATAGCTATCTTCTAGGTAAGCGTGTTACACCCTAAGCTGCAGCAATGTTTAACATCTGGTAGGCGGTAGTCAAACGTAAACCTATCACACTTAAAAAATATATTGTAAGAGTTGGGGGCGATCTTAGCTTCGGAGTAGGTCACAATAGATAAATACAAATAAGATCTACATTATGTGTATAAGTCACATATATCGCCAGGAATCTCAATGACGGTGTAGAATCGACATAATGATATGTCTGAGTCCTAAAATTCGATCCTTGGATTCTCGGGATTGGATCCGGGAACAATGGTTTGATCCCGGCTCAGAAGGATTGGATCGTAGGATTAAGCTGATTGTAACTTGTGGTACGTTGAAGTCGGATATTAAAGGATTAGAGCGATAATAGGCATTGCTTTGGAGGTCTCAAAGCTAATTAATTATTACTAGAGTTTAATTAATTCTAGTTGTCAATAATAATTTAATTGTGAAAATGATAATATTAATTTCTTAAACATTACTATCACAACGAACTAACAGTGATCAGAATATATTGTATTATATTATTGTTTTTTAAATTATTTGTATTGCATTGTTGTTGTATTTTCAGAATGAATTGTTTTATTTCATTACAGGTTGCTCACTCCTGTAATTATGTATAAATATATAAACAAATAAATTTTACCCCTTTTATAACGGTATATCAATACACTTGACTAATTACAAATAGTGTACTTACCTACTAAAACAACAAAGGAACGAACAAAACAAAACAATTAATCAAAATAACAAAACAAAAGCGCTTTCAATTGCCGACTGAAATATTTTCGTAATAAAAACAAAGAGGATTAAACCGGCGGGCAATACAGTTACTAGCCAACTAAATATACCAGCGGAAATTGAATGTGTGGATGTTTGTAAGTATTGTTTTCACGAGCCCATAGTTTTAGTAAGGTATGTAGAAGATTTTATAAAACCTCATGGGTTGTCAAAAATATAAGCAGAAGTAAACGCATTGCATCTTATAAGCATTTTAAATTTATTTTCAGTAATCGCCGTACAACATAGCCATACTAGCTTGCTGTGCTATGCCGCGTAGTAGTACTAAAGTAACCTATTTGTTAATAATGGGACGTCTAATCTACCATACGAATTTTGCCCCAAATCACTTCTGAGTGAAATTTCATAAAGTATCAGGAAGATTTCAAACAAAAAATAGGCAGGAAACAAATTCTAGCGCAATCTAAGTAAAGTAAAAAAAGGCGAGTAGGTGCGCGAGACAGCACTTGTATTCCCCATAAAAAGGCTCCGCGGGTGGCGGGGGTGCGGTATCGATCAGGGCGTTATATAACCCCCGCGCCCGTCTCGCGCCGCCTCAGCCAGCATCATTCATACAAGACCCGCACAGCTGGGAGCTCCTCCACCTCTGAGGAGCAGCCTTCGAATCCAACCACCTAATATACAGATAAGGGTTTCGCGCATCCGGACGCGCAAGTCGCGATTTCGGCGTTTCACTTGTTTTCCGAGTTGTCTGTGTGCGAACGCCAGCGCTGTGCTTTGTTGTTCTCGGGATAAATGCAGTAAGGTAAGGTTTTATACTAGTTTTTAACTATCACTTCGTTATAAAAGCTTTTGGTTGTATTAATTTACTTTTTTATGTGAGGTTTTAATGGCGTGCTGCGAGAAGCAAGCTTTTCCAGGAAAGTTATGTATCAAGCTGTTTATATTTATCTTTTTATCTACACCCAGGCGTTGCGATAACGGAACTTGAATATATTGCTTTAATGTTTGCGTAGCAATATTGAACCGAATGATGGTTAAATGCTGCCACTTATTTAAGAAAGAAGCTATGTATTACATAAAGAATTGTCATAATTGAAAATGTGTCAAACGGTCTCATATGAGACGATCATCTAGTTATTCAGGTTTATTTGCTATCAAATAACTTGTATAACAAAACCTACCTATTTTACTCATGCAAGCTATATTAAAGATCCCAAGCTACCTTATGTAAATACAGATTAAATTACACCCAGACGGAATAATGTTTTTACATTTCACGCGTTTCCCTTCTGCGGAACGGAAATCCAATTTCAGGTTTTTCCTTTATTCATCTGCCATTTAGATCTTACTTTGAAATATATAAATCTAAGTGTTATTTTATTTTGAACAGAATTCTTTATAAAGAGCATATAGAAAAAAACATATGTACCTGCATTAAAGATTTACATACATAATGTATACCTATAGTAACTGAATTACACACTATATGTTAGGGTAGTCGTGGGAAGCTCCCAGCATTATATACATGTAAATAAAGATGCATTTTTATACCTATTAGCTTAGACATGATATAAATGCCATATCAGGCAAACGATGGTCAATTGCAATCCCATTTTAATTTAAAAAAATATACGAGTAGAGACACAGATAGATTGCACAATATTATCAGTTGGTTTGAAATATGGCTGCATAATATAGCACATAAGTGCTTGAGATAAAGCCAGCCTATTGGTACACATAACAGCTCTTATCACACTGCATTATCAAATATAATGTAAAAATATTATGAAATTAAAGTAAGATTCAGTCTTTGTAAGTTTTATGACAATTTCTCTTTTTAATTTATAATTTACGGCTTGCGGATGTAATTATCCCTAAGCAGCCCAATAGCTAGTTTGAACATATATTTACATTAAAATAAAACATCAAAATATACTAAATAAATTGTGGTTTGTACTGTTCTATGAAATATATTTTACGGAAAGCTTACTTACTTATCTTACTTACTTAGCTTACTTATCTTACCCCAAATTGCTATTAGCTAATAACAAATACTTGCACTCACTTAGCGGTGAAGGAAAACATCGTGAGGAAACCGACATGTTTGAGGACCACAATATTCAAGGACATGTGTCTTCCGTGGAAGGACCTGGGCGCCCACTACGATGTATATGCCCAAGAAAACTCCCCTAGCGGATTAATTCTGCGGGGAGTCACGACCCTCAGTCATGAGGAATACGACTCAAGAGAAAGATTAACAAATATTGAGTATTTCCCTTAGTTAGCTTTCAACGTAAAACAAATACATACTTATACCTTATCTGAAACTAAAAACACTAGAGGGTATAAAGTTAATAGGAGCTTTTTAGGGGCTATAAAACGTAGTAAAAAGCCTATTGCGTCCTTTTTTGCGGGAATAATCTCGACACATTTTACCCGGAGGCTTTGTGGCGAAATCACAGGCTTGTTTATTCGAGCGGAGAGTTATTTTTACGAAATATGAGCTTGTGTTGTATTATGTGCTTTTCAGTGAATAACAAGGATAATAAACGTAATTAGCTGTATGTATAATATACATAGCCTTACACATTCTTATCGCTTTTACTGTTACTTTAACTTGGTGTTCTTGGTGTGATTTGAGTATTTATTAAGAATTGGAATAAAATGTTGACGGATGTTCGGAAAATATTACAGTTTACTTTAAAAATTTAAATAAGGATGATTTTAAAAAAGTTTGTGCCAAAAGTAAAAGGAGGTAGGTATATATGAAGATCTGATGCTACTACGAGTACACGGCTTGAAGTAACGTACTGGTAAATATCACACTTTTACCAAAACCAATGAAAATAGAAATTACAACGTATCTTATTTACAAAGGATTATATCTAATTTACTTATTTGCTCACACCACATAAGTTCATCCCTGAATAAATTCGATTCAAACACATTTCAAGTGTATAAGATCAGGCTACGTGACAATATGATGGTGACAGTTTTCCAGACCATTCGCTCGATGACCCGGCGTTATGAAATTCCGACTTGGTAGAGCTCATAGCATATTCATAAGGCCCTGTCATGAACTGTGACTCACGTATAGGATACGGTGTGGCGGCAAATAAACAATTTGATAGATGTGGATAAAACGGTTTCGCTTGTATCGTACCTATCACATTACCTTTACTATCCAGCTGCATTGGTTTTCTACAATTTAAGTTGACGTACTTTTTTTAATATAAGCCGGTTAATTTTAGATTTCTCATTTTGTTCAAAATTATAATGCAAAGTGCATTGCTCGCTTATACATATAACTAATTACACAAGTGATTAGAGTATGAATGTTTTGTCTGTTCAACTAGTTTTTTTAATTAATTTATTAATCTTCTTATAAACAGAAGACTAACAAATATGCCCATGTCTGATTTTAGAGCAAAGGCGAGATCTTTGTCCTAAAAATGAAAGATTAAGATGTTAATAACGCTTCATAGATTCGAAGTCTTTTAGTACTCATTGGGTATGTCCCTATCCAATTCATTTGGTCTGGTCAGTTGATGTACCTAAGAACGTCTCCGTACACGTACTTAGGTATATAGTCTGACCAGAATACCTACTATAGTTTAGTTACTAGTTTTATCAAGGCAAACACTCCGTAGCAGCGTAACCTTTATGTTATTCGTAGCATTTCAAGTCTACACCTAGTATACCCCGGACACGTATCCAGAAGATATTGTAAGTTCCTGAAAATGATCCTCAAAGTAAATAGCGACCTATACATACATGGCCACCTTCCAGCCAACTCTCCTCGGTAAATAAACACCTCGAGAGCAAACATTCCCTTTCACACCTTACATAATATTTGCTGGAAATCTTTAAGAGACTTTACTGGAAGCTGTGTTTCCTGCGAACAACAATCAAGGAGTCTTCAAATCTAGAGTTAATTGGTATCTTGTGGTATCTTGTAGGTAAGCGTGTTACACCCTAGGCTGCAGCAATGTTTTGCATCAGGCAGGCTGTAGTCAAACACAAAATATCCCACGTGAAAAAAAAGGGCTGAATCAAATCACACTTTGTTATCCACATTAAAAGTTTTTAAGTTTGTTAGTATCATCAAAGTCCAAATTGCCTAAAGCAAGTATTCGTAAGTAAATACTTTTATTGCTAGCTTTAAAATTTTAACGTTTTACTGCCACAAAAAAAGTAACAAGTAAAAAAATGATTTTTTCTACAATATATAAAAGATGGCTGTGCCTCCAGAAGACTTTTGTTTTCTTGACTGCTTCAAAAAATGTGAATATATCACCTTCCTGTTTAAAATATTATAACGCTCTTACATATTATTGCATCGAGTATTGGAGGAGTCCACACACACACACACACCACAGGCGGCGGTAACCATTTTCCATCTAGGTGGGCAGCTTTATTGCTAGTTTCTTTCTAATCATCTCTCATCTCGCATCTCACGATAACCAAATATATGCATGCTTTTATTTTTATACAGTCTACGATTTTCGCGTGTCATATCTCAGACTGACTTATTCTCCAAAATCGGTTTAGTGGAATGGCTCCAGAGGCTGGCAATAAGTCGTCTCAAGGAAATTCAATTTGTGCGCGAGCCATCTGCTCCCTTGGTAAAGCAATTCTAGATACAGATTGGCTAAATTATTTTCTGGAGAACTTTTGCGGCTATACCTAACCTATAAAACAAATGTATGTTGGACGAAGCACGGTTGTTTTAATTTGTATTGTAGTAATTATCTTCTCATATATGAAACATTGTAACAATCAATCAATGAAATATTTAATCTATATTAATTTGTCATCTCTACCAATATCCTCCCTCGTATCTAAAGAAGATGATTGAGTATTTACTCAATGGTTCATTTATAAATAATAGATTCAATAATAGATAAAGAAATAAAAATTATTTGATTTTTGTACCTGCGTTAACTTTAGTCTTCAAATAAAAAATTTGAAAAATAAGCATTTAATTGGACATAAAAAAATAAAAAATGGCTGATGACTATTTACGAGCTTTATAACGCCTAATATCAGTATATATGTATATTTAACCAGTTACCTCTGCTCAAATTTAGTAGATAATACCAATTACAGCTATAGTTTCGAGTATCATCAAATCGTTAACAGCAAACCGGTGTACGCAGTAATTCAATTAAAAGCAAAATGGACGCTATAAACCACCCCGTAGCTAGGTGTCGACGGCTTTTATTAGATAGCTGGGTGACATAGACTATTTTACTCGGATATTCCCACCAACTTATTTATCTTCTGTACTAAATATTTCAGGACATTTCACACAGGCTCAAGCAAACGCTTGTGTCATGGGTACAAACTGACACATATGTAATACATAAATATACAATTATCTTTATTCATGTAGGTACAAATAAACTTATTATATGAGTATACAGGAACAACCAGGCTCAACTGCTATGTAAATTATTTAGTTTTTGTTCTATGGCGACCAATTAATTATCATGAGTGTTATTACGATCCAAGTGATAGATTGGTCAGCGTGCAGATTACTGTAATTATATCGCGTTATTTTTAACTAGTATCATGTTTTTATTTAGAATTAATTCAATGTTTATGGAAAATACATTTTCGCTAGTTTTGCACGTTCTCCTCAACAAATTTCTTGGCCTTTGTTTTCCGCTTCACTTGATCTATAGTCTCTCTCTTGAGTCGTATTTCCTCATAACTGAGGGTCGTGACTCCCCGCAGAATTAATTCATTAGGGGAGTTTTCTTGGGCAGATACATTGTGGTGGGCGCCCAGGTCCTTCCACGGAAGACACATGCCCTCAGATATTGTTGTGGTGTGATCTATAGTACGAGTAAACAAATGCTCTTCTTAGACTCCCCATTTCACGTACCTAATACTGCCTTTGTTTAGAATCGGCATATGTATTTGCTCTTTTTTCCTCAATTATGCGTCTTTTGGGTATGATGTAGTGCCCGGGCTATTACTGACCAGGCTGTTAATCAAATGATACGCGGTTTTATTCCGTTATTGCGATGTTTTAAACTAATTACAAACATTAGTACTCGCAGTAATTGGCTTTCTGTTACTTGGCCGTAACTTAGGCGTTTTCTGATTATTCTAGTTGAATATCGTTTTTTATAGAAGTTTAGTCATAAGAATTTGCCCTAAAAACTGAAACTGTAGTAAACCTCAGGATAGTATAGAACAATGAGACCCCAGGCCCAGTTTAACGTAAGCTATGACATAAATTGCTTAACAATACAATGTCTATCGTTCTTATTTTATTTATTTTAGAACTTAGACGTCATCGAAATTGTGACTTTTACGTGACGTTATTTGTTGTAAATATGTTATAATAACAATAAAGACGGTTCTCATTGATACTATTGCTCATTAAAGACGTTCACAATTCCAGGAAGTGTCCACGATGGGTGTGCCCTGGGTACTAGTGGCGCTGACCCTGGCGGCGGCGGGGGCGCAGGCATCGCGCGGGGGCTCCTCGCTGCGCGGAGCCCTAGAGGCTCTGCAGCGGCGCCAGCGCAGCCGCGCGCATCCGCCTCTCTTGCCTCAGCCGGACTATGACGCGCTGTACGAATTCGTGCCGCCTCAGGGGTATCCTGGTTAGTATAAATCATTAATTTGACTGAAAATTACCGAAAATTAACACGAGCGGCAGGCTCCTTTTTTGTTATTTTCGCTCGTTTCTAATCAAGTTTGCTTTAAAACCGTAATACGAATTTATTATCTTAGTAAAACACACACGCACACACACACATAAGTATAATAATTTATTCATGTCATGCCATAGACAAGACGAATAATATGAAGAGACAAATAAATGTATACTAACTTAAGTTCGAGATGGCTATAAAGTTTTTGATTTCTTCTTTATAACAGCCGCGGAAAAGAAGAATTTAGATTTAGGATACTTATTATGTCTATTACGGTTTCTTCTACACTAATAAAATATGCTTGTAATTATAACTATGCACAGTTTCAGCACTGAGTAACTAATTAAAATATGTGTTTAATTATTTCAGAACCTGACTATCCCGTCGATGTGGAAGACGTTGAAGACGAGCCAAAGTATGTTGTCAAGTTTTTAGACAATGAAGACAGGCCCCCAGAGTCGTATGAGTACAAAATCATCAAGAAAAAGAACTCGCACTTCAACGGTCCTTCGCTGAGTAAGCAAGAATCACCTTTCCGAGAGAGGGCTCATCATTCCAATAACGACGCGTTGCGAGACTTATTTATGGATAAGACTGAATCCGAAGAAAATAAGGAACCTGTAGTATCTGAAAAAGATGCAGAATATGCCCTGCTATTAGGACAGCTGTGGTCTAAGTACAGGAAAGAACATGCCAACGAAATTGAATCCGCTCCCCAAGGTGTTGTGAAACTATACAAAGAGAAAGTGGTTAAGAAACGGTATCCTGACAACTGGGGCCCTATTGCTTTCAAAAGGAAGAGGAGCTCAGATTCTGGTGCCGACCGTCCAATTATACCAGATTATGAAGACAGGAAACATGAAGAGGCGCAATTAGATCCTAATTACAATGCGTATGAAGTTAACGACGATGACAAAGATGATCTGCGAGAAGAATACGCGATCGCATTTCAACCTCTGGATGATGATACTGTTTCTGACCTATCCGATGATGATCTATATACCTACGACAATGTTGAAAAACGATTTCCTGTTACTAAGCGTAGTAGCGGACCTTATGAGTACGGAACTAAAAAAAGATCACCAAACCAAAACAAACGAGAAACCATGAAAGCTTATAGAAGTAGTAGCAGTTCAGGCACTGATCCCAGAATTATTAAAGATTTATCCAAAATATTCGGCGATTCAGGAATAGAGATCATAAAAAATCCAGTGAAACGAAGCAGTGACCATGAAGCAGAAACAGATACACACCATGAAGCTAAACCTCCAATGTTGCCCATGTCCGAACATAATAACCACACTCAAGAGAAAAACCATAGCGTAATGGTTCAAGAAGACGACAGTCACGAACACCATGGACATAATATTCATCATCCTGGAGTTACTGGGAAAGAAGAAGAGCTTGAACAAGAACATAGTCACAGCCACGGACATGATGAAAAACACAAGCATCACAGTGAGTCTGGTCACAAACATGGCGAGAAATCTAGTGAGAAGCCGATAATCGTCAGAAAGAAGTCTATTGATTGGTCTGATTATTTTGGAATCGATAAGCGCAGGACATCTGGCAACGAGCAAGAAAGACTGAGAAAACAATATTTTGATACGTTTAATAAGGAAGTCATCTACCCTTTGAACTCATTCCGCAGCCATAGTTATGCCAAAAGGAATTATGTGAAGCCTAGACCCGAGGAGCAAGAACCACAAAGGTCTCCTGTAAATACTCATATATCTCGCGATGAAAAAAGGGAAACAAATGATAACGATTCAAAACTTGACAACATTGATAAGAAACTGAAAAACATGGAAGGGTATATTGTAGATGAAGCGCTACATTATTCCAATGTGGGAGACGAATTAGATTCAAAAGAAGAGCAAGAGATGAAAGAAAAATTACTCTCACGCCTAGCAGCTGCATACAGCTTAGAGAAAATGCGCAAAGCATTAAAGGAGTTCAAGCAAAGCTTACAGACTCAAAAATCTGAAAACAACGATGACATGTCACCTATTCCTACGGATGAAGCCAAAGCCAAGAGAGTCGCCGTGAAGAAGGAGCTTCTGAACAATGAAATTCCGATGACAAACAAAATTGAAAAGAGCGATGATTTTGAGGACGAACAAGGAGCTGGACATTATTTGAATGGCAAAGTTGAGGAACAGTATTCTGAGGGCTATATGGGTGGTAGTGGCAGACATCGGATTCCAGTCGTATCTACAGGTATTATATAAAACATAATACAAAACTCTAAATATTTGATACAACTTTTTCGACTTAAATAACAACATATTGCTTTTCACAGCAGGCGCAGCCGGAACATGTCCAGTGCTAGAAAAGATCGTGCAACGTTGCCGCGGAGTCGACCTGCTCGCTGGAGACCGAGGACAACTCTTCCTGCCGCTCTGCAGCCTGCACCAAATCTGCTATCTTTGTGTAAGTTTAACGAGTTTTAGTAACATTAAGCCCTCATTTTATTTGATCTTATGACTTGGTTTAAAAATTTGAGTAGAGTAAGCTGAATCTGTGTTATAAATAATTTAGCTTACGAAACCGTAATTTGAATTCAAAAAGTCCTGAAAAACATGTAGCATTAAGGGTTTCAAATAAGTATTTTTATGGTTGTGTGTTCAGGGCGAAGCACCCCCGACGACGTGCGACCTGGTGTTCCTATCAGAGGCCGATACAGCGTGCGAGGGTGACATGAGCTGCCAGCGCGCCGCACGCTCCGCCCTCATGGCGCTGCGAGAGCTGCACGACCACCTTGCCGACGAGCTGGACGGGGAGTGCGAGGCCAGCCCCTGCCTTCCAGCCACCCTCCAACTCAACGTGGGCTGGCAGCGCGCGCTCCAGCGATAAACTCTCAACAGACCCGACACAACCCTTGGAAACTAACAGCAAAGTCAATGACACTGGCTTCGTTCACTCGCGGTACATTCGCCTGACATCCCTTTCAATCTCGAGTCACCTAACCCTTAGAGATTAATTTCACCGTTAGTATTACCTAGTTATAGAAACTTTGTTGCTGTATTCGTACGAGTCTAACCAGCCATAGACGCGTAGGAATACGACTATCGATAAGGTCTGGCAATGTTGATCTCAATAGTTAGGGATAAAATTCAGCTAGCATGTTATATTTGTGCGAACTCTTCGCTTTCATTGTTAAGTGTAATTTGAATATTATTATATTGAACGTTGTATGTATATTTGCATTATATTATATGTTTTTGCGATTGCATTTTCGAAAGTCGACTCGTATTTATCGATGTGTATGTATTCGGGGCAGGACTAGATGTTCAAGTACCTATATCGGACTGTTTATGAATGTATTCAGATGGTAACTTTATCGTTGTTAAGTATTTACTTATATCTATATGATATATATTCGTATATATTTAAGTGTCTCGATGTAAGTATTACTATTTAAAAAACTATTATAGTAGTTTCAAAGTATTTGATAGTACGGAACGTAAAATGAAAAATAATATCGAGTACCTACTTCTCAAAGAGTAAAATTGTACTCAAATATGAGATTTAAAAAAGTTATATTTTCTATTGTTTTAACTATAAAGCATTCACGGTGGGAGAATAAGCTAGAATTGGTTGGTCAGATTGCCCCAGAGAAATCTACGAAATCGGGAGATAACTTGCTAACGCGTAGTGTGGCTACTTTAGACTATACTTGGACA